>OX465112.1:6478560-6758560 GCA_949987565.1 Luidia sarsii
CTAGTGGAGCCATGAGTTGAAACATGACACTTTCCCTGAACACCTGTCCAGAGCCCACCAAGGATGGTAGAACCCTCCATGGTAGAACCAAGGAAGTATACCGGCCGATGGTCGAACTGCATGGTGAACTGTGTGCAATCATTGCAATACACATAGTACAGTACTACACAGTACACGTACTGTACATGCACTGTACATGTATAGCTGTCACAGGAGCATAGAGCACTGGTGCATGCATGAATGCTGGATACCTATCCAGTATCCTTCTTGTGCGAGAATTGTTACAGAATAATATATATATTGGTTAAATGAAATAAACTTTTTACATCATGTACAGAGTACATCATGTAATAATTATTACATTATTATAAAATAATGTGTAGGCCTACAAGAGCAATCAGTATGGTCACAGTAACACTGTGTAAAACATTACTATACCGTGGGGAAATCTGATGGTCCTGACCAAATTTCTGGATTCCCTACAAAAATATTCTTTTATGAAATACTTATGACATCCAATGAGACTCTTTGAGAGTAAATCAAAGTTAGTTCACGGAAAAAATGCATGTACATGTACTTGTAGTTGTAGGCCAATATAACCTGGATTCGCTCTAAAAAAAATCTCTGGACAAATAAATTACCCACGAAACCTTGGAAATAAAGGATAAGACGCTGTTAGTACAATAGCCAAAATTTGGAAATAAAACCAAAAAACAAAAACCCAACAACAAAATCAACCAAAATACACAGCGTCAACAGAAGTCAATCAAAAGCAATACAAGAAATCAAAACTCGCACAGAATAAAACAACCAAAAATACAGGAGAGGGAAAACAAGAGGAATGGACATAATGGTGCGCCCTGCTCTTTACCGACGGAACTAGGAACTCTACAATACTACTAGTGTACACTTGGATTGTGCAAGGCGGGTGTCTGAGTCCTCCTAGTCCAAGGTCCTGTGTGCTACTCGGTAGTGTGGCACAAATATATGAATGCAGACGAAGAACAGACTCCGGACACAAAGATTGATTAAAAGTGAACACAATTGCAGAAGAAGGGATATGTTTTGTAGATGTGTTATGGGGGCCGGAATAAAGTATATTGATGACGTATATAGGTGGTTTTCAGAATAAGGGCATGCCTTTCTACTAGACACACTTGAAATAGTGAGCAATACTTCGCCAAGCGGGTGATGACCTACACAATTGATATTCCTGAGGAGTTGATCACTATACTGGACTTCTTGGGAAATGGACATTGGATAAGAGGGATCGAACTCGATCTGTTGTGTGAAGAGACCGGAGAACATGAAGACCTACTTATACTACAGAATTTGGGGCTTACACGAGTTACATCATGTTCAAACCTATAGTTGTTGTTATAGTGCCTATCTTCATTTTTCACTGCTTTAATTGTCTTCAAACCCTATGCAATCATAATAACTTTTGATTCTGATTCCAAGAAACTTACACTGGACTCCAGAATTGATAGGCTTTTTCCTGAAAAATATCCAGCTCTATAAAAATGGCTGAGGATCGATCATTGGCAATGACTTCGGGTCATCAAAGTTTGCAAAAAAGTGAAACCAGCGGTCTCGGCAGTCGGGAGTCGCCTTGGTTTATCGTCTGCTGCCCAGAACAAACGATACAGACAGGGGTCACTATTCAACCCTGTAGTATAATGTAGTAAGCATACGATAAGATGAGGTTTAAAATGTTGAAATCTTATACATGTGTATACTTAGTTTATGGAAATTCATGGGGGAAATCATTTCTCCATTTGGTCAACCTGGTAGACTCATATCCCAACATTTACTACCCCCAGCTAACTCTAGTCAAATCTGAGGGCGATTCATACCCACTGGACAACTTGTACCCTGAAATTTACCCCCAACTGACTCTAGTCAAATCTGAGGGCGATTCAAACCCAGGACAACTTGTACCCTGAAAGTTTGGCCCCCAAGCTAACTCTAGTCAAATCTGAGGGCGATTCATACCAAGGACAATTTGTACCCTGAAATTTCCCCCCAGCTAACTCTAGCCAAATCTGAGGGCGATTCATACCAAGGACAACTCGTACCCTGAAATTTACCCCCAGCTAACTTTAGTCAAATCTGAGGGCAATTCATACCAAGGACAACTTGTAGTCTAGGACAGCTTTTTTACCAGATACCCAAACATGTACACATTTTAGAATTTTGAAAGATTGTATACATGGAGGCAGTGGCGGATTTCGAAGGACTGAGGTTGCAACTGCATAACCTTCACTTTGCAGCTTCATGGGATACGAGTCTCGCAAACTCCATTGCGGCAAATACTATGCAAATACATGCGGTGTTCAGTATCAGCAATGCTGCAGGTGCAGAATCATCACAACCTTATTAAAAAGGTATTATCTGTATGTAGAAACTGTTATGGTGCACGCACACTGATTTTGGTTCCAGTTTAAAAAAAATATCATATTATGTGAAGAGGTACTCAAATTAAGCGCTCCAAGAAGTGGACAGCGCAGCTGAAGCTTGTACCCAAGACATATGTCATATACCAATATACATCCAAGAACTGATGGAAAACATTTTTGACAAGAGAGAAACGGCATTCGGACATCTGTCGCAGCACATAAGTATGTCGGCAGATGATCCCCGTAGAATTTCTAAAACAATTGCTGCAAACGCAGCACCGTCCATGCAAATATTGATAGAAGAGCGAAGATAGCGTTGGAAAAGAAATTAGCGACATTTTGGGGGTTTAGTGTCTGAAAGTGCAATCCTCGTGTTCACTTCTATTTCTCACGTATTTTGTATATCATTTATTCAAGTTATGGATGCACACATATTGTTTACTCAGAATCCGAGTGAAAGTTGGGGGTATGGGTTGTTCAGCTTGAATAAATTGTGTTTTTACTTCTTATCATTTTATTTGCGTTTCTGTCAGCTGACTTATCCAAAAACGTATTTCAAACAAGATTTCTGTTGTAGCACAGGCGTTTCTTGGTGCCACAGGAACATGCATTAGTGCAGTGTTACTTGGCACATTTGCAACTTTAGACATGCCCCATGTTTAGACAATCCGACACTGCCAGTTTTCTAAGCACGAAGAGTCCTACCATACATACTCAGTAGAGCTAAGAAAAAATACATAGCTATTAGAGGCCCATGTCCATCGATTTTGATGATAAGTGAGACTTTTTTATATGTGTGTAAATGTACGTTCAAGCATGGAGGAATACCAATTTGACTTGAAGTTGTACTGCAGAAGCTGCAGACAGTACAGGCATGAAGATACCCATACTGCTTTAGCTCCATGAAACAAGCATGTACAGTGCACTGACTGTACTGATAATGATATAAAGCCAGCAGCAGGGAAGAGAAAGTTGGTTATATAATAGTGGTTTCAGTTGTTTGTTTTAGCCCAGTACCAGAAAACCCCAAGGCCATGCTGGCCAGACTTCTTATCAGGAACGCAGTGGGGGTTCCTACATAAATGCATTGAGATCACAGGAGGGCGCTATTTGAAAAATGGTAAAATATACTGACGACACTGCCTCTTTAAGTGGCTTTCTTGTATTGCCATCTGAGTTTTTTTGAGTTTGTGTACATGTATATTGATCCGGTAGGCGGCAACGGCATTCTTCCCACAAACGCTATTCTGCCGGTCCCTCTGATTGGCAAACTGTCATTTACGCTGTGCCACTCTCTTGCCCAAAAGGTTATTCAGGAACGACCTCCGGCAGAATAACCTTTCGAGCAAGAGAGCCGGCAACACATGATCATGACAATTGGCCAATCAGAGTAAGGGACCGGCTGAATAGCAGATTGCGGGAAGAATGATTTAGATGATCACCTTGAATGAAAAGATGATGAAAATTACTCCCAAAATACACAAAACTGTCACGCCTCCATGGCAAAATGCCTGAGAGTGTGTCCAACTGAATAATGCCAATGGAGCACCTCACTCAAGCCGCATATCGTTGCCCTCTTATAGCTGCCCAGATTCCGGACACGCCTTTTGTTTCACATTAGAATTTGCAACATCTTCGCTCATTATACATGTACACGTGCATATAAAATATGCAGTGGCTGTTGTTACGGCAGTCGTCCGTGTGGTTCCCTGACTAAATTGAATTTCGTCAGCATTGCAGGCTGGTTGAACCAGTCTATTAGCTGATAGTCTGGTTCCAAGAGCTAAACATCCTGACAAATACTGTGAAGTCAGGGAACCAAACGGACGACTGCCGTAACAACAGCCACTGCGTATAAAATAGTTTGATGATAAGTAGATGCAAGGGTTTTTAATTTTTTTAATTTAAGAGACAAAGTTATATAATTAGTATTCTCTTCTTATTCCTCCATGGTATTACATTTAAAACACTAAAAAAGTAAGGAAGAATAGTTGAGTTGATATGATCATTAATTTAACTTTCCAAAATCCTACAGAATCCTATTGTCCTAGTGTAGGATTGAGGGTACTACTATTAACTAGTACTATACTAGTCTATACTAGTACTAGTACTAGTAGTACTAGTAGTACTTGTAGTACATGTAGTACTAGTAGTAGTATCCTCCAATAACCGGTTTTCGACGATATAAGGACTTTTCTTCAAACTGAACAATGTGGACGAAAGTTTCACACTAAAAGAGGTCCCAGTCACTTTCTCCAAACCACAGACTATTAGAATAATCATAGAGAAGGTTGATCAAGCCTGTCACTTCCGTAAGATTACCCGGTTTAGTTGACGTCCGCGGCGCTCCGCGCAGTAAGCATCGTCACCTATTTTCGTCAGTGGTGTTTAGTAAGGTGTCCCAGTGCAGCTAAACGCAAAATAAATTCTTAAAATAACTCAAAATGCTGTGCGGCACTGTAAAATTCTTCCCTGTATGTTTTTTTGTGTTCATCTTCGTTTTTGTTTTTCCACACTGCTTCTAACACTTTCCTCAAATCATTCATAATTTATGCTTAAAACGTATTGGTCTGATTGATGTCTTCTTTTGTGACGTTTAAAAAAAACTCCACAATCCTCTTTCTCACTGCTTCTTCAGTTATGACCTTTCCAATGTCACTCCAGAGACACATTTCCTCCTTCTTGGTACTTTCTCTAGCTGCCCTTTTATTTTTTTCATTTAAAAAAAAAGCCTATTGGGCCATGTTACTTTTTGTCTTTAAATAATAATAAAAAATAAATTTCAAAAAATATATAAGCGAGACGCCCTATAGGAGGCTCCATAGTTTTTACCCAGAACGGACTGCCTCAAGTTGCGTGATATATTTTTTTTCTACGGATGTTGGGGTTTGTTATGGTACACTCAGATTTTTTTTAGGACCAACAATAAAGAAAACTGGAGCTTCGAAGCAACTGCCAATTTTGTACCTAGGAAAATAGACCCCAAAAGAGCAACTTTTTGAATCACACGAGTTTGGCCTACTGGAAAAGCCTTAAATTTCCACATTTTCGGTGACGGACAAGAGCAGGAAACCAACAGTAAGATACGAAGTCTGAGATCGTTATACGGAGTTGTTTTCATAGTGCGATGTGAGTTAGAAGGCTAAGCGTCGAAAACGTGTAGCGTCGAAAACGGGGGTTCCCACGATACTACTACTACTAAAGTACTAGTACTAGTACTATACTACTAGTACTAGTAGTAGTAGTACTAGTACTACTACTAGTACTATTACTAGTAGTACTTAGTAGAAACAAGTGGTGGGTATAGTTCGGATTAATTATGCTAATTCAAATTGCTATATAAGTTGTACTTTAACTTTAAGTATAGCCTATAGGGCCTAATTAAAACGAATTAAAGTTAACTTTCTTTTCTTACCGATACGGCGAGTGTGGCAACATTTGTAGAAAAATTAGATTTCCCTCTTGGAGACTTGATATCGGTTGTAAACGTCAACGATTATTACATATTATTATTAATTACTACTGCATACTGGGGACACAATGGCTGATGCTGCGACATTTTCCACCATGCGTTCATGATAATAATTTATAATTATGATCAGCAACACCACACGTCTGTGTTACATTGATATCACATCTATAGAGTATAGTATATTTTCATGAATCATACTCAGAGAGTAATGAACATACATGTATCGATACAGTAACTACTACTAGTACTACTACTAGTAGTACCGTCAGTACTACATCATACTAGTACTACTAGTATTTTAGTAATGACTGATGTCAATAATGATGTACATGATGTACATGTATCGATATATGTACGATGTTGAGTACATGTACTTGTACGATGTGCAACGTGTGAACTGTAATCTGTGTGTACATGTACATGTACATGTATGTACATACGTCCGTGAAATGTATGTACATGTACATGTACACTACATGTACATGTACTTGTCGTTGTGCCGGCATTATTTTATGTTTCAGTGCGCCCTCTATCATTGATCATGTTATACAAAATAGCGCCATCATCAGTCGTTGATGGGGTTATTTTTAAGGTTCTTCCTTCGATCTACGTGACTAGTTAGTCAATTCCTTGCCCCCCTTTATTTCCGCTTCGCAGGGTGAGAAAATATAACGTTTGCAATAACGGCTCTGAGCACTTCAGAAAAAACACGGGTACTGTTGGACACTCAACAGGAAAATTCTTGTACTATTTCAGTCGGAGGAACTCTTATCTTGATTGATCAAAATGTTCTTCCTGATTCTGGTCCATTGTTTCCGTCCACCACCGCCATACGATAGGCTCCCTTGTGGCGGGGCATTTTGTGTGTGTTGGGATTTTGACGGGAAATGGTTAAACGTTTTGCAGTGCACTATCAGATTGGCTAAAAATCCCCTCTAGTCTGTAATATTATTTGCTCATACTGCGGTGTGTTAAACTTTGACGGCAGACAATCTGATGGTGCCTTGTAAGTAAGCTGAACCTCTGTGTGTATAGTCATTCATTTCTAAGAATAAGTTAGCATATAGATGAATATAATTATATTAATGTGATACTGCAGAAATGTGCTCCATGGCAACACGTGCACTGAGTGTGATTATAAGAAGTAGCAAAGGGACTTAACATTATTTTGTGAAACAATACTGCTTTGCAGTATCTGTGGTCAGGAGACTGCAGTGACTCCAACAGTTTGGTGCGCTCAAATAGTTCGGGGTGACGAGTAGTTGTTTGAAGGAAGAGAATAAAGACGACATAACGGCAGAGTTTCGGTCAGTCGCCTTGCATGGTCATCATCATCATCATCATCATCATCATCTATCAAAGCTTTCCTGGTAGAAGGGAAGAAATAAATGAACAATATTTTGTTATTCTTATAATGAATGCTGCAACGGAGGGGAAGACTTGAAGGATGTTATTCCCCGTTACGTTCTCAGCACAGATTTGAGATCGTAGCTAATAGAGTGCAGCGGAGTCATCTTGCAGACGGGGGATCGCTGTATGGTACGTTAATACAGATGTCTCGGGCTCAAAGCCCGGTCAGGTCAAAGTTTTCTAGGTTCATTTTTTTTCGGTCATCTTGAACTCTTATGCCGTGATGGGCAAAGCGTGCTGACCAATAATGGCCTGGATAATAAATTGCACAGTTGTGGCATTGTATCCGCGAAGCGGTCGGGGCTTAATAATAGTGGTCATCCTTTGCCATTGTAATGCTGCGTGCTTAACCAAGTTTCATTTAGGAGTAGATTGAAAAACAGGTATTACAAGGATGGCACAGGCTAAATTTGGAACGGCGTTCCGCTCATTAAGAAATTAATGACCATCTTACCAAAAAAATGTGAAAGGCTGAAGGCCATTATATGACGCAGTTTACCAGCAATGGATGAAACATATATCGACATTGTGTTGATTAATAACAACAGTTACTGCTCTATCAGGGTGAGGGTGTATACCTGTTTGTTTGTGTCATTACCGGTGTGTATTGGAAAAGCAAAAATATCATACAATGCACCTTCTTGGCCATCATTCTGACGGTGTGTCTGTGTGTGTGGGTGTGTGGGGGTGGGATACTAGTGGCGCATTCGGCTATAACTCATCAGGACTTCATTTTCTCCCCAGCCTGTAGGCCTATAATAAGTCTCTATCTGCCGACGTGCTTCCCAACATGGATACCGGGTACATTCACATTGAATATTCATGGGTCGAATTACTATTAACCGTGGTGTGCAATGCGCATGCATAACCGTGCTTTGGCGACAAATTGGCTGACACATGACTCTCTGTGGTTGTGGTCTTGACCGCTTTTGCATCAGTTAATGGTGAATCAATTTAAGAAAAGGGAATTAATGTGGACTAGGTGCCATGACTTCTGCACGATTTATCGTAACAGAAATAGAGCGATCTGCAAACAATGTTGCCCACTGCTTACTGACTAAAATTGCCCAAAGGCAAAATTTAAAAACCTTAGGGGAGCCTGACGTTCCGATCCTATACCAATAAGACCGTTATCAAAGACTGCAGATCCTGCTGAACACAATATAATATATCATTCAATGAGGGTTTGCCCTGCTCGACGTGATAAACACCGAGTGCACGTGCAGTGCTAATTGTTTATTACGTGTAGCAGGGCAAACCCTCATTGAATTGCATTATCCTCGACGAAAACCTTGTGTTATTCCTATGAATTTCATATCAACCTAGCAGATGAGTTTTGACTTTTGAGTGGGCTCTTGAAAATCTAGTGACTAAGAGCTCCATGCTAAGAGCCATCATTCGAATTCAGGATTCTGGGAGGAATCACTCATCTGGGAGGAATCATCTAAAGGGGCGTTCACACTAGACGAAATCCCCGCGGTTTTCTCGAACAAATTTCCCCGGGGAATTCGGTCGGTCTGTTCACATTACCAAATAAATGGCCGGGGAAAAGCTCATCCCTGGGGAATGCATGTTTACCCCTGCTCGGGAGTAGGGTAGAAGGGGAAAACGCCGGGGTTTAGCGTTTTCCCCACGGGGTAATCAACTAGCGTGAACGTCGGCAGTTTTTATAGCATTCCCCACCTTTTTGCGTCCATTTTTATGGGAACTTCAGAACTGTTTCGGGGGTGTTGGTCCCCGGGGATTGGCCCTGTAGTGTGAAAAGGGCTACCGGTTTATAGCACTTGTCAAAAAAACGGAAAATCGGATACCCGTTTGTTTTCCCACCGATTGTTGTAGAAATACACTGCTACATTTAAAGTCCATGCCACCAAATTATCCCCCTGATCTCAAGGGTGTCGGTTTTGAAATAGACAAATGAATAGACCATTTCACTGCTAGGGTTAACCTCTGTCGGTAAAACGTGTGATTTTGCGGAATTGACGGGTTAATTTTCATTGCTTAGTCGACAGAGAAAGATCAATAGGAAAGAAAAACAAGATCCCAATTACGTGAAAACATGTAACGTGGGGCGGAAGGACGGCTAAGTAACGGAAGACAAAGCTATTGGACCGTACGTATTACAGACGTGCTTCTCTCAAAGATCGAAGTTACGCATTATAGACGGTGAACGCAGCGTGCTTATGGGACGCTGGTGGAAGATGTTGTTAATTTTGGCGAGGGCGAGGGGAGAGAGGGTTTCATGCACCAACCTGCACGTGCAACCTTGCCGGGATGTGAGGGAAGGCAGGCGATGAGGAGACGTGACAACAATGGCCAGTAGCCCGTCCGTGCGGATCGAGGGCCACGGTGACTGTCTAGCCTCACTGCGGAAGTTTTCTAACAAGGCCGGATACTTTTCCCGAACGATCCAAGAAGTAACGGACAGTCAAGTTCACTACAGATCTATAAAAGCAGATGCCGTAGACCACGTGATGCAGGAGCAAATTATGGAGTTGTGTGTGGATCAGTCTAGCGTAAAAAAAAAAGTTGTTTTCCTACCATGTAAAGGTGCCAGGGAAGTAAAAAGTTGAAATTTGAATCAAACGACCAACTAACAAACCCAATCAACACACCAATCCAACTGTCCCAGCCATCCCACCAAAACCCACTCACCAACTCGACCGTCCCGGCCTATACCCACTAAAACCCACTCACCAATCCAACCTTCCCAGCCTATACCCACTAAAACCCACTCACCAATCCAACCTTTCCAGCCTATACCCACTAAAACCCACTCACCAATCCAACCTTCCCAGCCTATACCCACTAAAACCCACTCAACAATCCAACCTTCCCAGCCTATACCCACTAAAACCCACTCACCAACTCGACCGTCCCAAAGTCAACTCAGTAAAACCGACTCACCAATTCGACCGTCCCGGCCTATACCCCCAAAACCCACTCACCAATTCGACCTTCCCAAAGTCAACCCACTAAAACCCACTCACCAATTCGACCGTCCCAGCCATCCCACCAAAAACCCACTCACAAATCCAACCTAGCCAACCAATCGGACCTTGGAATCTTAATGATCGAACACTACTCATTTTAGCCACCGCTGCCACAAAATTGAATAGCCCTCAGACTGGACTCACCCTGCGTAGCGAATGACCCGTAATCCTCATGCGTTGGCATGCCCAGGCCTACAGGTCGATCTTCATTCCTATCGCTCGGACTGACAAATCAAGTCTCGGCGCGAACGATGAAAAACACTTAGTCACGTGGTGCCCATATCCAGCAACAGAGATGCGTAATTCTCTCACCAATGTGATTGTGAAGACGCAATTGGGCACTATATACATATAAGCAGGATTCGGAAGCTAGTGCACCACAGTACGTATTATGCCTCTTGCACGACACCTCATTATTTGAGAAACATCGGCGGTGTAAACGAAACCGTTGAAATCGTGCAGGGATATAAGTGACGTTCTTACCCGCTTTGGTTATTCAACGAGCGATCTACTCGGTGTGCCGCGCGGCGTGACTATTATACTGCACCATTATGGGGAATGCTCACGTGCGGCCCGTGGGATCGTCTTCGGAGGGGCTGGAAGCGGGTACCGTAAGCAGACAGCCCAGCCCCCTGCTCCTGCCCCAGAAGCACGCCTGTCGGACGGCCAACCGTCGACAGGTAGTCACGATGGCCGGCATGACCCTGGTGCCCATCCTGGCCCTGGCTGCCTTGGCCATCAGCGTGCTGTACCGCTCCAGCCAGGAGAACTCCGACTTAAAGTGGCTACGGCAGGAGATCGGCTGGAGCTTCACCAAGGCCGGCAGCCTGGTTCACCGCCTGCAGATCGAGCGAGGCATGACAGCACTTCTTCTGTCCTCGCCCGAGCAGAAGTCCGTGCTGGACTCAATGGCGGACCACTACCGACAGACCGACACGGCTGTGGAAGGCTACTGGGGTTGGGTCAGCGACGTCTCCCAAATCAAGTTGGCCCGCTTCAAGAGCAAGGAGAACTACCAGGACCACCTAAGGGCCTTCCGGCTCCGGGTGGCCCGCAACAGCACCGATTTCAGCACCCGGGACATCATGGACTTTTACACGGAGGACATCCAGGCCATCATCAACGTCCTCCTGCTTGGGGTGAAGCGATACAACACGGTGGGCGAGCTGTGGTCGAAGCTGATCGCCTACCAGATGCTGCTTCTCTCCAAGGAGCACACGGGCAGGGAGCGAGCCATCGGCAGCACCATCTACTCGAACAGCCACTCCAGCCACAGCGACTTCCTCTGGTTCATGAACGAGAGCATCTCCGGCCAGCGGTTCCTGGAGGTGGCCAGCAAGTTCTCCAGCCACATGGAGATTGAGGCTGACGACTCCTTGACCAGTCTGATCGGCGAACTGAGAACGCAGCTCTACCTCAACGACAGGCAGCCGGTGAACTACACCACAGAGGGAGGGGAGGTGTGGTTCAACAACATGACCTCGTACATCGACAGTCTCCTGTCCCTGCAGAAGAGTCTAGGGGAGAACATCATCGCTTTGCTGGACGCGGACATGCAGACGGGCGTGTATAACGTGGTGGCGTGCGCCTTCCTCCTGTCCACGGTCATCGTGACCGGGCCGCTCATCACCCGCGGCATCGTCCACCAGACGGAGCTGATCCAGAGAGTGGGCAACTCGCTCCACCTCAAGACGCAGGAGCTGGTGGAGGAGCAGAAGAGGTCGGACGCCCTGCTACACCAGATGCTGCCTAGGGTGGTGGCCGAGCAGCTCAAGTCCACGGGTCAGACGCCGGCTGAGACCTACGACGAGGTCACCGTCTTCTTCTCGGACGTGGTCAACTTCACCTCGATGTGCGCCATCAGCTCGCCCATGCAGGTATGTCATTCTTACACTCGTGTACAGTGATCTGTTGTCATACCCCTGGCTCTCTAAAGGGTCGACTATCGCGTGTGTTACAAGCAGGGAGAGAAAGCTCTATAGCCAATGTGCCCTTGTGATCGACTCCCTAGAAAGTTTCGAACCCGCAACTCCCTTTTCACTGAGATGTTTTGATTGCCAGTCCGCACAACTGATATGCACAAACTTCAGGACTATACAACTTTACATTACAGCTACCCATGTGACAGTATAGTGTAGCAGTGGAGGAAAACTGTGTAACCCCCTTCAAGCAATCCAGCTGCATATGCAGAACATGGTTTTTTTTAAGCCAAGTAGAAAATGAGTATTTTCGAGCAAAATACGTTCTATTATTGCAGGTTTTACTTGTTAATACTATAAGCCTATTGAAAAAAATATTCTATCAAATTATCTCTATGCTCTGTCACTGACCTGTTTTTTATATATAAATAATCCGGGCTTGAGTAGGAAGAATGTCCGTAGTGTGTGGGGGTGGAGTGTGGCGGTTTTAGAGTAATCCCTATAGGCGCCTTTTGAGCTCAACTTAAAATCTCTCCATTTTCTCCTCTCCATCTCAACATCCCGAATCAATCCTCGTCTTTCATAACGGCTTTACTGTGATTGCATTTTATGTATTTCATCTGTGGGCAGACAATCAGGCCGCCGATACACACACGAGGAAGAGGGCACATGTGCACTTTTATGGCGGAATTCTTGCTGTCTCTCTTTTTTGATCCAAATATCCAAGCACCAATCAGGACGGTGTTTCTGAATCGATTAAAGGGTACGACTTCGATCATTCGATATATTACTCGATTGATTGATTCGTCTATTGATTGAATGGTTGATTGCATTGATTGGTGAATGATTAACAGACAATCTCCTGGACTGAGCGACTGGTTGACGGGCGGGTGGTTTGCTTTCTTGGTCGATCGATTGATTGATTGGTTGGTTGGTTGGTTGGTTGGTTGGTTGGGTGGTGGGTTGGGGGTTGGATTGATGTTAAACATTTCGTGGAAGAATGTCGCACATGGGTGTAAGCATGCGAATACACCGATCTAGTAGGCCACGCCCACCATAGCAACGGCCAAGCAACAGCGCACATGCATGCGCACACTGTGTCACGATCACCCACACGCCGTGCGCGGCCGCAACGCCCGAAAGCACTTCTCTCCTTTGGACTTTGGTTTTGGAAAAGGCCAAAAATAGACATCTTTTGTCAGGGTATCGAGAGTCAGAATAACAATGACAATATAAACACCGCTTGACCATGATTAAGAATAAAACCCGGGTTTGCAAAGGTACATAGGACTACGAAACCAAAGTAAATACAAGAAAAGGTGTGTAGTAAAGAATGCACAATTTAAAACGATATGTCGGACAAAATGGCGGCGCTTTGTCGGACCCATTGTCTTTATTATGGAGATCAGTGGTCGGACCTTAAATCGCACGTTGCGATTGGTCTATTTGTCAAGGGGCGTGGCCCACTGGATACTGTACCTACCATAGAGATTATAAACAAGACTAGAGGTGACGCTCCCGTTCTTTTACGTTAGTCGTTTTAATCGGCGTGCGAACACAGCGGCGCTGTTCCATTTATTCGTCAAGCGACTACACGCAAGCGTTATATAAAGCGCTCACGCTCTCCGCAGCCCAGTTCATAAGTGCGGGATTATCATTGATCTCCATAATAAAGACTGGATAGGACAGCGCGTCAAATGCGCGTCCGCGTGTGCGTTTTGTCAAGAGGGTAAGAAACGAACGTGTCGTTTTGCTGCGCGCACACATTTGAATGGACATTTGACAGAAGTGAACACATTTTTCCCCTTCAAATAGTCATCTTTTGAAAAAAACATAAACATACACGAATAAAATAGGAAAATTCGAAAATAACAAAGGTCAAAGCGTGTGCAGCAGTGAATTGGCCGGAGAGGGACGGAAAAGTGAGCCGTAAGAAAGGAATAACTTTTCACAAGTAAGTTGTTGGTTCCAGATGGACTCATTTAGTACTGCATACTGCTTATTGATGACTGAGATTTTAAATTAATGGCATAATTATGACCTGTGTTGTTCCAGCAGTGGTCAAATAATCATTAACATTATAACTGCTGTTATTTGGGTTACCCAAAAGCTGAATCCACCCCTTGAATTAAAGGAATGATTTTGATATCACTGGTGACTAGCCTTATATAACCATGTGCAAAAAAAATACAAGAAATAAATCTGCATTGCTTTTTGTCAATTTGCAATTGTGCAAGCGTTGAATGAATGAAAAAATGTTCCTCCGGCAGTATTTTGTTTTTTATTCATAAAGTTGCTCAGAAAAGTTAAGATAAACACCAGCAAATCAATGTGTAGCCGTGGCCGATTCAAATGCGGATATAAGAAATTATTTCCGGCACCTTAATTACTCGTTCCTACAACTACAAGGTAGACCAAATTCATCCACGGCCAAGCGAGTGAACTCTTATAATAGAGCAAGATGCTCTAACCAACATACACAACTCTACCCTCCTGAAGCGTTGCGCGCCGCCATTGTTCGACCGCGTATTTTGTGCACGAGCAACACGCGGTGTCCTATCCAGTCTTTATTATGGAGATCAATGACCTTTCCCATGAAATATCCAAATAAGAGCTGGCGCATGCGCTTTACTTAATTGGTGGGCAAACGAGTGCGCGTTGCGTGCAGGTTTCGAAATACGCGCGCAGGAGACGCTGAATAGCCAATGACCGCACGCCAAACTGTTAGTGAGAAGGAACGCGCGCACGCCCGTGGAAAACTATGATTGGTTGGCAGCCCGCTTGCCCACCAATTTAGTTAAGCGCATGCGCTAGGTCTATTTTGCATATTTCATGGGAAAGGTCCATTGTGGGCGTATCATACGTATGCGTATTATAGCGCTCCATCTAGTCTTATTTATTATCTGTATGGTACCTACACAAAGAGAATGAAGAGCGCCCCCATACGATAATAAATTTCACACGAACGTCTCGCCTCAGATACAAATGACCATAAGCCATGTGTGCTAATTCCAGTCGTGGAATGAGTGAGAACGTTTGAACAAATTGCAAAAATTGCAAATAAAACTATGACAGGACCGAGATATTTCTTCTGCAATTTTTCATGCATTTTTGTCCAACATGTCATTGTACTTCAGCATAATTATGTCGTCTCGAAAAGGTAGACCAATAATACACTGTTAACCCATAGATTTGGGGCTCAATTTTTATAATAAATGAAAGGGTGTTCGACAATGACCCAGACAGGCATTTGCGAATCATCGCAGGAAACCCGTGGTGTTCATCTTTGGGAACCATTTTATGGATCACTTGATGACAGTTACCCACCGTCAGGGGAAGGTGACTAGCCTAGGTTCCGTAATGAAATTAGCTGGGTAGTCAGAAACCTCGACGTACAAAGGAGAGAGAATTATGAAATAGATGTTTCCTGGTCTTTCTCCTTCTCCTTCTCCTTCTCCTTCTCCTTCTCCCTCTCCTTCTCCTTCCCCTTCTCCTCCTCCTCCTCCTTCTCTTTCTCCTTCTCCTTCTCCTTTTCCCTCTGCTTCTCCTTCTCCTTCTCCTTCTCCTTCTCCTCCTCCTCCTCCTTCTCTTTCTCCTTCTCCTTCTCCTTTTCCTTCTCCTTCTCCTTCTCCTTCTCCTCTCCTTCTCCTTCTCCCTGTCCCTTTCCCCGTCCCAGTCCCTGTACCTGTCGCTGTCCCTGTCCCTGTCCCTGTCCCTGTTCCTGTCACCGTGCCTGTCCCTGTCCCTGTCCCTGTCCCTGTCCCTGTCCCTGTCCCTGTCCCTGTCCATGTCCATGTCCCTGTCCCTGCCCCTGTCCCTGTCCCTGTCCCTGTCCATGTCCATTGATCTCACCCTACCAGCTTTACTCTTTGTCCTTTGTTTCTCATCCGTGTCCTACTCACTCCCCTCCCCTCCTTCGTGTACGTACATGTGTCTGTTTTGTCCTTGTCACTCTGCCTTTGAGAAATTAGGTCCTGCTAGGATCGAAACGTCAGGCCCACTAAATTTTGAGATTTTCTTTTGTATGTCTTTAACTTAAGCACCTCATATGAGTGATCCCATTAACTGCTGTAATCGCGTTTACAGCCGATTGATGTTTTGCGTCCAAGTTAAAATGGATTCGTAATCCCTGGAGATGTACAGGGGTTAATGCAAGATCGCTGGTATGTTTACGCAGTTGTTCTGCTTGGAATGTCCGCCTAGTCGTATTCCCTTTGCTGTTGGATTCTTGGACGAGGATTTCTCAGTTGATCTGCTTTCCTTGACACCTTTATTAGAGCGTAATTCAATTCAAGTGTATGCACACATTGACAACGCCAATGATCGAGGCCCGAGAGATAACCCGGGAGGTTAATGATATTGTGCCAACATAAATAAATGAATTAATAAATCAACGAAACAAATACAAACCAAAACAAGGCTGCACATTAATAGGTCAGACTTTCAAAAAGCTTGCAAATTATCTTCCTTTGTCAACTACCAGACTGCGTTCGATATAACCGGCCGCTATACCTTTCCCAAATGTTGGGTCTTTGATTGTAGTGACGGAAGTGAGGGACAACGCGTGGGTGGGGAACAAGCCCAATGTGGAGTTCTGCTAAGATATTAAATGTATTAACCCCCCTACTCGTAAATGGGCGTTTCTGATGTAATTCAGTGTCACCCCGATTGAAGGCTCGTCACTGTGTGAGTGCTTCCCATACGCGCCGCCACTATCCATTAATCCATTACGGCGGCACGGGAGATGTGCCACGACGGAAACTTCGCACAAAACATCAAATTCCACGCGAGGGAGGGAGGGAGGGAAGGAGGGGGGAGGGGGAGGGAGGGAGGGAGAGAGAGGGAGGGAGAGAGAGGGAGGGGGAAGGGAGGGGAGGAGGGGATGGGAGGGAGGGAGGGAGGGGAGGGAGGAAGGGAGAGAGAGAGAGGGAGGGGGAAGGGAGGGAAGAGGCAGGGAGGCAGGGAGGCAGGGAGGCAGAGAAGGGGGCTGCTTTAATTTTTCACGGTGAACAGAAACGATTATTTCTTTCCATTTTGTGTGATTCATATCGTTTGTGTGATAGGGTGTATGCATAGCAAGGACGTCTAGCTTACACGCCCAAATCCTTTTCCCGTTCACTTGAGAATAAACAAATGTCTATAAATCTTAAAATTTTGTGGGCCTGACGTTTCGATCCTAGCAGGACCTTTCTCTTTGCCTTTGAGAAAGGTCCTGCTAGGATCAAAACGTCAGGCCCACACAATTTTAAGATTCACATTTTGGTAATTTTAGTCAGTAAGCGGTTTGCAACATTTTTGTATATCACCAAATGTCTATCAAGATATAAAAAAACAATCAGACGATGGCCGACCCCCCCCCCCCGTCTTTTAATATGAAAACAATATCAGAATCAGGATGCGCACCTGCCATTGGTTAGTTCAATTTCCCATGGTGACCAGTCTGATGAATGCGCGCGCGCCATTGTCATTCACTTCCCCGGCGCATCGGGGATTGCCACCCGCGAATATAAGTGAGACTTCCAACATCAGCTGGAGAGGTGGGTCCATTTACGACGTGTGAATTCCGCAGGGATACTTCCGAGTGGATACTTTGGAGGAGAAGGGATATCTTCGTTCCGTGTCGGCTCTGTGCCAGATGCCGCGATGCTTAGGGCGTCTCAGGTGCACCCGGAGCGCATGGGCACCCCGGCCGCCCCATCGCCCCTGGAGAGCACGGGGGAAGGGGACAGGTGGGGCCTGGGCATGGGGAGCAGGAGGGCAGGCAGCCGGCAGGGCTGGGTCCCCGGCACCGGCCAGTCCGACACCGGGACGACCAGGCAGCGCAAGCAGATCTGGGTGATGGTGGTGCTGACCCTGATCCCCATCACCATCCTGGGCGTGCTGGCCGTCATCCTGATGGTCAACTCCGGCCTGGAAAACGCCCGGCTCCGCTGGGTCCGCGCCAAGGTCGGGGGCAGCGTGCAGGACGCCGGCAAGTTGGCCCACAACCTGCAGATCGAGCGCGGCATCGTCTCGCTCTACATCTACCTGGGCGACCCCTTGCTCGTGCCCAAGATGGAGGGCATCTTCGCCGACACGGACGGCATCGTGGACACCATCGACTGGGTCTTCGTCAACGACTCCTTCACCATTCCCGGACACTTCCGAAGCAGGGCCAGCTACCGGGCCACGCTGACGGCCTTCCGCTCGGCCAACGTGTACGGGACCAGCAACTCCACCATCACCGACGTGATGGCCTTCTACTCGGGCGAGATCGAGACGATCATCGGCTGGCACCTGAACGGCATCAAGCTGTCGGCCGGCAAGATGCTCTCCGAGCTCATCTCCTACCAGCTGCTCCTCCTGGCCAAGGAGCACACGGGCAAGGAGAGGGCCATCGGCACCACTTTCTTCTCGCGCGGAGGCTTCAGGCTGAACAAGGACTACTTCTGGTACATGAACGAGAGCATCAAGGGCAAGGGAAGCCTGGACACCTCATTCCAGTTCTCCTCCTCGCTGCCCGAGGCCTACATCCAAAACATCAGCCCCAAGCTGGCCAGCGACGTGGAATCCATGCGCCACGAGATCCAGACCAACGACTACCAGACGCTGGAGCCGTCCGTGTCCAGGGGCGACATGTGGTTCAACAACATGACCTCGTACATCAACGGCCTGCTGGTCCTGCAGAGCGGACTGGCCGACTTCATCATCGGAGAACTGGACGCGGACATGCGGGCCGGCGTGTTTAACGTGGTGGCGTGCGCCTTCCTCCTGTCCACGGTCATCGTGACCGGGCCGCTCATCACCCGCGGCATCATCCACCAGACGGAGCTGATCCAGAGAGTGGGCAACTCGCTCCACCTCAAGACGCAGGAGCTGGTGGAGGAGCAGAAGAGGTCGGACGCCCTGCTTCACCAGATGCTGCCCAGGGTGGTGGCCGAGCAGCTCAAGTCCACGGGCCAGACGCCGGCTGAGACCTACGACGAGGTCACCGTCTTCTTCTCGGACGTGGTCAACTTCACCTCCATGTGCGCCATCAGCTCGCCCATGCAGGTGCAATGTTCGTGGTCCGCCCAGTTTTTTCCCCCTCATTGTGTAACAACACCATTTGGTTTTGTTTCTATGTTTCGTCTGCTGGGTGTGTTCATAATTCAATTAGGGCTAAAATGAAATGAATAAATCTACCTCGAAACCACCGAGTTTCCCATGTTACGGCACATTGATCTAAGAGTAGTGTAAAACTTACTGAGGAGCACTACAAGTTTTACTTAAATGTTAACTTAATGAAATACAGATGGAATACTACAAATTTTAATTATTTTTAACAGCTGCTTTGACATTAAATGTAATGTACATTTTACATTACATTTTGCGTTTATACACAATTAAAGCGCTATTTTCCCAAAGATTACAAAGCGCTAGCAAAAACAAATCACACTGAAATAGCACACGAACTAATGATAGGATCCATGCAAAATATCAGTCACAAATTTTGTAAGTACATTAAACAAAAATATGGCATTTTAGCTGGGTCGTTTTTATAATGTAGATAATGATTTGTTTAACCAGTCTTCTAGACTATAGGAGTGCAATACAGTGTGGGGGCATGTGTGTGCAAATGGACGGTCAACAGCTATACTATACCGTATAATTATATGAACCACTGATTTCACGTCTCAGCTCAACAGAGGCTTAGGCTATACCATCGGCCACCAAATGTGTTGATTTTATTTCACTACAAAAACCCAAGTTGCGAAAGGGTTCGCATCAAATAAAACATCAATGCATCTGTATGTTGTTTCGGTAAATACAAGATATATGGGGCTTTGCAATGGGGACTATTCTGCAGCACTTAGAGTAATACTATTTACTGGCTTGAATCATCAAAATGTTAGGCTTCAAAATGTATGCTTGACGTATCGATCCCTGCAGAACCTTTCTCAAAAGCAGAATCCTGTGTCAGGTTGTGTATTTTGCACCATGTCAAAGACCTGGAATCCGAATCACTATACAGACGCTTCCAGGATCCGTGTCTATTATAATTCACCCCGCCGTATAGTCATGTATGTTCAAAGGTTTATCCGCCGGACGCAGGCCTGAGCATAGTGAGAGACCAAGAGTTATTGAGTGAACACTGAACGCCGACTCCCAACTCAATCAGCGATTTGCACGGCGCTCAAAAACCTTGAGAATTAATTCGTGAACCACGAGGCGGAGAATGAACAATCTAGAGGCTATATGTAGGGATCCCTCTTAAGTCGTTCTCTGTAAATAAACGCAAACAACTCGAATTAACCCACTCAAAATGGTTCCCGCGGCCATCTCAAGGAAACGTGAAGAGAATGATTCCAATAATTATGATTCGATCGTTACAAGTGATGTCTTAAAAAAGCGTGCGTGCGTGGGATAACTGAATATCCATTGGTACATTGAAAATACTATACATTGCTGCCGTTAGACGGATCACATTGAGTGAGAAAGAAACAGGGCAGAGATGGTCCAAAGGATCAGAGAACGAGAAGGATGGAGGGAGTATGGAGGGAACTTATTGAATCGGAAAGGCCCCTTCATTAGATAGCATGCGCATGAGATTGCTCAGTTCGGTTGGGACATGATTAAGGCTACATAAGGAAGGCCCACCCGTGTGGAAAAAAACCACTACGCTCGTTTTGTCAAATGCCTCATCGATGTGACAAGTGAATTTGTTTTTGCGATTCATGATTAAGAAATGAAGTCATATTGCAGATGAAAAATAACAATCAGTTGAAAACCCGACTACAGCAGCTTGGGGATCACACAAAGTTTCCAATTTTAGTCACACGAATAAAGGAAAAACTGACTGGGAATTTTCAAACCATTTGAAAAAAAGGAAAAAAAATCCTTGACTGGACCGGGCTTTGAACGGGAGACCTCTGATTTTGCGCAAAGCGCTCTTACAATAATAATTACAAGCTGTGCGATTCCCGAGCTGCTGTAGCCAGAGCGGGTACGTACGTGATTCCTGGAGATAGGCCGATAAGGCAATTGAATAGATGGTGTGTTTTTTTCCACTGGCCCCCACCTCTGCAAAGACTAGTTGAATATATTTAGGTAGGCCGCAATGTAACGGTGGGATAGCTCAGATGATTGTAGAGCGCTCTGGTATACAGAAAGCCAGAGGTCTTGGGTTCAAATCCCGGTGCAGTCAAAGATTTCTTTTCCATTTTTCAAAATTGTTTAATGAAGGAACCCAGTGAGTTTTCCTTCATATGTTTGCGTAATTTATGCAAAACGTAAATATAAAAAGGTCCCCCAGCCGAATCAAGGCTGCGGTTTAATGTACCAGCGCTCTATCACCGCAGCTTTCCAGCCGCTATGTGGACCTTACATTGTTATTAAGTTAAAGAAGAAAAAACACAATCATATCAATTCAGCTGCCCTGATTCAGACAGCCCCTTGATAACAAAACACCACATGATGTGCGCATGAGACCACAGGGCGCTTTGTCAGTGTTATGTCGAAGCTTTCAGGATATGCGTCGTAACACCTTAATGTGTGGAGTGGGGTCACCATGATAAAAACACTGGACCTAGTTGTTGTTTCCATCAAGACAAGCTCGCTCGTCCGTAAAACGCCAGACCTGGTTAATATGCTTTTATAAAGCAGATTATTCTAGGGCACCGAGCCATTATTTCTCCTTTCTTTTGTTTAAATGGGAAACACTATAGCTACACTTTGAAAAGTAGACATTGTATACGACTCTTATTTATGGTGGTGCATGCAGAAGGGACACGGCTAATATCTGCGAAGAAAAATAATGTCGTTGCAAAAGTGAACGCAAATATTTGCGACGAAATGTGTAAATCGCATAGGCCTTCGGAGATATTTGTGATTTGCGATATCCCTTTTATGTCACGATACGCTTTAGCGAATAGCAGATTGGTAAAGCAAATAATTTGACATTTACGTATTTGGTTGGGAACAAACCCAAACAGAATGGATTCATTGGGCCGTAATGACATCGGGAGAAATTAGAGATTTTCTTTCAACACCGAATCATGCCGATTTCTGAAACGCGCGAGATCAATTGCTGTGGTTCTTCGGACTTGTGACTTCACCGAGAGCAGGAAATCCATAACAAGCATCCACGCTAGGGCACGGAGAGCAGTACACGGTGGACGCCGTACACGTCTCGTTTGCGATTTTGCCTCAATGCGACAGATTTAAAGTTTGCTCTAGATTTATTAGATATTAAAATGTTGAGTTCTTCCACTGAAAGTGGCGATGAACACCCCTCATATAATGATAGCAGTGCTGAAGAATCGTCTCGCTGTTGTGGTCCGCGGTACTGAGCCATATCGTTTTTGAACCCGTGGCCGTGGCCCAGCACGAAAGCACGCCGGACGGACACCACTGTTGTCGGCAGCGGAAGGGACCGTACGGTTCAACCGCCTCGGCAACTTGGAGTGGCGTGTTCGAATAATTATTCTCACCGGGTGATATATCTTATGTATAATTTCTTCACTGGACCAACCGACCAATTGACCTTCTGATGACCTGGTGCTTTTTAAGAGGAATGTCATTTCCTATCTCCAGCTTTCCTAACTTCCGTCCTATCTCCTTCTTTCCTTTATAGCCCTTTACCTGTAGGGCCCCTAGTTGCTTTATAGCCTTTTTGTTCCGAACTTGCATAAAATTAATAAAAACATGAAATTAATAAAAGACCATCGAACCAACCGACAATCGGACCAACCGACAATCGGACCAACCGACAATCGGACCAACCGACAATCGGACCAACCGGCTATCGGACCAACCGACAATCGGACCAACCGGCTATCGGACCAACCGGCAATCGGACCAACCGACTATCGGACCAACCGACAATCGGACCAACCGGCTATCGGACCAACCGACAATTGGACCAACCGACAATCGAACCAACCGACAATTGGACCAACCGATAATCGGACTAACCGACTATCGGACCAACCGACAATCGGACCAACCAATAATCGGACCAACCAATAATCGGACCAACCGACTATCGGACCAACCGACTATCGGACCAACCGACTATCGCACCAACCGACTATCGGACCAACCGACTATCGGACCAACCGACTATCGGACCAACCGACTATCGGACCAACCGACTATCGGACCAACCGACTTTTGGATCGCTTAATCGAATGGCTATTGACCCAACTACACACTGCACCAACCGCCCACTGAACTACCCGACCATTTGGCCAACTGATCACCGGACCAACTAGCCACTTCCCACTTAACCCATTCACCACTGGACCGTCTATGCACTAGATCAACCGACAGTTGAAAAAATTGGAAAATCAGATAAGGTTTGAATATTGGTATGGGGGAAGCAGAATGTATAGTACGTTCGCGGTGATACTTTGCCAGTCATATCTTTCTTGAAAGTGATGGTCAATGGCTCTTTCCGTATACCATGTATTCTGGAAAATCATTAACCATGCGATTTCGGGTATGGAACACTTTACCACTTGGCCGCGCTACTCCCAATAGACGAGTCTTTTTGGCTTTGATTTGAAAATAACCCATCCTTTTGTTTCACTCTCTATAGACGGATAAATTATTGCGCACCACCATTGAAGAGATAAATGACATTCTCACTTTTCTCTTTTTCTCTCCCCTCACTGTTTTGCCCTCTCTCTCCATCTCACTGTTTCATATCTCCTCTTTCTCTTCATCTCTTTCCTCCTCTCTCCGTTCTCTCCTCTCTCGCCACCTCTATTTCCCCCTCTTTCTCTTCTCTCCTACCCTCTCTCCCTCTCTCTCTATCCCTTCCTCTCTCCCCTCTCCTCTCTTATCTCTCCTCTGTCTCCTATGTCTCCCTCTCTCCTCTTTCTCTCCCTCCCTCTCTCTCTCTCCCCCCGCTTTGTCCTCTCTCCTCTCTCCTCTCTCTTGTCTCTCGTCTCTCCTCTCTCTCCCTCTCTCCCCTCTCCCTCTCCCCACTCTCTCCTATCTCTCTCCTCTCTCCTTTCTCCTCTCTCCTCTCTCCTCTCTCCTCTCTCCTCTCTCCTCTCTCCTCTCTCCTCTCTCCACTCTCCTCTCTCCTCTCTCCTCTCTCCTCTCTCCTCTCTCCTCTCTCCTCTCTCCTCTCTCCTCTCTCCTCTCTCCTCTCTTCTCTCTTCTCTCTCCTCTCTTCTCTCTTCTCTCTCCTCTCTCCTCTCTCCTCTCTCCTCTCTCCTCTCTCCTCTCTCCTCTCTCCCTCTCTCCTCTCTCCTCTCTCCTCTCTCCCTCTCTCCTCTCTACCCTGGCCCTCTCTCCTCTCTCCATTTCTCTCCTCTCCCTCTCTCCTCTCTCCTCTCTCCTCTCTCCTCTCTTCTCTCTCCTCTCTCCTCTCTCCTCTCTCCTCTCTCCTCTCTCCTCTCTCCTCTCTCCTCTCTTCTCTCTTCTCTCTCCTCTCTCCTCTCTCCTCTCTCCTCTCTCCCTCTCTCCTCTCTACCCTGGCCCTCTCTTCTCTCTCCTCTCTCCATTTCTCTCCTCTCCCTCTCTCCTCTCTCTCACTCTCCCCCTCTAACTGTCATCTCTCTCCCCTCTTTCACTCTCCCCCTCTCACTCACCCCATCTCCGTATTAAGGTCATTGTCCTACTCAACACGCTCTACCAATGCATGGATGCGACCATTGACCGCTATGACGTCTACAAAGTGGAGACCATCGGAGATGCCTACATGGTTGTATCAGGTAGGCATGTCCACTGATAGTCACGGGGATAAAGCAACGGCCACAAATATCCACTAAACCGTTATTCTATAAGACGCATTAGGGGTGTCGCACTTGATTGCTGATAATACTCTGCCTATACAAGCATAAACAAATTCGCCCGAGTTATCTCGTACGTAGAGCACGTGCGAGTCACTGGGT
Organism: Luidia sarsii; assembly: GCA_949987565.1. NCBI lineage: Eukaryota > Metazoa > Echinodermata > Asteroidea > Paxillosida > Luidiidae > Luidia > Luidia sarsii. Next base: position 6,503,620 of record OX465112.1, read on the forward strand.
TGTAAACGTAGGATGAATTCTTAAGGTTCTTCTGGTGTAATGGAAGTGTATGACAAAACCCATTAAATGTTTTAAACCGGTTAGTTTACAGGTATATGCAAGATGATCTCGCATCATTCAGCTTGCTTGGCAGCCCCGAGTTCCTTCAGTTCCTGCATTTATCGTTCTTCTAACATTGCCTTAAGCGGTTTGGTATGTGCCTATATCCCTCCCGGTGTGCCTGTGGGCACTTCGAGTGCTTTCCGTTTTGCTTGCTCGGCGGAAGAGAAATAAACCCACAGTTTTTTACACCTGAATGCTTCTGATTGGCGCCCTCGGTCCAGCCAAGTATAGTTGGATAGTTTGGAATGCCACCAACCTATGGGTAAATAGCGCAGTGGTCGTGCGCCAGACGCCCAAGTTTACCGGTCCAGCTAACATTAATTTTGCTTAAGGTGATATACAAAAATGTTGCAAACTGCTTACTGACTAACAAAATGTTAATCTTAAAATTTAGTGGGCCTGACGTTTCGATCCTAGCAGGACCTTTCTCAAAGGCAGAGAAAGGTCCTGCTAGGATCGAAACGTCAGGCCCACTAAATTTTAAGATTAATTTTGCTTCGCTATTCTATTTTCATAAATTACTTTTACATTTGCCAGTTCTGTTTTCTTCCCATCGTTTGTATGGAAGTGAAGTGTAGAACTGATTATTGGAAGGTCGGTAAATGGTACGCAAGCTTTAGATAAAGCATCTGTAAGTGCAAACTAAGGCGGGCCCATATTGTGCGTTCACCTCGTTGGTTCTCACGCTGCCTGCTTTCCATCTAGGGGCGCCCGAACGCAACGGCAGTCGCCATGCACCGGAAATGGCCAAGCTTGCACTGGCCATCTCGTCCAAGGTATCCACGCTGCACATCCCTCATCTGCCCGACCACACCTACCAGCTGCGTATTGGCATCCACACAGGTAAGAGGGCCGACTCCCACGCCAATGTCTCTCTGTGCGTGTGTCTGTTGAACCGCACATTCTCTTCTTTTTTTACTGAAAGATCGCCAAATACGAGGCTGACGGCTACAAGAAAGATAGAAGAGGAATAGACAGATAAAGAAAGAAAACAGAGTCAAAGGGAACGAAGGTATCTATTCACGTTCCTCTTGAACAGATCCAGTTTGTACGAAGATGGAAAACAGGATGTAGGTAGAGAGTTCCAAAGCGTAGCAGTACGGGGGAAAAAGGTTTTGGAATATGTGACCCGGCACAGCATAACGAGGAACAACCCCCACGTTTGAGATTTTGAGATTTTCTAATGATGTGAAAGATACCAATAGATTTCAAATGATATCAAAATCATTTCCGTGTGAACTTTGTTGTAAATAGTACAAGGGGACTTCGCTCATTCGTTTGGTACCAGACACAATATAGCAGCGCTATTGTAACTCCTCGAAAGCGGCCATTCAAAAAGGCAGGAACTTTACATTTTCATGAAAACAGTACACAAACACTCCCCCAAAATCCTCGTTTTTGCAACATTTATAGACGGATTTCGGAAGAATCCTTTGGACATAATATCCGCCAATACATTAACTTTCCGAAAATACAAAAAAAAAAATTGATTATTTATTTTTTTATCAAATTGAGAAGATACTTTGACTTCAGGCGTTGTTTACTCGAAAAGTGTTTTGGGGGATATTCCTCATGTTGCTGTGCCGGGTCACATATTTCACAGTGCTGCGAAGCTGTATAGCAAAGCGTGTGCTGCGTGCGAAGGTGCGTACAGGAGGGATGAAAGACCGGATGAAAGACCCTCTGCACATCTACCATGGAAGTACCTGTAGAAGAGGCTCATGGTAGAGACAGATCGTCTGACAGAGAGTGGTTCAAGACAGGATTCCAAGTCATGTCCTATCAGATCAATCGTGTCCATCATCCCTGAACTATAGGTCCTAATGTTTGGCCAGGTTCTTGCACGGTGATGAAGAGCTTTTTTATTAGCAGTCGCCATATCTTCCATTAGGCTGCATTTATTCTCAAGAAGAGGGCAATTTCTGTTACCACGGCTCTACCACGTACACGCCTTACAGAATATCGTAGTGATTATGATCTGCTCTCCCAATACATATACACTACTTAACTTAGAAACTTTTCAATTGAACCGGCTGGAAAATGTCAACTAATTCCCGGGAGTCGCGGGTTCGAATCACGCCCGAGCTGCCTGAAATATTTTCAGGCACCGGGCAAAGCACTGAGCATTAAGTGTTTACCACGTCAAGTAAGGACAAAACCTGATTATGACTATAATGCATTTTTTTCTTGGGGTTGTTGGTGTGTTTGTTTGTCTGTCTATCTGCCTGTCTGTCTGTCTGTCTGCCTCAGACGGATGCAGTGACAGTGAATAAAATGATGTGCCCTTGGAGGCAGGCGTTTCAAAACCACCACATCCGCGTCTTTGTTTGGCAGCTGTGATAGGCCCCGTGAACAGCGGCGACAACAGGTCAAGACATTAATTCCATTATGGCTCGCTCGGGCAGAGAAAGGCGAGGAAAGAGTGGTTTGAAATTGCAATTAGTCGGGAAGGAAATTCAGAGGAGAGCTTTTAGTCGGGAAATGCATCTTTGTCGCAGCTATATATAAACGATTATTCGTTGGCCTCTTCCCAGTAAGGCTGTTAGCGGACGTCCCTGATGCATATTTCTATACTGTACCATCTTAATCAATCATCCAGGGCCGTTTGGGTACAAATTCCAGCACTTTATTCACCCTGGGATTTTTTTTCAGGTGCTCGAATGTTTTCTCCCACGTACACCCGTTTGTCGTGACATGAAATACTATACAGAACATTGAAGTCAGACTCTAACGAAATCCTCAACCTTTTTCTTTCTTTCTTAATATTTCAATACATTATAGGCCTATAATTATATGACAGAATACTTTCCGATATGTTTTTCTTCTTTGAAGCTTTTAATAAAAGAAATTTTGGAAGAAATTGTTAAGCGCCCTATTGCTGCCATTCAGAAAACAAAGGTCGCGACGAGTCGATCCGCTGGATTTGTGACGTCATTCTTAGACTGACTAGTCTAGTTCCTGCTCTCGTTTGCTTCGCAGTACGTGTACATTCGTACGCGCGAGCACGAATTAAACACAGCGATGCGGTTGTCGTCCTCAAGATTTTGACAATTCTAACGAAAGTTGGGAGGACCATATTATAACAGAGATTCTGAGAGTGTTTCGGGAGGTTATGAATCCGAATCTAGTCATTCATCTGATGAAAATGATAACTTTGAGGCCGCGGTGCTGAACAGTACAGATTCGAGCCACTCCGAAACACAGAAATGAACATTCAAAAGTAGGCCTACATGTATGAGGTAGGCCTACATGTATTGCAAATAAATCGTAATCATTTTACTGATTGTGTGTGAATATTTGTCGTGATCGAAACGTCGGGCACTCTGATTACAAGCAATGTGTAACATTTTCCAATGGTCCTTTGTCTCTATCTAGTCTGCCCAAAATGTGAGGGTTCTATTTTCACAGGATATATGGTTTGCTCCTAAACAGGTCCGTGTGCTGCTGGCGTGGCTGGTTCTACTAGGCCTAGATATTGCCTGTTCGGTGACACAATCAACACAGCGTCTCGGATGGAGTCTACGGGCAAACGTAAGCCATTTCCACTGGCAGTGCATGGGGCCGTCAATGTAGCAATGCTTCGTTCCTATCACGTCTTGAATCCCCCACTCGTACTCACCAGCGCTCTTCCCGTGCTGAGCTATCAGCCCTTAGAGGGTGGCTTTCCCAAGTAGTCAGAAGCCAGTCAGAAGCACTAAATCTGCCCTATATATCCAGGGATCACGCCCCCGCTTTCATTCAGATGTGCGGCCTGATATACGGCAGTTAGTGGTTGAATGCTTCTGACTGGCGCCCCCACCCGGGGAAAGACTGAAGTTGACGATTTGGGAAGGTCGCCATCTAAGGGCTGGATAGCTCATAATTATGGTAAGAGCGCTGGTGCGCAAAGCAAGAGGTCTCGCGTTTAAGTCCCTGCAGTCAAGTTAAAGTTTTCTTTGCCATTTTTTACAACTGATATATTGCAGAATAAATTATGCTAACCCTAACGGACCCTAACCCCACGGAATCCAACACCAGGTTTTGTTAGATTTTGTTACATTAGGTACCCCAAGGATACCATACACTTGCTGAATTTTGTTGGATTTTGTTGGATTAGGTGCCAATGGCCCAGGGAGACACTGTTGGATTTTGTTAGATTATGTACCAATGGCCCAGGGAGACACTGTTGGATTTTGTTAGATTATGTACCAACGGCCAAGGGAGACACTGTTGGATTTTGTTAGATTATGTACCAATGGCCCAGGGAGACACTGTTGGATTCTGTCAGGTTTGGGGTTGCACTGGCCTGCATTCGTTGGTGAGTTTACCCTCGAGCTCTTGGTCATTTTCTGGTCAAGTGTTGGAGAGTCTGACAGGGCACTGGCACTGCTCTCGTGGGTGAGTTTACCCACGAGCTCTTGGTCATTAAGCAGACACAATATTGTTGCATCTTGTTGGGTTGGGGATAAACCCCCTCTATAGTCATGCAACCCTGTATTATACAGATCATAAGTACCCAACCCAACAAAATCCAACACCTGCAGACTGTTGGTTTCTGTGAAGTTAGTTACCAATTGGTGCCTAATTTCAGACCAAATGTTGGGTTAGGTACATGTATGCTTCCCAGTGAAAGAGCCAGGGGATTCAGCGTTTCAGTCCTTGGCGAAGTCGGAAGATTCGGAGCCTTGAGTGCTATCTGACTATGGATGTGCATGGAAGAATGTGACTCGAAAAAGTCAGTTTGGGCAAAATCACGTTTCAAAGCGTGCTTTGAGATGTTCTGGGGTAATCAGGCGAGAAACTGATCGGAAAATGATTAAAAACGGCACGGCATCGAGGAGATTGATACTGAGAGAAATATCCTTCTTGCTCTATGACCTATGGAAACATGTAGCCATTATGTAATTTTTTTTAAAAGAGGCGCCCCACTTAAAAAAAAACCCAACAAAGCGACTAATAGACGCTCGATGTGATGACGCACTACGTCCGTTGCTGGAGCCACAGATTTTGCAATCAGACCTTTTGCAACAAAGACGTTAATGTCTGCGTATGGAAATGCCACGGTCATATACGGTGCAATTTGGGCGCGCTAAAATGCTATTGCTACATTGTGGAAGGATTAGAAATAATAACGATAATAAACGTGATCAAAAGGAACCGAAGAAGAGAGGTTTTGCAAGTGGCCTTCCACAATCTGTTATTGAAATCCCCCATTAAAAAATAAAAATCGAATTTGTTGTGTTAGAAAACCAAAATGCATTTTCCTTAAGCCTCTTTAGTTCAACCTTAGCCTCCGGTGGTCCATAGAAGAGCTACTTCATAACTCAAGGGTAAGCCTTGAATGTAATCCCAATACAGTCCCACAGCTAGCTAAGCCCGAGACCTCCGGAAATAGACTCTAGAGCGTATGTCAGTTGAGATGTATGCGCTATTGCCACGTACCGGGTACATTATATCTTTCTGAAGGTAGAAGATGCTATTAATCGTTCAATATTAGCCTTGATCAAGGCATCGGCCGATGATATAGAAATCCAAATCCGGCATTCGGAAATACTGTATGGTGCTTTGTGCAATACCGTTGCGAGTGAAATGCAGCCCCATTCTCCGCTCATAGCTTGCGCACGCCATTGGATCCCCTTTCCTTAGCTAACACGATTGTGTACAAGTTGTGTGCCGACCTCTTTCCTGTCCGTAAACGTCGCTTGCTACTCGGACGAGGGCTGTCAGGACGACTGCGTACACGCTCGTACATAATGTACGCAAACATACTGTAGTGTGTGGGATGGCAGCGGATCGCCTGCGAGCCGTGCGCAGCTTGGATCAGCCGGCGATTATTTTTTTTCCGTACCACTAACCGTCAAGTTGGCGGGAAGCACTATCTGGGCTCCAGCAGGGCAGGTCATGAATAATTCAACATTATGACGTATATGAACAACTTGAGAAGCAATATCTGGGCTCCAGCCGGGTAGATCATGAATAATTCAACATTATGACGTATTTGATACTGCACAATGTACAGTGTACATGTACCTATTAAGATATTCACTTCACTTCTACGTCACTTTGTTGAATTATTCACGAGCTACCCGGCTGAAGCCCAGATAGTGCTTCCCTAAGTTGGCCCCCTTAATTGCAATTGTGCGGCTTGAATGAAGACCAACGCGATTTCAGCGACTCGTTGGCAAGGAGCGAGCTGGCTAGGGGCAAGCAGACTAGTGGGCGAGTTGGCAAGGGGCAGGTAGACTAATGGGCGAGTTGGCTAGGGGCAAGTAGACTAGTGGGCGAGTTGGTAAGGGGCAAGTAGACTAGTGGGCGAGTTGGCAAGGGGCAAGCAGACTAGTGGGCGAGTTGGCTAGGGGCAAGTAGACTAGTGGGCGAGTTGGTAAGGGGCAGGTAGACTAGTGGGCGAGTTGGCAAGGGGCAAGCAGACTAGTGGGCGAGTTGGTAAGGGGCAAGCAGACTAGTGGGCGAGTTGGCAAGGGGCAAGCAGACTAGTGAGCGAGTTGGCAAGGGGCAAGCAGACTAGTGGGCGAGTTGGCAAGGGGCAAGCAGACTAGTGGGCGAGTTGGTAAGGGGCAAGCAGACTAGTGGGCGAGTTGGCAAGGGGCAGGTAGACTAGTAGGCGAGTTGGCAAGGGGCAGGTAGACTAGTGGGTGAGTTGGCAAGGGACAAGTAGACTAGTGGGCGAGTTGGCAAGGGGCAGGTAGACTAGTGGGCGAGTTGGCAAGGGGCAGGTAGACTAGTGGGTGAGTTGGCTAGGGGCAAGCAGACTAGTGGGCGGGTTGGCAAGGGGCAAGCAGACTAGTGGGCGAGTTGGTAAGGGGCAGGAAGACTAGTGGGCGAGTTGGCTAGGGGCAAGTAGACTAGTGGGCGAGTTGGTAATGGGCAGGTAGACTAGTGGGCGAGTTGGCAAGGGGCAAGGAGACTAGTGGGCGAGTTGGTAAGGGACAAGCAGACTAGTGGGCGAGTTGGTAAGGGGCAAGCAGACTAGTGGGCGAGTTGGCAAGGGGCAGGAAGACTAGTGGGCGAGTTGGCTAGGGGCAAGTAGACTAGTGGGCGAGTTGGTAATGGGCAGGTAGACTAGTGGGCGAGTTGGCAAGGGGCAAGCAGACTAGTGGGCGAGTTGGCAAGGGGCAAGCAGACTAGTGGGCGAGTTGGCTAGGGTCAAGTAGACTAGTGGGCGAGTTGGCAAGGGGCAAGCAGACTAGTGGGCGAGTTGGCAAGGGGCAAGTAGACTATATAGTGGGCGAGTTGGCAAGGGGCAAGTAGACTAGTGGGCGAGTTGGCAAGGGGCAAGCAGACTAGTGGGCGAGTTGGCTAGGATCAAGAAGACTAGTGGGCGAGTTGAGAACGAGCCGCGGAAATCGCGTTGGTCTTCATTCACGTCGCACAATTGCAATTAAGAGGCCAATTTGACGCGTTAGTGGTACGGAAAATATAATCGCGATCAGCCGTGGTAGTGACGCGTTGTGGCGTTGTTTGTGAAATCTATACACCAGTACATGTTTCTGATGGCACCTTCACAATGGTCCCAAGCTATAGAAGATACAGGAGTCGCGTCGTTATCTACCGATGCATGTTTCATAATTGTGACCCGGCACAGCATAATGAGGAATAACCCTCACTTTTGAGATTTTGAGATTTTCTTATGATGTAAAAGAGTATACCATTGGCTTTCAAATGATATCAAAAATATTTCCGTGTGAACTTTGTTGTAAATAGTACAAGGAGACTTAGCTCGTTCATTTGTTACCAGACACAATATAGCAGCGCTATTGTAACTCCTCGAAAGCGGCCATTCAAAAAGGCAGGAACTTTACATTTTCATGAAAACAGTACACAAACACTCCCCCCGAAATCCTCGTTTATTCAACATTTAGAGACGGATTTCGGAAAAATCCATTGGACATAATATCCTCCAATACGTTAACTTTCCGAAAATACAAAACAATTTTTTTTTAAATCAAATTGAGAAGATACTTCAGGCGTTGTTTACTCGAAAAGTGTTTTGTTGGGATATTCCTCCTGTCGCTGTGCCGGGTCACAATTGGAAGCGGTTGTCCCATATGTACATAAATCCACACGGACCAAGTATAGGCCGAGACAGACATGGGCTCCAGAGGTTTGTCCCAGGAGCAGAAACTCGCTCAGCATTTAAGCAAATGCCATTCTCCAAAGGCAATGGCGCCGTACCGAAGGCATCAAATGCAAGAGAGGAAAACTGTCTTACTTCAGATCCCAGCGAGGAGAATGTGTCTCCAGCGAAAGAGACAAGCAATTTGCTTGGTCAGCACACGCAGTCGCATCTGTTGTACAAATCGCTCTGGTTTACCGCCCAAGCACGCGGTTTGTCCGCTCTAGATGTAAACGTCCCCACACAAAACGCGCGGAATTCCGTTACCGCTTGCGTGTGTAAATAGACCGTGCAAGAAAAGCGCCTTGTACTGTTCTGTACATGTGTATACCGTACATGTAAACAAAATCAAAACACGATCAACGTAACGCGCGACGTTACCCAGTACACGTATGTATACATACATTTACAAGTTTAAGGTAACAATTAAGTTCGCTCGTCTGGGAACACGACTATCACCTCTTGTTGCATAGGTTCTACGGTTTCAAACGTGAAAACGAAAATTTATTTTAACTATTTTTGTCTGTAAAACGTGCAAAATCACGTACTTTACACATTGTATTTTAATATTTTTTTCCTAAATGACTATTCTAATAGTTTAAACTGCTTCAATCGGCGCGATACAAAATATTTTAACAAAAACGTTCGACGCTCCACGCTTTACCTCCTATCCGAGGAGCCCGTAAGTCAGGAATCTCGCGGTAACACATGTACATTCTCGAGGCCAACTTACACGGTCTATAGAACCTGACTCGGCAAAACCAGGCCGCGTTCGCACGCTTTAAAAACATGGTGGACATTAGGCTATCCACCCACATTTTGTCTAATGATGGTAACAAAATAATATCGACAAGTAGTGGGTATAGTGGGTATTTATGTCATTTGGCACAGAACAGCGATGGAAATGTATTTATACACAGAAGAATGTGGACAATGTGAAAGTCTTCTTTGCTCATTTCCACTCCTGTTCTGCACCAAATGAGAAGCAAAAAATACCCACTATATATTATTAAGATCATGTGATGGCATGTAAACACTGGTCGTGCAATCGGTCTATTGGTGAATCTTGTTGGTAGGAGTCAAATGCCCAACATTTCTCACAAAAGCAGACCGAGTATTTCGTCCAACATTTGGGGTTCTTTTGTCCGATGTTTTTGGTCACAGTGCTGTGTTGATTTTTTCGTCCGATCTCACCTTCTCCCCACTCACAGCGGGAAAAATTCACATCAGCCAGGTGACTCGCGATGCACTGGTCTACCATGCTGCCCCGGACGATGCTAATGGGAGTGTCGACTGGCACAATGGGGTGGGAGGAGACCCCTTTGTCATCCAACTCCGGGGCACGGTGGAGGTTAAGGTGAGAGAGCTATACGCTCAACAATTCCTCTCCGACAGCTGCACAATATGTCGAATTCAATTGAAATATCCTTAAAGGCGGCCCAATACAACATTGGGAAGATCAGAAAACATCGATGTCCACAGATTTCCTTCTAATTTACCACAGTTTGTAGATGGTCATGATAGAATTCTCATTATGAAATCTTACGGTCTGGGATGCTGTACTTCTCGAGAAATCCTTACTCAAACATCGACAAATAGCTTATTACTCGCGAGTAATAAACTATTTCTTATAGAACGGTGAGTAAACCGTGACGGGTTTTTTGTTTTTTTCTTCTACTTTCTCAGATGATTTCTTTTTTGAAATGTTTAATGGTTTAATACACAAACTGTGGCAATGTTGTATAATTATGGTCTTTAACCCTAACTACCCACAACTTGTTTCTAGCACATGACCTGAATCCTGCACAATCCTACAATCCTTCAGTGTTGAAAGCCCCATATGACCTGAATCCTACACAATCCTGCAATACTGTTGAATGAGCGCCACTGCCTGAATCCTGCAAAATCCTGCACTGAAATTTTGGCAGTGTTATGTGAAATTTCGGAAAGGACAAAACTGCGATTTTTGTTGTGGCTAATAAACTTTACAATTGCGACTTTATGCTTGCTGTAGTCTTTACCTTTGCCTGTTATGTTTTTGGGGTTTTTTTTGTTTATTTTTGTACATTTTAGATCCTGCACTGAATTATGGGCAGTGTTATATGGAATTTTAGAAAGGACTAAAATTGTTTGTTTTTTCTGTAGGATTTGGGATAGTTAGGGTTTTAAAGGCCGCCGCACACGAGAGCTGAGCAAAAAGTATCTCGTGGCCGTTAGCAAGCTCAGCACGTAGGTCACCCTGTGCGCTGAACTTTGGGTGAGATTTCTGCCGTGAGACCAATATCTATCCTGTTGGGTTTTTTCGCCTCGAGGGGATGAAAACTCATCGTGTGCGGCGACTTGAGCTACGCGCTGAGCAAAAAAAAATAACAACTGGCCTATGAAAGCGCACGCTCTGTACACGTGATGGTTTCCATACATAATTCTGCGGTAGGTCTCGTGTGCGGCGGCATTTTAGTGGAAGGTTTGCGGTGACACCATGTAACACATCTCTTTCGAAAAGGAGTGTGGCTCTGAAAAGAGCCGGTCAATGTTTCGGGTAGTGTGTACTCTCACCGTCGTCAGGAGATGATTAATTGATCTCGTGACAATGGGCAGAGTACATACTACCAGAAACGTTGAGTTACCGGCTCTTTTCAGAGCCACACTCCTTCTCGAAACAGATGTGTTACATGTTGTCACCGCAAACCTTCCACTTTGTACCTCCACCATGCAAACCTCCATGTCTTACCTGAAAGCTCCTTGAAAACACTGTCTGGAGTTGTGGGAACTGGTTTCATGCTATAGTGTCAGTTGCTACAAACGCCAGCAGCTGTTTATGTGTACGCGGCTTAATACGTTAACGGACCCAGACGAATGGATGGATGCATGGGTGGATTGGTGGAGGGATGGAAACAATACTGATTGCATCGTTGATTGAAGCTCGTCTTATTTTTTATAATTTCAGGGGAAAGGAGAAATGACAACATACTGGTTATCGGTCACCCAGCAACATGACTTCAGCTAGACTGTCCCGTCCACAGATTGATTTTACACCATCTGAATTAATCAAAGACTAGTTATTTGGGAAGGCCAACATCTAAGGGCTGGATAGCTCAGATGGTCAGAGCGCTGGTACGCAGAACCGTATAGGTCTCGGGGGTTCACGTCCCGGTCCTGTCAAAGTTTCCTTTGCATTTTTTTTTTCAAAATCGTTGCCGATCAGTTTTTCCTTTCTTTGTATAATGAAGTATGATAGATTATGATAAGACAAGGTTGATTGTGAGTGCACAGAGAGGCTTCACAAAGCCGCAGGTTTCCTGAAGGATGGGCCACTCCGCACACAAAGCAATGGACATTGGCCGTCCAGTATTTGCATCGGAGGACGCGGCTTAAAAAACCGCGGTGAATAGCACGAGTCGGCTCCATTAAGATACCGCTTCTTCTATAGAGACTTCACAAACATAAAGAGCCAAGAAAACTTGGGAGGCTGTTATCCGAGCGAGCCGAGGCGGGGGCGGGGGGGGGGGGGGTTGGAGTGCCGGGGATTGAAAAAAAAAACCACCAGGGTCTTGAGACCTGGAAGTCGTCGGTCTTGAAGTGAGGACAGGGAGTCGAGGTTTACGGAAGTCCTCTGCCTGCATCAATACCAAATCCCCCGTGCCCCGGCCTTCCTCACTGAAGTTGTCTCTCCAAATTGCCGGATCTTTATTATTCTAGCACTTACACACCCGAAGCGTTCTTGGCATGAAGGTTTTTTTCAGCACCTTTTAATCCCCGTTTTATAGTTTTAATATATGTTGAAAAAAAATAAGCACCATTTTACGTCTGTAGTCGCCTATACATGCGTGGACATGGTATGTACGGTGGGATTTTTTTGTAATATTGGTGTGATGCAAAGTACTTTGTTTATTCCTTTTAGCGCAGTTATCTGCTTCAGTTCGTTGAATTTAGACATCTCGGTAGGCCCACTCTGTCCCTTAATCCTTCTACTGGGTAAGATAAGTGAATTACTGTGACTCTCTTACGTCTAGTCTCTGCTGAATCTAGTTCGTTAACGCGCTCCGCACTTCACAGTTTCACTGAAATATTAATTCAGTAATTCATCTCAATTTGAAACTTTTTGTTTGCATGAAGTACATCCCACATAGTTATACAAAGTTCGTCTATTCGAAATGCCTCTCCCTCTTCCTCTCCCTCTCCCTCCCGCTCTCCCTCTCTCCCCTTTGCATCTCCCTCTCCTTCTGGCCATGCCTCTGCCTCTGCATCTGCATCTGCCTCTGCCTCTTTCTCTGCCTCTGCCTCTGCCTCTACTTCTGCCTCTGCCTCTGCCTCTTCATCTGCCTCTGCATCTGCCTCTGCCTATGCCTCTTCTTATGCGTCTGCATCTGCCTCTGCCTCTGTCTCTACTTCTGCCTCTGCCTCTGCCTCTTCCTCTGCCTCTGCCTCTGCCTCTGCATCTGCCTCTGCCTCTACTTCTGCCTCTGCCTCTGCCTCTTCATCTGCCTCTGCCTCTTCATCTGCCTCTGCCTCTGCCTCTGCCTATGCCTCTTCTTATGCGTCTGCATCTGCCTCTGCCTCTGCCTCTACTTCTGCCTCTGCCTCTGCCTCTTTCTCTGCCTCTGCCTCTGCCTCTGCATCTGCCTCTGCCTCTACTTCTGCCTCTGCCTCTGCCTCTTCATCTGCCTCTGCCTCTGCCTATGCCTCTTCTTATGCGTCTGCATCTGCCTCTGCCTCTACTTCTGCCTCTGCCTCTGCCTCTGCCTCTGCCTCTACTTCTGCCTCTGCCTTTGCCTCTGTCTCTGCCTCTTATTCTACCTCTTCTTCTGCGTCTACATCTGCCTCTGCCTCTGCCTCTACTTCTCCCTCTGCCTCTGCCTCTGCCTCTTCTTCTGCCTCTGCCTCTCCCTCTGCCTAGCACACATGGAATATGAACCCGAGCCTCTAGTATATCTTGTACAAGAGATCTACATAATCATTCAATGTTTATCATTAATGGTAGGTGTGATAGAAATGATAGCAATGACTTGGCATGGTATCTCAACTAACTCCCAGGCGAAGAGTGAAGCCAAATCATTAACCAAATTTCGGATGTTTCGATCCAGGGAGAGACAGTATCGTGGATATTTTACGTCATTTCTTGCAGTCAAGAAGCAGTTGATAATAGTTACTGGGATTTTTTTATCATATCTATATTGAAGATTATCTTCACATGGTAATCCATGAAATAATTCCACATTATATTGTATAAGTCAAACGTCACTTGTTGCCGATATCAGACTCGTTTTCTCAGCGCTGGTCCACACAACTCCCGTTTGAGCTCAATCGTTCACTCCGTGTATCTATCCTACATTCATCGAAATGCAACTGGACTTTTGGGAGGCAAAGTTACCGAGACGATGAATTTGAGTCCAGTGCGGACGTCCCAGTCAGTCTTTCTCCATGTTACTTTACCCAACCCGCATGGGCATTTTTACCGGCCAACTTCTTCCCAGGTAGAATTCCCGGGACACTTTGCCCGAGACGAAAGGTCCAGTAGTGTGGAGAGTGTGTTTGGGGTAAAAGCGGCTCGGTATTAAAGCATACGTCAGGTCCCCGACCGATCACGCGAGACCTCATGCAGCCCCTATTGGAAATACACGGAGATGCGAAGACAGTGGCCCTAGCCGTGGCTCTGGAAGCCCGTTTCGGACACGGCCTTAATTGAGACCACACAAAGGCGTGCAGAGCGCCCTCATATGAGCAACGGTATACTGACAGCCAATCTCGCAGCGTCACGGTTACATTTACCCGAGACGACGGTTAAACGTGCATTTTTTTTTTTGCACACTGCCTCGGGTGCCTCAAATCTCGGGAGAAAAGTGCAACGCGGACACGGCTAAAGACATTGGCGGTTGAACTGGTTGTTTTCCTGAATCATGTACACATAATTATTACCAATTGCATTTGTTCTCGTTTCATTTCCAAAACCTAAAGACGGATGACGTCAAAGCACTATCAAAGGGTGATCTATCATCTAGTTGCCACGGTAGCGATGAATTGACCACGCCATTACGGAATGACTTTGATTCACAGTGTAATCACATTATGGGTGAAATAAATTCAGTATAGCCCATAAGGCGATGGATGCACACTGTACGCGTCAGTGACGACCACGAGTAGATTGGAGTTTTGGGAATTATTCTGTTGGGCTAAAAATACGCGCAACTCGTGGATGGGCAAAGCGATAGTAATCAGGAGCAGTTGAGGTATCCGATGTGATTAGGCCGTGGCCACAACAACTGATTGCACAACATGTTTATCAAAGGGACTATACACATGGGCAGGTGTCATCATAATAGGCTCGCCAGGACTTTGTAATTTGTAAGTGGAAGGTAACTAACCAGCTCTTGTCAGATGATTTGCATGGTGCCTCCGTAAACCTTCCACTTGCTACTTCGTTCACCTCGGGCTCAACGACAATCCAATGGAACATCTGAAGCAGTTCGTGTGTACTTTACATGCAGTGAATTCACATTCATTCAAGACAATGTCGAGAAATGGTATTTATAAGTGTATATAAGCGAGTGGGTTAAACAGAGATGAACAAGGGACAGGGATGCGGAGGCACCAATCCTTAGTTACGCATGGGGTGTGCTCACTATTTGATTGGCTAAGACCTTTCAAAATATAAAACCGAAACAACAGTCAATAAATTATTAGCTGTAAAGGTATGAAAATAGATAAATAAATTTGCTATTCTTTAATCTGGATCATTATTACCAAAATTGAGTGCATTAATTTTATTGACATTAATTTCATTGGAACAAAGCTCGCAGGACTAGAATAACGAGCTAGTTTTGCCTTCAGGGTCATCAATAATTACTTCTAGGCTGCCAATACGCCGATCTGCCGAACCGAGCCAACGTTGGGGGCAGCAGACGAGCCGCCATTACTGCGGGGTCCCGATCACGAAAAACACCGCACTTGCTATATCGTGGGAACCCCCGTTTTCGACGCTTGACCTTCTAACTCACATCGCACGATGAAAACAACTCCGTATAACGATCTCAGATTCGTATCTTCCGGTTTGTTTCCTACTCTTTGTCCGTCACCGAGAATTTGGAAGTTTAAGGCTCTTTCAGTAGGCCAAACTCGTGTGATTCAAAAACTTGCTCTTTTGGGGTCTATTTTCCTAGGTACAAAATTGGCAGTTGCTTCGAAGCTCCAGTTTTCTTTATTGTTGGTCCTAAAAAAATGTGAGTGTACCATAACAAACCCCAACATAGTTACGTAGAAAAAAAATATATAATCACGCAACTTGAGGCAGTCCGTTCTGGGAAAAACCAGATTAATTTTATTATTATTTAAAGACAAAAAGTAACATGGCCCATGGCCCAATAGGCTTTTATAAAAAATGAACAAAATAAAAGGGTAGCGAGAAAAAGTACCAAGAAGGAGGAAATGTGTCTCTGGAGTGACATTGGGAAAGGTCATAACTGAAGAAGCAGTGAAAAAGGGGATTGTGGAGTTTTTTTAAACGTTACAAAAGAAGACATCAACCAGACCAATACGTTTTAAGCATAAATTATGAATGATTTGAGGAAAGTGTTAGAAGCAGTGTCGAAAAAAAACCCACAAAGATGAACACAAAAAAACATACAGGGAAGAATTTTACAGTTCCACATAGCATTTTTAGTTATTTTAAGAATTTAGTTTGCGTTTGGCTCCACTGGGACACCTTACTAAACACCACCGACGAAAATAAGTGACGATGCTTACTGCGCGGTGCGACGCGGACGTCAACAAAACCGGGTAATCTTACGGAAGTGACAGGCTGATCAACCTTCTCTATGATTATTCTAATAGTCTGTGGTGTGGACAAAGTGACTGAGACCTCTTTTAGTGTGATACTTTCGTCCACATTGGTCAGCTTTAAGAAAAGTTCTTATATCGTCGAAAACCGGTAACTGGAGGATACACGAATTCCGCTAAAGCTTACTGTCACTGTAGCAACTTGAAAGTGATACATTTCGCAATGGAAGCGCTCTGAAACGGGGACATTCCGGCAGGACTGAAATGATGCTTCAATGACAGCACAAAAATTGCAGTTATGGAAGAAGCAAATAGGCCTACGTGTATGTGAAATCCATGAGCTTCTCACACATAAAAAATGTCCATGCCCGCGACCATGTCCATGATATTATTCGCTGCATCGTTTTCCTGGAGGACCAGACAAAGCCGAACTTTTAAAGCAAATGGGTAGCAAAGCTCAACTTATCGACCCTAAAGCCGAAAACTCACAGTGTGGTAAGTTTACATTCATGAATATTCGAGTTACAATTTGTAAATTTTACAAATCAAACATAGTCAACAAATATTAATTCAGTAAAGTAATAGTAATAGTAAAGTCACAGTTCTTTTTTTTTTAATTGGAGGGGTCAGGTGACAGTAGGGTCCAAGGATCTTCCATACGGAAAGTCTTCCAGTACAATTTATGGCAATTTTTCGAGGAATGCCAGAGGCCGTATTATTTTGAACCTTGAAACGGCCACGGCCAGTGAAACGGTCTACTCGGTCCATAAAATCCATGTAAAGTTTGCTTAATAAAAAGTTTGATTTTAATTGAAGTGTCAAATAATTGCATAGACCTATGCCTATATAAATCTAGTTAATGTACCCACTATACTCTGGCTTTGGGAAGATATTCTGTCCCAGCAAGGGACTACACATAGGTGTCGAATCATTTAGGAAAAGTCCACTCAATGACAGTCCAACAAGGCTCATTGCACTCAGGCATTGCCACAGACGTGCACTCTACGGAAGGTGTGGCTATAATCATGAACGTTTGTGATACACAATCTACCAAAACGAAGTCTACATAGCCTCAAAATTGCAGCCAAATCTGAAGCTATATTGGAGGAAGATGGAGCAGTTGATGTCTAGAAGTTTCAAACATCCAAAACAAAAAAGTACATGTGAATTTCCGCGCTGCTATTAATGTACGTCCTACATACATGTCACACAGCACACATACGGCCAAATAACCCCAAAACAAATTACGGTCAATATTATCTTGAAAGGTGTATAAATAGATGAATATATTTGTTATGGAACAACTATTGAGGGACCAGGTGGCCTAATTTGCGGCGACTGGTCGCATAAGTATTACAGTGTATGTAATATGATTCGGCATATAGGACTGAAGCCAATTACTACGGAGTTAGTGTGAGCAAGACGTTTCGAGATTCAATTGAAAGAGCACCATTCTTGATCACGACCGCAGCATTTTGATATCACATGGTAGTGAGCATAATGTGTTAATGTCTGACAATAGATGATACACAAAAATGTTGCAAACTGCTTACTGACTAAAATTACCAAAATGTAAATCTTAAAATTTAGTGGGCCTGACGTTTCGATTCTAGCAGGACCTTTCTCAAAGGCAGAGTGACAAGGAAAAAACAGATACATGTACACGAAGGAAGGGGGGCCCCTCTTCCTTCGTGTACATGTATCTGTTTGTCCTTGTCACTCTGCCTTTGAGAAAGGTCCTGCTAGAATCGAAACGTCAGGCCCACTAAATTTTAAGAATGTCTGACAATGATAGGTAAATGATAACAAATGATAACTTTCTAAGGTGTAGCGTCATAGCTTAGGCCTATAATGCAATACTGCAGTATATAATTCAGTATTTCTGCAATAGTTCTTTGCAAGATCTTAGATCATGTACCTCATTTCATAGGTACTGCGTATGGCTGCAAGGTTGTTTTGGTGTCGGGTGTCAGTGGGTCATTCACTGACGCCATCAACCAATGCATCTTAGATGGAGAACCAAAAGACCCTTACGCACTTTGACTCGTCGTTGAGGGCGCCCTACAGTAATTACATAAAACACTAAATCGAGCTACCATAGACCACTGTTTTGATTGTTGAAAAGGGTTGGCGGTGCACACTTTATGATAATCTGCTTGGTGGATCCATATTGGACTGAAATAGTATTCTGCACCCTGCATGAGGGTATACGATCGACACACCGGCAAATCAGGCCGGTTTGCGGGGCGGGGGGGGGGGATAGGGCCTACGTGGGTTTTGTTTTGAGGGGGAGGGGGTTGGGTTGTATCTGGGTTTTCCCGGGGAAATTTTTACCCAAAATCCAAACGATCATCGATGATTAAACTGAAAAAAGAAGAAGGTAATACTGTTTTGTCGGCAAAAAAACAAGGGTGCATAAAAAATCCCTGCAACGGGGTGGGGCAGCCGAGAATGACGAGAATTAAGAGCTCTAGTCTCAAGCCTCTGCGCTGCAGGATGGATTCCAAATTCAATCAAGTTCAAATCATTTTAAAAGGTCTTCATTTCTTGTCTCAATTCAATTGCCGACCGGGAATGGGGAATTGCAGATCAGGCTATTGCTATTGCCGAATGGCATTTAAAGTACAGTACACCACGAAGTTAATAACATAATATATGGGATTATGCATGGATTATGTAAATGTAATCGCCTCATAAAAGTGGCATCAAAAGTATCGAGATTTCTTTCGCGTGCATTTCACGGGAAAGAATTATATGGCATTTGTCCAATGGCCTAGCTGGCCCTGCCCTTTTCACAGTACAGGGCGAATCTCCGGGATTAAATCCCTGGGGAAATCCCGGGGATTTTTTACTCCACAACATCCCCGCAACCATTCACACTGGACCCATTTGGGAACTCCCGGGACCCTATTTCCCCGTGGAAATCGTAAAACCCGATGTTTTCTCCTTCCATCCTACCCCCCGGCCGAGAAGGGGTAAAAAATTATATCCGGGGGGAAAAGCTTATCCCTGGGGATTTCTTCGGTAGTGTGAATAGACAAACCGAAATCCACCGCGAATTTTCGAGAAATCCCCGGGGATTTCGTCTCGTGAAAACTCCTTTATGATCATTGTAGTCATTTGGATTCCCTGCGCAACTTTAAACCTTGTACACAGCATGCGACATGGTGCCCACACATTCTATCGTGTATATTCATGATGTCATATGCATCACAATTGCTGCATGGGTGAACCCCGGATAAGGCAAACAGAAAAGCCAGCACTATAAACACGAAATAATACTGGTCGCATTATCATACATAAAGATTGCGCTACACCGAGGAGATACAACATGACTCTCGTGCACGTAGCTTTACCACACTGAATTTCAGCCCGGCGGTAGACAGTGCATGGATTGTTGGTATCGAGCTTCGGAAAATCAGTAGTTTGCTAGTTTGTGCTCAATTCAACAATTAGCTTCGCTGTACAGCTCAGTAGACATTCATTAGCCTTGCAGTATGTAAAGCAGCGTAAGTCATCCATTCAAAGTCCAACCAAGTACACCGAGGACGCCTCTCGTACAATTTGATGGTAAGTGAATTAT
Source organism: Luidia sarsii (assembly GCA_949987565.1). NCBI lineage: Eukaryota > Metazoa > Echinodermata > Asteroidea > Paxillosida > Luidiidae > Luidia > Luidia sarsii. The sequence goes on from OX465112.1 coordinate 6,523,191, forward strand.
GCATTGAGCACAGCTGTTTTCATGTAGGCCTACTGTACAGTATGTACATGTACATGTACATGTACACGTACGTACATGTATGTGTACTGTTACTAGTACTACACGTATTACCACAGCGTTATCTGGCTTTGGCGTGCGAGCAAAACTCGCATCCCTGTTTCTGTAGGCTAGGCAGGCCTGTACTACAACTACAGTACTAGTACTACTACTAGTAGTAGTACTAGTGTATGCAATGATGTGTAAGACCATTATGAAGTAAACACAAACGGCTCTTGTACATAGTTTTGGTTAGGACGCACTACATTATACCCCCACATACATTGTATTCTTGATCACATTCAATAACTAACAGGTGTTCATACTAAAACCCCAATCCCTTGCGTCCACCGTTACTCAACTTACTGTGTGCATAGAGATTCCGTTCTCCATGCTGTGTACAACTGCAAGAAGTTCCATTGTATGTTAATCATGGACTTCAAAGGGCCTCTAAACTCCTATTATATGTGTGCGTGGGGGGTGAATGGGTGTACGTGTGGGTGGGGGTGGGCCGTCTGTTACACCACCATGATTACATAATACTGAGCAAGATTTTATCAAAATTTGGAGGGCCTGACGTTTCGTTCCTAGCAGGACCTTTCTCGAAGGCAGGAATATCGAAGTGTATAATGTTTTGTACGCAGCTACGTGCTATATCTCTGCTGACCGCCGGCGTCCGGTTGACAAAGTACGCGTCACAAAATCATGACTTGGGGAATACTGTAACTGTAAGTCCAATTTGCTTTGCCAAGTGGTTGTCTGGCCGGAGTGTAGATTGTCTACATAATAATAGCAGGTCTATTGTGGATGAAGGTTGTTTCCCCCCCCACCCCTTTGCTGTAATGGGGCGTGAGTTAAAACAACAATTAACGTATGTACCATCATGGAGCTATAGCTCCATGGTACCCGCGATATATCCCAGGGACCATTACGTTTTCTCATTCGACGTAAACAACTGACGGTTAATTGTAAACCCGATTATTTGTATCATTTTAGTGAAAACGCAGTCGCGTAACAAGATTTTCCCTTTGGCTCCACGGGGTTGTATTAAGAGGTCGTCGCTCAGGCAATATTTATTAGTTTTTCTCTCTCCACCTGTCTCCCTCTCTATCTCTTCTCTATCTCTCTGTGTCAAGGTTCAATGTCTAAAACGTGCATGAATAATCGACACAACATGCCGCACTCCAACAGCGCACCGAGGACAAAGATCGGTGCACACGACACGGACGCAGACATCAAGAGCGCCCCCTCGCAACGGCAGCCATCGCACACCGTGATCTCAACCAAAGACACGCCCCAGAGCGGTCGTCGTCATGGCGACGTGACCTGCCACACGACCGGGAGAAGTCCCTGGGGACCGCTCTTCAGGAGCCGCGATCATTTTGTTGATCTCCACGTGGCGTAGATGGGTTTCACAGAGCGAGCTTGAACTCCGTCCTCCCCGAATTGTGAGGTGGTGGGCATGCGTCAAAGATCTGGCCACTGTTATGACCAGTCTGCTAGAAGGGCACAATGGTCACAAGTCTGGCATTGGAGCAGATTATCCTTAGAAGGCATGTGCCTCTGCTCTTGGCCTATTGCAGCAGTACCCAGAAATCCCACCATTAACCCTGACCACATTTTCAGAGGTTCTTTAGGGTGCTTTAGGGTGCTTTTCATTGTTCAAAACTAATTTACCGATTGCGCTATAGTAGGAATCAAACAATAACAACAACAAAAACAAAGGCAGCCTCCATATCAATTAGGTGCCACTGTTGCACTTGTTTGTTCGATTGGGGCGTTTCCTTTTCAAAATCTATGAAGAACAGTCTGGAGTTTGAACTCGAGACCTTAACTGGAATGCCGTTTACGAAATGAAGGCTTACTTAGGCTTCTGTCACACAAACCTTCAAATTCTGAAACAAACCACAACCTGGATGTTCGGGTTTTGTCAGACGGAGACGAAGCCTGAGCCCGAGCCTAAGCCTTCATTTCGTAAAGGGCCTAAGTCACGTGATGGCATCGCGCAATCTATTGCAGTCCGAGTTGTGTTGTTGAAACCGATCTCAGCGTTGCAATGGACTTGTTTAGCGACGGCATTGATCACGGCATTGATCACATGGTTGCCAAGCGTCAAGGAATTGCGCCAGGCTACCATACGATGACACGTAAACAGAACGAGAAAATGTGCTGCATTCATGAAAGTGCAAATGCAATGATGCGCATTTGTTTTCATGGTTTTCCAAAATCAAACGATAGAACGCGATAGAACAGCAGCAGTTTAAGGACATTATTTAAACGTACATGTCGTTTCCTTAAATTCGTTTTTTTCCCGTTAGTTTTACTCATTTGGTGGTGCATGTATAATTTAGAGATGTCTAGTTGTCTGTATTTATGTTTTTATGTTTTATTGATGGACTTACCAATGATTTAGGTGCACTTCTTTTGTGGGTGATAATTTGATTATTTTTTAGGAAATGTTTCGGTTAAACAATTATCTAATATGTTTTTATGGTTATAACTGTCATGGTGTTATGTAATACGTGCCGGTCAGCGTATTTTGCAGAGATCTGTGGTGACTGCGTAATCTTAGTTTTAATGGTTTCGGCCTTTTTGTTGTTGACATTTTATTATTTCTAATTTATTTTCGAATACATTCTGAGATATTATAATACCATTGCTTTACGCTACACTATGTGACTTACCTGACTGGTTGAGCCGTTCGCCTCCGTGAGATAGGACCTATAGGACTGTATACATGTACAGTATGGTGCCGAGAAAATTAGAACAGACCGAGGACACTAAAAGCGAAATGCAACGGGAGCCAGCCACGCAAGAAATGAAGATCCGAGTCTGCGTGGGTCCAAGTTGGTCTTGGGTCCGTGTTGGCGTGGGTCCGAGTTGGTAGTAGGTCCGAGTTGGTCATGGGTCCAAATTGGTCGTGGGTCCTAGTTGGTCGTTGGTCCAAGTTGGTCATGGGTCTGAGCTGGTCATGGGTCCGAGTTGGTCGTGGGTCCCAGTTGGTCATGGGTCCGAGTTGGCATGGGTCCGAGTTGGTCATGGGTCCGAATTGGTAGTGGGTCCGAGTTGGTAGTGGGTCCAAGTTGGTCATGGGTCCGAATTGGTCGTGGGTCCTTGTTGGTCGTGGGTCCGAGTTGGTAGTGGGTCCGAGTTGGCATGGGTCCGAGTTGGTCGTGGGTCCCAGTTGGTCATGGGTCCGAGTTGGCATGGGTCCGAGTTGGTCATGGGACCGAGTTGGTCATGGGACCGAGTTGGTAGTGGGTCCGAGTTGGTCGTGGGTCCGAATTGGTCGTGGGTCCAAGTTGGTCGTGGGTCCCAGTTGGTCATGTGTCCCAGTTGGTCATGGGTCCGAGTTGGTCATGGGTCTGAGTTGGTCGTGGGTCCCAGTTGGTCATGGATCCCAGTGCGGCTTTTACAAGTGAAACTTTGTAAACGGTTGCCATTGACGGTACACGCACATGCTCGTGATGGGGAATTTGAATTCACCACCACTAATGCCAGTCCAAACTCATTGGTTTTGGCTGAAACCAACTGGGAATCTCTGGAGCCATTAGTCGTCGGCCTAGTCATAGACGAGACGGTATCAAACACGTTCTCAACATTCTCAATAATTATGTGCATTCTATGGTGGCCCGGGAGGACAGTAATGTTCACGACTATAGTCGTAAATATGTTTTGCGTCTGATCGTGATTTGTTGTTGTTGTAACGATTAGGACAACACACTTCAAATTTATCAACAGCACAGCACATATTTTCGGGTTTTATGAGCCGGGAAGAGGCCTTCTGTCGACTTCCTTTGTTCAGTACTCGCAATACAAGAACATGTTGATCATTGCAAGAACTTGTTCCCAGGGTCAACCGATACTCCTCGTCCATAATCGTGCGGGGCAAGATAGTCACACATATGAACCGAAATGGCGGCTGTTAAGGTCAGTTGCCTTCTCAACTCCCACTGGGCCCATTACCTAACCATGCAGTTTTAATGGATTGATTTGAAACATTGGCAAAGAAAACTTTGTCTGGACCGGGACTTGAACCCGAGACCTCTGGATTAACGTGCCAGTGCTCTTCAATCTAAGCTATCCAGCCCTTAGATGGTGGCCTCCCAAATAATCAACTAGTATTTGCCAGTGTGGGAGCGCCAGTCAGAAGCAATTCAACCATTAACTGCTGTATATCTCCAGTTTAAATGGAGGTAAGACAGAATAGTTTGCCAGAGTCAAATTAAGAGATATATCGCGTTGATCCAGCGCATGTATTCCTATAAAAATAACACCTTCATGTTTGCACGAACACTGCGTTATATGGTGGTGAGAGCAGAACAAGAAATTCTCGAGTTAACCGAAAATGAAAGACAATGTCCCATGATAGATCGGCTTCGAATTGGCTTTGAAAAATTAAAAGAACTGAACATGTACTCAAAGTTACAAAGACAAAGGACATGAACCCTGGTAGTTAATTCATATGAGCTGTTGTTATTATTTCGCAGTTCTATACAGTTTGCTTATAAATTGTTGAACAATATCAATGAATGATGAACGTACGGATCCAGTCCTAAGAGTTTGTCTTCTGAATTATGGGGCTGAATAATGCTGTAACACTTTCTCCATTGCTCGTTCTGAAGGCGATATTCCGGCGTTCGACGATAACGTAACCGGTCCATCTTTGCGGTAAGATACTGACTTAGAAGCATTGTATTGTTCTGCTGAGAATACCGCTGCTTCACATTTCCCAATGCTTACTCTTTCTAAGTTTTAATATCTACATTTTTTATGTCAATAAATAAATAAATAACCCAACTGAAAAACCTAAGGTCGTCGAAAGTGTACAGTGTTTCTTCTTCCAACCGTGACGGAATGTGACCACTTCAACCATTGTCGTAAGCTTAACATCTACTCCTGAGCAATCCATAATTATAGTACGTTACATTCATAAAGAGCTGGCTAAACCCTCAAAAAACAAAATAATGTTAAGAAAAGTACCATAATAGTCTTTATATTATTTTGAAAGACATGCGCATCTTCTGACAGACATTCATAAATATTAATAAATACTATAGTAGGAATATTATTATTATTATTATTAAGTAGAATCCCGCCATAGTAACCGAACGAGTGCCGTGAATGTTGACACGAATACGTAAAATCGATACTTGATATTGAATATAAAACAAAAACAAAATTGTCACATTTAAAAAATGGAATTTCAACGTGACGTGCATTGGAGCTTCAATAAATACTCAAATCTAAAAAATAGAGCCTAGCGCCTTTTTGGAAAAATTGCATTGACATAAATAAGCAAATAATAGTAGATATGTGCACTGCACTTGAGCTTCGGATGAGTCTTCACGAATCCATGGAGTTCCTGCAATCTGCAGAACTTCCAGGCAGTTGTCCCCCCCCCCAAAAAAAGAAGACAGACATTGCTCACCATTCAATCTGTAACTGCCTATAATGCCTGGGAACGGTTCGTTGGCCTCTTGGTCTGTAATACAGATGAACCTTTCTATGATCCATGTTCTGAAACAGACCTTCAAGGATTGTCAACCCCCAGAAAATGTCTAATCAAAATCTGATCGAATGACTACCAGGGTGTGCAGTATTCCATCGCATAGGTATTTATAATTTCTTTTGAAGAAAGGGAAATCTTTGCATGGCCATTATTAAATACATGTGGAACTACAATAGAAAGCGAGTGGGTAGAGGTCTGCGTTGTCCCAACGTCATACGTACCGCGCGAATGAGGAATGTACGCTGATGTCGCACTCGCAGGCAACGCGGACGTGTTGCATAGCTGGTGCCCAGTCCTCTACGTAGATGATCTGATCGGTGCTGTTGGTACTGGCCGCTACCGAGCAGTGTCCTGTCCGCTGCAGGACGGGTATGCTAAACAAGCGTTCGTTGCACCGGCCGCCACCTGAAAGAAATCCAGAAGAAGACAAACAACAGTTTCACAGATGAGTTTGGACTTTGGAAAACAGGTTTGTTTTCTGTATAATTATACCCAGCACGATTTGAGGCGGGTAATTCATTGGTAGCACGAAAATACACTGCACAATACACGCCGCATCTAGCTCAGCTATAGGCTTCGTGTAGCGCAACGAAGCAGTGTCCTAAATTCTCTGCCTCAAATTGTGCCTCTCCTCTCCTCTCTCTTCTCTTTTCCTCTCCTCTCCTTTCCTCTCCTCGCCTCTCCTCTCCTCTCCTCTCCTCTCATCTCGATCCTCTTCTCTCTTCTCCTCTCCTCTCCTCTTGATCCTCTTCTCTCTCCTCATCTCCTCCTCTCCTCTCCTCTCCTTTCCTCTCCTCTCCTCTCCTCTCCTCTCCTCTCCTCTCATCTCGATCCTCTTCTCTCTTCTCCTCTCCTCTGCTCTTGATCCTCTTCTCTCTCCTCTTCTCCTCCTCTCCTCTCGATCCTCTTCTCCCCTCCCTTCTCCTCCCGGTCTCCTCTCCTCTTTCTTTGTTATTTCTTCTCCATTCTCATAAATTTAGAGGGCCAGTTAATTCGAGGACATTCCTATTCCTTTCCACACTTCCACAATATTGCCAACTGCTTGATACTGTATAGGAAGGTTTGCAGTTACACCATGTATAAGGTCTTATAAAGAATAGGTGTGGTTCTGAAAAGAACCTGAGTGGTAATTCGACGTTTCGACCAGTATGCTCTGGCCGTCATCAGGAGAATGCTTTGGACTCGGTGGTGGATCTGCTTATACGCCGGTGGTCGCTGAGGCGGGAAGGCGGGAAAGATGATCATCTGGGGAGGATAATCCTCAGAGCCACACCTCTTCTTTAAGATACCTTATACATGGTGTCACCGCAAACCTTCCTATATTGATTCACCCACCATGCAAAGCCTTAAGTCTCATTTGCTTAATAAACGACCAAAATATCAAACATTAGGAGGGTCTGAAGTTTCGATCCTAGCAGGACCTTTCTAAAAGGATTTCTACCTTTGAGGAAGTTCCTGCTGAGATCGAAACGTCAGGCCCTCGATTATAGTTTTGAAGTCTGTGTTTCGGGTCAAGATGTTAATCAATTCTGAATTCCGCCCTTTGTTGAAGTTTCCTCAATTGTTTGGTTTAGGCGCCCCTTTTGCCCTCTGACAAGAGAATGGATGACCCCCGGCCTCGACCTTTACGAGGTTACGAACTCCGAAGATAAAGTTTGTGGAGTCTGCCCGTCTGGCATTCAACGAATACATAGCTGGCATTCCGAACGCAAACAAAGCCCCCAGTAACCTTGGCAATGAATGTACCCAGCTGCACGGTCCCCACGCCATAACCTTCCGTAATGCACCTCGAAAAAGCTTCGCGTAGATATTGCCTTTCAATGAATACGCATTCTGATCCAAGCTCTGTTTCTCAAATTGAAGTGAGCAGTTCGCTCAACGATTACGTGATCCGATCTTGTAGGTATCGATCCGCTAAAAAGGAACGGTATTCATTCATCCTTTTTGCTATGAAGTCCTAGGCAGTCTAAAAGGGCTTCGAGATCAGCAGGACATTTCTGAAAAGCGCAATCCTTCTGCGAGGAAACATTGAAGTTGCATACCCGATAGACACTGTGTGCTGGTGTCGCAGACGACTTCGTTGACGTAGCGCGGGAAGAAATCGTCCGACAATTCCGTCGTGGCGGCGCACGAGTCGCACATGCGCATGTAGCCACGCGTGGTTTCCTGGCCGCTAGTCACGCAGAAGTTGGATACCGTCGTCCCTGCAATAATAATTCACAAAGAACGATAATTTACGCACCAAGCCGAGGAAGTCGACATGAAACATGATTCGTACACGTCATTGCATAAATTGAAAGCTCATTCGTAAAATGATTGTCTAGTTCGAGCCCTCTCACTCTTTCAAAATAATTTGCGTAATGTTATCAATTAGACCTTACCAAAATAAGTCAAAATATCAACTGGTTAAATCACCTGCCATAAAAGACCTATTAAAAAGAACAGTTGAAGATTGCATTTTTTCTAATCAATTGCAAACACCGACCATTTTCTGATAAATGTAGACCAAGTCTTTAGTCAAACACTGTATTGCTTGCCAATCGTTTCAGTTGTGGTAATATGAGTCAAATCATCGTTCATGCTTCGGCTAAGAAACGGTTTTACAGTCTTTAGACTGAGAAAGAGTATCACATGCTTGCGATGATTGCCTCATTAGGCCTCATTCGGTTACGTCATCGTTCCGCCATCTTGGAGATATCGAGGCGAGACGATGCGGAACGAGCAGTGTGTGTATCGGCAAGGCGCTCAGGATTGTCCAACAGGGGCTGCCTTTGTATGACCTCTAGAGGGCGCCCCACAGAAATGACGTCATGCACACGGTCACCATTTCCGACTTCTTGGACCCTTTTCCAACACCCGGCTTAGGCTCGGGCTCTGGCTTTGTTCGTCTGTCTTTCGTCCATTGTAAATTACAAGGCATGAAAATGGGAGTCTTTTGGCTTCGTTTTTTAATGTTATAGGCCAACTGCATTTCGAAAACAAAAATCCAAAGCTTTAACCTCAAGCTGTGTTTCAGCATTTGGATAACAGAAACGAAGCCTGAGCCTAAGCCTATGCTGAATTTCGGAAAAGTGCCCTAAGTTGTTGATCCACTGACCTATGACGGATCTCCTGACCCTTGGCATACCGGCTTCTTCCGGTGTGACGAGCGTGGAGCGGATGAGGTGGAGGTGGGATTGCGACAGGGATCCCTCCGAGTTCCGATTGGCCCTCAGGGCCGCCTCGATATCGAGCTTGCTCAGCCCCTGCAGACCCTGCACGAATCGACAGAAAGTAAAATAAATGACTCCGGTTTAATTAATCAACCCATGAGAGATACAGTCTATTTTGGTTGTGAAGAAACACAATTAGTGGAACAGTTCTGTGTAGTCTGATATCACAATTCAATTCAGCCAAGGTTCGTCGGTCAATTAGAACTGTAGGCCCCTGATTAGTGTTCCACGAAGAATCTTTCGTACTATTTTCTGATTTGAAAAAAACCCACCAAGATTCACGACCGCTACGCTGTATGTAGTGCAGACTGAATTCAAGTCACTCATAGGCGTTAGTTTTAGTGCACACTAGAAAGCAGGAGTCACGTGTTAGAATCCCGCCCGCGCTGACACGTGCGGGAAATGGGACAAAGCACCGCATGCGAATTCGCCGCTAACTCCACTTCTGGGAAGTTGCGAACTTTCTTTGAATTGCATTCTCACCGACGCAATTCTTACCGAGTCCAAGACAAAATCAAATCACATTTATAATTCATAATCCCAGCATAGAGATATTTGCCACGTTCAGAGTACTGGAAAATGTAGTGGCGGGATCGGCCGCTAGCTCAGGCTGAATTTGAGAGTTGATCTGACTTTAAGCCGAGACCTAATTCCATGCATTATCTTGTTGTACAATGAGCGTTTTGAAACTGAGCCGACACCATGTAAGAGCGAACATAATCCAGTCCATTAGGAGTCACGTAACTGGCTTGGTGTGGATATTTCTCTAATGATTGAATTGTTCCCAATTGGCGCCCCACCAAAGCAAGGCTAATTAGGGAGCCCCAAACTAACCCATCAGCTCAATTCCCTCTTTGGCTCCTTAATGGAAAGAATGTATCGCCTACCTGGTTGTTTAATGGTAGAAGGCTCGTGAAATTACGGTGAGATTTGTCGGCATATCTGGTGTTGACCACTCCGATGTTCTGAAGCAAACTCGTCAGCTCGTCGTCGGTCTGTCGTCTGCAGCGCGTCGAGCGTCGTATCCTTCTGGGTATGTGAGCCTGCACATTATCATTGACGGCATTATATAGGCGTTGCAGGGGGAAATGGCCCCAAAATAACCACGCATATCATCTGTCTGGACGATCTACTGAGAATTCCCGACTTGCTTTGCAAAAGGGCCGAGTGGTGAGCAGCACAATTGACTGCTTCAATTGGCGATGAATGTCTAGATTGCTGCGTGGCGCCCAATGAACCGTACCCTTTCCTTGGGTTCAGTCTGTCACTTCCATTGGATCGCCACTCCTTTTCCCCACCAGACACTTCAAAGTGCATCGGATCGCAAACAAGCACTCTTTGTTGCTTCTTCTCTTTCAAAATCAGCAATGGGTGATCAGATTTTCGATAAGAAGGTTTTCACGGTGGAGTGTAAAGTTTGCGGTGACACCATGTAAAACATCTCCTTTTTCAATAGATGGAGTATTGCTATCAAAAGAGCCGGTAACTCAACGTTTTAGGTAGTGTGTACTCTGCCCGTCGTCAGCTCAGGCGATCAGATTTCCCTCATCACAAAACCACAAACAACACCCCCACCAAAAAAACCCCAAAATGATCAGATACATCGAGTGTGCTGCAGACTTACCATCTTGTTTTCCTGTGGGCTGCTTCTGGAGTGTGGATCCGTTTCCCCATCACTCTCTAGATGGGTGACGATCGAGAAGAGGAAGGAGAGAGAGAGAGAGAGAGAGAGAGAGAGAGAGAGAGAGAGGGAGGGGGGGGGGAGGGGAGAGAGAGAGAGATAGAGACCGAGAGGGAGAGAGATTAAAAATATGAGCCTCGGCTACTTGAAGGGGGCGAGAAACGTGTGAGTGCGGTGTCCGTTGTCACGCAGGCACGGTGTCGGGATACCGTGCCGGACCAACTTGAGTGGGAAAGATAATGCGGACAGTTAAATGTCGAGAGGGCTTCCCGGAGAGACAGTAGAGGTATATAACAACCGCTGCAACGAAGGTCAGACCCCTTTACCACTTGCTCTTGCTCTCACACTCTGGCTCTCCCAGCCAACAACGTTCCCTCCTCCAGACTTCTCACAAACCCAAGGTTGCGGCTCTCAAACCACAGGGGAAGGGCGGGGGAGGTGTGAGGGGGAAGGACTAGGAGGAGGGGGAGGAGGAGGAGGAGGAGGAGGAGGAGGAGGAGGAGGAGGACGGGGAGGGGGAGGGACGAACAGCAGAAACCTCTCTGCGGCGCTGCGTATTGACGACAATGACGGCGTGTTGGCGGGAAATTCAAGACAAGATTATAAGTGCTTGTAGGATGACTGATGACAGGGTTATAGCATTTCACTATAAGAAGAGATATTTATAAATGAAGACCTACTTTTAGGTATATACCTTGCCCCCACAACGCACGTCAATGATCCTACGCCTTTGACAATAACATAACCAACACAAACACGGAATATTGTTGGTGGAAATGAGGAATGGAACAAACATTGTGAAGTGGTCTGTGAGCGGAAGATGCTGTGTTGGCTTTTCTATAGCAATACATGTACATGATATCAACCATGTCATCAGATGAAAACCTCCAGGGCTCGGTAGGCCTTATTACAGTCAAATAAACTGCCACAGTTTATTTGTATATAGGAAATAGGTATCGAACAAGAAAAAGACGATTGATGAGAGCTTCGACAGTACAGCACTAGGCTATGAGAAACCATATCTTCGTATATAGCCGTTTCTCATAGAGCAGAGGTTCAATATTAACTTTTTTCTTCAAGTTGTCAGGAGGACCAGCAAGACGTACTTAGGCTTATTAATCAGTTTGTTTTAATTGGCAGGTTATATTCACCCGGCAACAGCATTCTTCCCGCAAATGCTATTCAGCCGCCGTCCCTTACTTCGGATTGGCCAATTTGTCATCACGTGTTGCCAGCTCTCTTGCCCGAAAGGTTATTCTGCCGGTGGTCGTTCCTGAATAACCTTTCGGGCAAGAGATAGCCAGCACGACGTAATCAGAGCATGATCAGAGTAAGGGACCGGAAGAATAGCGTTTGCAGGAAGAATCCCGTTGCCGGGTCAATAAACCAATATTGGTGCGTATTCCACAGTGGGATGCTTATTATTTTGATTCTAATACTAAATATATTGGCGACAAAGGTACTCAAAGCATTGCACCGACTTAAATTAAAAGAGGGGTTTTTCGGAGAGGTTTTCTGTGATCTCGGTGTCATTCCTCCGATCTATTTTGGCCACCACTCGGAGGTAAAACCATGATTGGAAGAAGATTGGTGGACCACAGATAGAGGGGGTGTGATGCTATCTGACGGGCTAGACCAATAGGGATGACAGTCATCTGACCAAAGTTCAACCCGACCCCGTGCGACTGTGCGAGTAGCCAGTGGCATTTAGGGCGTGTAAGTAAGGGAACTGGACCGTCTCTCACCTGATACGGGCGCGGGGAATCGCCTCTGACCGCTGCCGAGGTATTTGACGATCCGAGAAAAACTCCCAGTCCGCCCATTCTTCATCTCCTCCTCCTCCTCCTCCTCCTCCTCCTCCTCCTCCTCCTCCTCCTCCTCCTCCTCCTCCTCCTCCTCCTCCTCCTCCTCCTCCTCCTCCTCCTCCTCCTCCTCCTCCTCCACCTCCTCCTCCTCCTCCTCGTCGCCGTCTTCCACTGCGTCCGTGGCGAGCCGGGCGCGCCGTGTCAGCCTCGTCAGGGTGGACGCCGGGATGGGACCGGTTGTCGGCCGCGTCGTCTCCCCGGGAGACACGGCCAGGACACCCACGCTCTGTCGGTCCTGGAGCGGCACTCCCCATGTGAGTGCGCTCAGCAGCACAACTGTCACCGCCACAGTAGTTATTTCCATCCTCGCCTAAATTGAATTTGTTTTAAAAGTTGAAAAAAAAATTTGAAATGGCCAAATTTACACACCCGACCGGTGGATGATTGCTAAGATCATTGGTTCATGAGTCGATTGCACCCTATGCAAGTGTCAGGGTCCCGACTGACTAGGAGGCAAAAAAGTACAAGACGGGATTGGGCAATACCGTGTCTAGCTTGAGTAATGACTAAAACTAAAAGCCATGTGTGTTTAGTGGGAGGAGCTGCCACTCGTAAGGGCGCGTTGAAAGAAACGCGGTGGAGAGAAAGGGGGTTGGACTGGAAAGCCCAGGACCAGAAGTTGAAGCCGGCACGGGTTGAAAGACAAGACAAACCCTCGGTTGACCGGATGTGGCCATTAAACGGCGACCGAACACGGCCAGCAAATAGTAATTCCATGCAATATAACCCCCCCCCCAACCACCACCCGTCAAAGATGCATCGTCACGATCACGTCTTGACGCGAAGTTCACACACGTACACACACAAAGGCTACCCTCGAAAAATCTTAAAATTCGATCGGAAGGGTCAATGTGTACTTTTGTGCAGCGGGAGCAGTTATACTTATAGGACCGGCTAAAGTGGTTAGAACCCGCAACACACAATACATTCCTATACCCGACAAAAAATTGCAAAGAAAAGAAAATGAATTCGATTGGCTCCAACCACAAGGCTATTATTCGTACACACCGATAGAGCTCGTTCCGTCTGCAGCTAAGAGGCTTTAACGGGACACTCCTGGGGCGGCCCGAAGTTTTTATTTTGAAAAAGAAAAGGTTCAAATAAATCTGTAACCAAATCAAATTGGGGAGTTCAAGTACGACAAGATGTTATTGCAGCCCCGGTGGAGTCGGTAGCCAGCTAGGGTCACGCCAATTTAAAGGTTGTAGCTCTGGATATTCTCACTTCTCAGTCTTCTTTTATATCAATTTTTTCATAAGACCCCGACGGCGTGTCACAGTGGCAAGCATCTTTGCACGACGTCTACCTGCGTACATGTACATACATGTACTACAGTATACGTGGTATACCGCTCTGTTCGTGGAATTCCCCGTATACTTGCGTGTGTAGGCTATATACGTAACTCGGCGACCAGGGCTGCCCCTATCACAACCCTCACGAGTCACGGACAGGCCGGTATAGTTGCCGGGCAACTATACCCACACACTCGCTAAACAGAGACCTAGACTAGAGGCGGTTCCTTAAACCATGCTTGTACAAACTGAAAATGTCTTATTTATACTTTAATAAACATTCTAAAACGAGATTGAAAAGGGTGACAGTGACATCAAAGAGTGACTGGTGTGGCTCTCAAGAGCCAGTTTCTCAATGTGTGTGCTCTGCCCGTCATCGGTAGACTGCTGGATACGACCGATTATAGGCCTACTATAAGTAAGTTTCTTCTGAAGTTTATATGGATCTAGCAGTGCGTTTTCCACGCGACTCTTACACATTTCCGTTGAGTTCGGGGTTCAACTGAAACCCGAGTGGCGTGCATGTGTATATGTATCACTGAACGAGATACTTGGACTTTCAGAAATGTATCCATCACTATAAACACATTGGACTATACCATCGCAAGGTGATGAAAAGTCTCCATCAATATCAACACTTTAAGGAATCCTACCCCGGCTGTGATTTCAAGGAATGCTGACTTGCGCAAAATACATGCTAATTGATGTTTTATACGGTGTATACGTCGTTTTGAGTGCATAGTATATTAACGATGAGTATTTCATCATGTCCAAAAGATTTTCAATTATCTAATGGCGCGCATGAAGTGGATAATTTCGTTGGGAATTCGCTCAATGAGTGAAGTGCCATTCGGTATGCGCGTTTTGTGATGATGGCATAGGTTTCCCGATCCGGTCAAAAGGATCCAAGGGTACGCACCCCCTATTAATTGCTACTGACCACCAGATTTGCAAATTGGCAGAGTGGACGAGAACCTTAAGGCTGATAATTACAGTGCTTGCCCAGAACGAGTGGCAATTCCTCTGTGCTAAAATCCCAATAGCAGCTATGTTTCATACTCAGTATGTAGGCGCCTACTTGGCAGAATTCAAAATTCACCAATCAAAGAGAATACTATTGCTGAGTGATCTACCGAAATAGATGAACGATCCATTTGTAATACAAGGCAAGGGTACGAAATCTGTTGTGGGTTATCTGAAGATAATAGACACAGCAACATCGCGTGGACCAACAACTCTAACGAAAAAACATTCGGCGTCAAGGGTCGATGTAAAATAACAAAGACATTGCGGTAGAATCGACAAGAAATACCATATTCGATTGTAAATTTCCAATGAGAACGCCTCAATTATTGATTACCGCTGCTGTGGATATTTCCATACATCTCGAAACTGCAAAAGATAATACTCCCGACGAAAAAAATGCATGCAGGTACAGGTGGGAGCGAGTGTCATACAGCACAGTCAGTAATAATTATTAGACTTACCTTGGCTTCCCGGGTAATTTCTTAATTGTAGTCCCGCGTAAAGACACGCAAGAAAGTCACAATTCTTATTGTCACTTGATCGACCGATCTGTTGTCACTATATGGGGTCTCTGTACCTCGCTACTTCCTTTATATTGGCTTTCGACACTTTTTGACAGACGATATTTAGGTGGTGGTTTTTTTCTTCTTCTGTGGGCTATATGTGGGAGTGAGCTCACACGCCATAGGTCAGCGAATCCCAGATTACTTCCTCGGCTACCGACCCCCCCCCCCCCCCGCCCTTCTCTCTCTCTCTCTCTCTCTCTCTCTCTCTCTCTCTCTTTCCATCCCACTCTCAGACTATCCCACCCCCAACGCGACCTTGAGTTATTTAATTATTCCGCGAAAAGCGCGTCTACTCATTTACGGTGTAACTGAAAGCAAATACCACGCGCCGTGGTCGACCAGAGTGAAAATCCTGTTAGAAACCACCGCCCACATCTGACCCCAATTCGACCTGGTCGGACTTGGCGCATAATTTATGCAACCTATGCAGAAAATAATCTGAATATTTATGAACTATTTTGCATCCCCACATGCTGCCTATAGCTAATGCGCTAGTTTGTACACAGACTTCAATCTGGCCAAGAAAGGTGGGTGTTTGTTTTTAATTCATTATTCATTCATTCGTTTAAGTTTAGATATTCTAAAATTTAGTGGGCCTGACGTTTCGATCCTAGCAGGACCTTTCTCAAAGGCCTTTGAGAAAGGTCCTGCTAGGATCGAAACGTCAGGCCCACTAAATTTTAGATTTACTTTTTGGTAATTTTAGTCAGTAAGCAGTTTGCAAGTTTAGATATTCATATTTTACAATATTATTCAAATTATATTTGTTTGGTTTATTCTTATTTTGATCTGCCGTATGATGTGCTACCCGGTTTACAGGATGCTGTGCGCAAACCCTTTTCTAGAATGCTGATTAATCTGCATTTTGTGGTTTTTCCTGAGACCCAAAGCACCCCCTCGTCCCTTTTTGCAGTCGCCTGGTACTAAGGGCCACGGATCTGCGTGTAGATTTTCTCTCCCGGATCCAAACGGATCGGTGTTCACCTCTGAAAAGATGTATCATAACCAAGACTCATATCCAAAGGTCAACTGAGGATGCTCGCATTTCTTTCGGTTCAGTATCCCATCAAAATAACGATTCCTCTATCAATGCCAATTACAAAGATATTGATCTGCAAACAAGGAATGCATCTTTACAAAATGCCATATTTTACGTCGAGTGGGGCAAATCCTCATTGAATTACATTCTGCTCGACGTAAACACGTTATACCTAAAAAAAACGTTATACCAGAACTGGCATAATGATTAATATTCATTTTCACTGCTCACGATAACAAGTGCAACCTATACTCAACCCAGGAAATCTACCAGTACCAAGTAGATTATAGACTCGGGGATAAATGGGTACAACGAATAAATGCGTTTCTTCCGACAGAAAGACTTATTATTGGCCGAATCACAAGAGGACACCGTCAACTGAAAAACTGAGAAAATGACGCTTATCTCATTTTGAAATTAAAATCTCCCCATATTGTAAATGCCATACAAATCTGCAGATGATGTTCGGACCGGGTCAACGATCTCGTTCCTATAGCCTATTGCGGTTGGCTCCGTGCGTGCATGCCTGCCATACCGCGCACACTATAAGAGACATATACTATTACCTATAGAATGGCAAGGTTACACAGGGCGTTGATTAGGAAAATTGACTTGACAGTTGAGTGTGCACGGCCCGCAAGTAAACCCACTTATGTAATGACCACTGCACGCTATAAGTTTATATTAGCTGAAGCATATACCGCTTCACCTGGCCGCTTGTACGAAAACTGTTCTTGTTCCATGTTTGCGTCAAATCCACAGATAGAACTGTCAGTTTCCCTTTTCAAACTACATGTGTATCATTCTCGATTGAAGTTTCTTTCTCGGAAATGTTTGGCGTCAACGGGTGTGTATTTGAACCTTCAATTCTCAGTCTGGGGTTGCTCCATTGAAAAAGTGTGAATAATTGAAATCCTGCAAAAAGGTTAAAGGTCCCGGTGCTCGATCTTAGCAAGGCCCAACTTGCCAAAAGGCAATGGAAGACTTTCTGTAAGATTGAAACGTCAGGCACAATATTTTGTATATACCAGGACAGTCTAGTCAGCACTCTGCAGGCAGCTATTACTACTAATATCCTATAATGTTCAATCCCGGAATAAAGGTTGGAGCCTGAAGTTTCGATCGCAGCAAGACCTCTCCAAAAGAGCCAAAATTAATAGAAGTTCCTGCTGAGATAGAACCTTATTGACCTACAAGATTCGTTTGGAAACGAGTCCAAGAAGCAGCTCCTAATTTATGCCCATGCATGATTGATAATAGACGGCGGGAGCTTTATAGTAAAGCTTTAGACTATAGGATGGAAGTTGAAGGGGATGGGGGTACCCGGCGCCCTACATCTCCGAGCCTGTGATGGTTAACCTCAGCCTTCAGACGACGTGACGGCTACCGGTGCTACACGTCTGGCTGCCATGTCCCAGCTCACCGCAGTTTGAATCATGAGCGTTTCCGCTACTTCGGTTATCGCCTCCACTGTTATCGATACCATTATATTTCCGCCGCCTAGCACACAATCCGTCCGTTGTTGAGTCCCAGTGATACGACGAAATGCGTCTCGTGGAATTCAAGTTTCACGACAAGTTGCTGAACGCTGGAAAGTGAGTCACGTGTTTATGGAAGCGCCTTCTGTTGTGCGGCGATCCTTTATTTTGTGTTTGTTTATTTATTTATTCGAGAATTGTCGAGACTACCGGTTGCGGAGGCTCAAGTTTGACTCGTGCATGCTGCGAGCCACGTCCTTACCCCCATGGGGTCGACAGTAAAAAGCCAAGATCCTGACCATCCTGACCATAGTTGAACAGGTCCACATATTACCGGATTCGTCATTATGTCGTGTCGGCGGAACCCATTCAGCCATTCGAATTTTGAAGGTTTTGCAACAATCTTACGGGGACAGACTGAAGTAGTTAGGTCCTTCGTCCCTTTCGGAGTGAAGAACTTCTCTGAAAATCAATGTTATTGCCAAATTGTCAATACCAGATAAATCTATCCATAACTCGACAAGCATGTTGCATGTTAACCCTCGTCATCAAGAGCTCCTTGCATTTCGTCACTTGAAACCTAGAACTGATAATACTTACAATTTGTCTACAATTGTTAGATTCCCAAACAATTTCAGCTCAAAAGCCAGAAATAGTTTGATTATGGAAGGTTATGGTTCTTTTCGTTTAAACTGAAAAAGATTTTATCACAATCATAATTTGTTGCATACATGTTATGCCCTTTTCACACAATATTGTTACCCGGGTAATCTCGGGGTAAAAAGAAATCAACGCCGAGATTACCCGGGTACTTTAGAGCATTCACACTACACTTCTCGGGGTTAGAAATTCTCCAGGTTGAC
This sequence comes from Luidia sarsii, assembly GCA_949987565.1. Taxonomy (NCBI): domain Eukaryota; kingdom Metazoa; phylum Echinodermata; class Asteroidea; order Paxillosida; family Luidiidae; genus Luidia; species Luidia sarsii. Next base: position 6,541,761 of record OX465112.1, read on the forward strand.
TGCCTCAAAACCCCACTTAACCGGGTAATTTTTAACCCTACTCGCGAGGTGGATTAACCCACCGATCTCGGGGTTAACGGCGGCCTTAAGGCAATTTTCCGGGTTATCGTTGGATGTGTGAATCGGCACGCCAAGTCTTCCAACCCGGTATGACCCGGTCTAAAATGGGTGGCATGATCAAATGGGTGGGCTGCCATATATGGGCAATCACGGGTTAACGTAAAGGGCGCCCGCACGCGATCAGTTCACCCACCCATCTTAGCACGCCGCCTATTTCGCCTATTTCAGCAGGTTGTCGCTACGTGCTCAGATGGGTGGTGACGTCACCCACCCATTTTAGCACGGCCACCCGCTTGAGATCGTGACACCGGGTACGTTCGTTGAGCTGTCTGCGCGCTCAGCGAACATCAAAAAGTAAACCGTCATGGCATGATGTCATTTCTCAGCGCGCTGAATGGACTACAATGACGCATTGCCTTTCGTGGCTGTCACCTTGTTGTAGCAGGTTTCCCTCCACTTTTATCAATAAAGCTGGTAATAAACTCGCATTGTTTAGTTTGTAACGCGAATTACAGGGCACCCGAATCTTGACCCAATAACCACGCCCGCGCGCGAAATTTCATTCCAGCATTTTGCGATCGACACTCAGAACAATGTCGCAGTCGACCAGTAAAACTGATCGTGATCAAACTTCATCCAAAAGAACAAAATTTGGTCAGAAGAGGAAGTGGATGTCTTGGTCAATGCCTGGATAGACATGCGCTTTCTTGGATGACTTCGAAGAACATTCAGTAGTATAGCAACACGTAGGGGAACCATGTTGTTGTGCTAAGCGGCTGTGAGCGCAATGGATTGTGGGAGGGCAGAGGTCAAGCAATGCATATTCTGCGGGTGCGCGCTTCGATAGTGTGAATGACGTCACAACTTTACTCGTGTACGCAGCAAGCGGGTAAGCTGAATTACGGTGTTAATTTTGTAGTGTGAATGTGATTCTCCGAAATACTGTTTACCCGGGTGCGAATAACTTTATCCGGATAACTGGTTAAAGCCCCTATACACAACATTGGTCGTGGTCAAAGAATAGCATCCATACGCAACATATGCATGACATAGCACACCTGTGAACATTTCAGCTCAATCCGCCAACCGAGTCTCGAGAAATCGTGAAAACCGTTTCATTTGTTTCGCGAAAATGTAGCATTCAACGCCGTACTGTTCCGAAAAATAGTTTTCGGTGAGACGTAAACTATTTCTTTTACTCATTTCTCCGAAAATACAACATTTTAGGCAGAAATATTTCAGTGAGAGGTTTCTACTATAAACATCTTCACACTGTATAGGTTTCATGTAAATCTGTGAACATTTTCTGTTTTTCGATCTTACCAATGTTGTGTAGGGGCCTTAAGTACGGAGCTGTGTGGAAAGGGCATTAAGCCTGAAAAGGTTATCCGTGTGTAAACAGAATTACAAACTGCCTTGCGATTGAATGTCAGTTGGGTTTTGAATTGTATTCCATTTTCCTTTGCTAATTACCATGAACTAAAAGTGAAATTTGGGTTGGCAGGGGGATCCTATGAATCGTGAATCTTGGATGCTGTACTTCTCGACAAATCTTCACTCAAACATCGACAAAATAATAGTTTATTACTCGCGAGTTATAAACTATTTCTTATTTATAGAACGGTGCGTAAACAGTCACGGGATTTTTGCCTTTTGCTACTTTCTCAGATTACCATTTTGAGCTACAACCTTCGCGGTATTGCCTTTTATAATGGTTTAACACACAAACTGTGTCAATCATTTTGACCTTTACCAATATTGTATAGGACCTTTAAGCGTCTCTATTTAATTGGCGCCAGGTTACACTGGTCACCCCCCCCCTCCCCGTTAGTACGAAAATGCCTCATATATGTTATGGAGATTGATATGTACGAAGGCCTGAAAGAAAAATGCCCGTGCTGCAAAATGTTTGCCAATTGTATGCTGTCTAGTAAGACAAGACAGTGCGTATACAAAATCGAGCCTAGAGACTGAAAGAACCTTTGCGAAAGGTCCCGCATGGTCCAAGCGTCAGGTCCTCGATCCCTGTCCTCGCCTTCAAGATGTCTGAATATCCAACGGTGTTACTTCGCTAATTAGAAACATTTCCGGGTGATTGCTAACCTGTTCGTGACACCCCCACCCCCACGTCACCCAATTGTTCGGGGTCGATTAACTCACGCGCTGGTCGCGTTTGACGTGGGCGCCCGCACGTAGGCACACAGACTGAAAGATAATTTCCCTTCTGTGGGTCGCGCAGACAGATGCGGTATAAATGGATATCAGTTTGGCGTTCTAAAAATAAGTAGGATTCCCCCATTTTACATCTAGGGTTAACTTTAAATATAGAATCCGGCTTCTCATTATGTTGTTTAGTCAGACATAATAGGCACCGGTACATACGTGTATGGAAACCTATAGCGTTTCTTCAAATCACCCCTGCCTCGACTATAAAGCTGACACACTATTAGTAAAGAGACGAGAATAAAATTGCCGAGTCCCGTGACACAACTCAGGTCTCAACCTCAGCGCTCTCGCTAGAATTGCATAGCTCTATATTATATTATTAAACGTGTGAACCAAATTGTAGGCTAGTATTGTAGGCTAGACTGGGTGACGTTGAAATTGATTGGACAAGTCTGGCCAATATCGAGGTGCGGGAAGTAATGTGCGTATAGACTATAGGGCACTGCACTACTTAGAGTTCCACCTATTATTGCGAAATAGCCTCCACGCTTTGAAGCAGCCTTTCGGTCAACGTCTACTCATCAACCCCATGGCCTACATCTATTTTCAAGTCGGTCTAAAAAAAACACCCAAAAAACAAAAATGAGGTCTATTTTTCAGATTCTCATCATCCAAAATCCCAAGTTTCTTACTCATATGTTCTGCTGCATTCTTTTCGTTTCAATCTGCGCCTCTGGACCGCCTACCTCCACGATCAAGGAGAAAGGTATAGGGCCTACTTCATTTCGGATTTTATTCAGAAAACTTTATTTTGCACCTTATTCTTTCAGAGAGAAAAACAGCTCCAAAAGGTACATAAAGGAGCTCACCTCCTTTTTTGTTTGGTTAACCATTTTCAAAGGAATATGCACGATTATTTATTTCGAGTGATTGGTACAAACGATTGCTTCACTTCAGCCGCACGCATATGTTCCACAACATGCCAAAAGTGAACAAAAATTTGAACAACAATGTTGTTGTTCTCATGAACAACAATGTTGTTACTCTCGTGAACAACAATGTAAAACAACTCACCTATACATGTACCGGAATTCTGTGTGAAACAGTTTCGGCGAAAGTCTTTCGATTCCAAAACAAAATGATGAGACGAACCTTCTTAATTTGAAATTCGATTGGCGATAACACCGCGATAACGGATGCAGGTTCGCAACGTTAACTCACGTAGACATCCGTCGCTCCGTATGCAACAAGTGCTCGGTAGATAAACCTTATCTTTCTTCATGCATTTTTCCATAGACGACCCTTGTAAGGTAGGGGAAGGGGCGAAGTGCAGCTCTCGCTCAAGTGACACTCGTTATTTCCGCATAGGATTCGGATCAGGAGGAATGTTATCTGTAAAATATGCTCGTCCGATTGGCACGTGCAAGTCACGTCGAACACAGAACAATGTTTATTTGAAATGAAACGACTGTTATATGTTCTTGTTCCAAATTTCGTGACTCCATATGCAATAAACCTCTCGCTGCAAGTGCAACGGGTTAGTCCGACCTCACCCAACATTGGTCCAAATCAGCTGTGTAAATTTCACATTAAAAATCTCTCATTCTCGGGTTAGAAGTTAGAACTGGCAGGTATTACTAATGTATCACCCAAATACTGGGGAAGCACGACCGAAAAATGGTCAAGGTTTCGGTCAATGTCGATAGTTTCAACCAAAATGTGACGAGGTTGCACTTTTTTGGATTTACAGTTTAGACGGGATAAAACCAGGAAATCGTAAAGGAATATTTCTTGTAAAACCTTCACTGAATTTGAATTTTTATTTCCACAATGTGGGATGGATGGGGGAGAGAGGTCTTGCAGTATGGGTGGTGTGGATGGAATGAAGGAACAATATGTCTGTCTTAATGTGATTAATCCTCAAAGCTTTGTGGCAAATGTATACCGCACCAACGTCGCGGCTTTTCCAAGTCCTTGAAATTGATATTAATGGTCCAATAAGGTCAGAAGGCAGGATTCAGTTTGTTTTGTTTTTAGTGGTTTTTTATTATTATTTCCTGGCGTCATCCGTGGTTTTGGTTTCTCCTTAACTCCCTCCCCTCTAATAAGCCCAAGGAGGTATTGGGCCGACATCTTGATTCCAAGGTCTCCGTCAGCAAGGTCTCACGATCGCACGTTGGGTGGCGGCTGGGCATAAAGCTACACTGCCCCCCTCACCAGAAGGGGGTCTAGGTAACCGATACAACCTGCGAAGGACACACTGATTATTCCACATAACTTCCCTTTATTTCTCCTCCTCCCCCATCCCCCCCCCTCTCTCTCTCTCTCCTCTCTCTCCCTTCCTCTCTCTCTCTCTCTCCCTCTCTCCCCCCCCCTCTCTCTCTCTCTCTCTCTCTCTCCCCCCCCCCTCTCTCTCTCTCTCTCTCCCCCCCTCCCCCTCTCTCTCTCTCTCTCTCTCTCTCTCTCTCTCTAGCTCTCTCTCTCCCCCCCTCTCTCTCTCCCTATCTCTCCCCCCCTCTCTCTACCCCCCTCTCTCTCTCTCTCTCTTCCCCCCCTCTCTCTCCCTCTCTCTCTCCCTCTCTTTCCAAGGGTTGAGGGGTCTTCATGAGACGGGGAGGTCGGAACTTCCACAGACTTAGCACGATAGTACATGTGAACTGGTCGCCATTTTAACATCGCGTGAGTTCGTATAAACAATAACCTGTGTGTGATTCAGAAGTCTAAAAATGGTAAATTCTACGCGTGATCAAAGGGTGGGACATTTGTTTGCTGCACGTCTCGTCTGGAGACGAATGTAGTCGTCTCTCCACCCAAACTGTTTGTAAGTTGATGCCCTCTGTACGAGCGCAACTTTTGACTCCCCCTCCCCCCCTCCCCCCCCCCCATAGCCTCCACCCCGCTCGCCCGGCCATCGTATTTGAGAGTTTCCAAGGCCCTGGAAGGTCACACATGACAGACCTGACACGACTTACCGGACGAGGGAGAGCAAGGTGTCCCTTCGCTTAGGCATAAAACAGAAACATGTGTCAACCCTCGCGCGTCCTGGCCTTCTGTACGGAGGGTAAAGATAATTCTTCGGTACAAATTTTGACCCCGGCATACTTCCTATACATTGTGATTGTTCGACATTCGAACAGTATGGCCAATCGAATCAACTCCTAGGCGTACGACTACGAGTACCATTCTGTTCATGCTCAGTATATTAGCCCATATCTGCCAGACTGGTCACATCACATTAACAGTGTTCCTGCATAAGCCCCTATCACACACACACAAAATAATGTGCATTACAAGAGAAAAATTAATTGTCAATGACAGCTTTTCCCCACAAAAAAAACAAAAAAAAACTATATATCACTTTCAACATTTAGTGAGCCTGACGTTTCGATCCTCAAACTATATACCAGTGAAAAGAGTATAATATACCAGTGAAAATAGTATAACATTTACTTTATTATTTACTAAAATATCATAAACCATATTGACAGAACAGTGAACAACCTTAAAAATAGACCACGGAATTTCACGTAGTTCGGCGTTTGTAGCTTTTCTGCGTCCTACAGGAAATCCCGTAACTCGGCACATAAATTATATGGGTTAGATTATGTACAAAAATACACCCTTTTCATTAATTCTAATGATTCGCATCGCTCTAATTCACACCCCCTCCTTCGATATTTTGCCTCTTCCAAGATTACATTTAAAATGCCCCGTTGCTCAATCAGACCGTGTTTACGCAGGATCCCGCACGAAAAAGGTCCACGTGCACGTATTAATGCAGATGTACATGTACATGTACATGTACATTCAATATGGGGGAATGCAACTTGCAAACGTGTACATGTACATTGCATATGGGGGAATGCAACTTGCAAACGTGTATATACGTAAACGTGTAGCTTATCATACTTCACAAATGTTTGGTCATTGTGCAGAAACACTTTACGTTGGTAACCAATCTGTGGGGCCGACGCACTTGTGTGCCAAATGAGCTATAAACTAGTGCCTGCGTTGTCGCATCACTTCGACTCTTTTGTTAAAACGTAGCAAGCCATTTCAAAGCTCTAAAAAACATCCTTTGATTCTTTGTTTTTTTCGTTCGTACTTTCCGTTGATTTTTTTGGCCATACATTATCACTTGCATTCAATATCATTTCCCAAAGGCAACTAATTCCCCCATGAATTTGCCTGAAAAATCTATTTGGAGCAGTATACGGTTTCCATGGTGATTGATATTTTTTCCAAAAATGATTTGATTGATATTAGATAAAATACCACAATGCACAGCGAGCGCCACAGACCAGCGGAAAAGAAATAACTTGTTGCATGTACTGCGCGTGCGCCGAAACGAGTGGTCCCGAATATTCATGTAGAAAACCCGTGCATTGAAATTGATTGGACAATTTCTCTTTCCATGGACCCTGTGTATTAGGAAAGAAATCGAAGGGCAGTCAGTACGCGGTCGGCTATGGAGTGCTTAAGGCGCCTTTTCAGACGACGCTGAAAAGGCTTGAGAAAATGTCTAATGCATGAGAAATCTTACAAAAGTGCCACCGTGTAAAAGGTTACCAATGCTTGAGAATGACAGACGTCCAGGGTGAACCCCATTGTTGAGATTTTGTCGTAGGTCCGGACCTCCGCCAACTGAGGATTTCTCACAGGACCCTTGCCAATCGATCGTGTGCAGGCAGGAACTGTTTATTGTACGACGTCCCATACTATACGCTAAATTCTCTCTCAAGCCTTGCAAGTTTTTTTCAGCGTTGTCTGAAAAGTGCTAGGCTTATTGTTTGTGGACGTCAGTGTACATGTACATTACACGCATATCATTATTTGGTAAGCATGTACTGTACACACATGTACAATGTAGGGCCTACCTAAAATCGGTTTTTGCGCGTCATAGCCACACTGACGTTCTACTGCGCATGATTACTGACCTATGTGAATAACCTCTGGAGACTGATTCCGTTGCTCCACGTGCGATCAGTGCAGGAACGAGATCCGTTGTCACGGTCTCATCTATCCGCCGTGCTCGGATATATATCCGGAAGAGCGCACCGGCTAACAGTTACTGAGCACGTTACTGCAACGTGCTCAGTTATCCGGCGCGCTGATCTCTCCAGTCGCACACCCGCGTACGTACGTACGTGCGGTACGAGTGTATGTGATGTACACGAAAAAGTGATATACACAAATGTTGCAAACTGCTACACGAATAAGTACGTAAATGTACTACATGTACATGTACTGTACGGGGGTACGGTTCGTACGACCGATACCCTGCTCGACCGCAGTATTTGACCCATGCGTGTGTATGCAAATGTATTGACCTTTACTTTATGTAGGAACTCAGCACAGCCCTTACTGCGCATACGTTCGGTCGCGTTCCGGATATCTGAGCAAGACGGAAAGCTGAGACCGTGACACCGAACGTTGTAAACGCGGCGTGTATCAGATCTATAATATAGGCCTATGATCAGATCCTTCTCCCACAGGATCTGCCACCTCCTGGGATTCGAGTTATGTAAACGGACGGTGTCAGGGCGCTCTAATTGCGCCGCTCAAGTTGTGACTAATGAATTTCAACACCCGTACAGTATACAAACCGTGACTAACTGGGTTCCGTGTCGATCAAGTTGCTAATGGCCCGGATCACCATGCCCCACCCCCAACACCATCCGCCTCAATCTTCTCATCGATGACGTCACGCGGCACAAGGATGATGGAATACGGAAGCGACGACGAGCCAAACCAAGCGGCAGAGCGTACGTGCCGGACCGCCACGATAGACCACGTGTTGCACCTTGCAAACGTGAACCGCATGTACCACAATGGGCAAAGAAGGCCTGCCGCCCCCTTCTCGAAGTCTCGACAGATCCCGCTACCCATACGTATCTCTGTACATCACCCTGGAACCCGTTACCCGACCGAGTGACCGCCGGTGAACCTTTGCACTTTTAACCCAGCTGATCGTTTAGGCTGTATTATGCTGTGAACACAAACAAATGCATGTCGAATGTAAGGAGGAAAAAAGCTCAATGTTTTGCTTCTCGGCCGACCGTTCAACCCTTCTCCGACAGAAGGGAATGGCCTACGTGTGAAATGCTATTCGACGAAATATGGAACTATATAGTCGATATTTGTTTATTTTGTTTGAGGGCCTAGCGTTTGGATCGTATAGCATGCACGACCTGTATCGAAGACATACCTGCATGCGAGCCTGTACTAACTCCCTCCCACCGGTATAGGCCGTGCTGTGATCGAAATGATAATTGTATCCCCGCTAATTATTGGTGGCTTTACCTCCAATTGCAATTTGCGAGAAGCAGCTTCCATTTTGTGCGACCCCCCCCCCCCCAGCTGATGTAAGCATTTTGCAGACCACATGAACTTGAAAAGGGAAGGCGATTCTCTGACTGAGATAAACAGTCCAGGTGTAATGCCAAAAAGTGTCGGCTAAAAAAACCTGTCCGCTCATTAGCATACTGATCAGTGATTAGTTTAAAGGCCCAATACATCATTGGGAAGATCGGAAAACCTCAATTTTCCACATATTTCCTTCTAATTTACAGTTTGTAGATGGTCGTGATAGAATCCTCATGTTGAAATCTTACGGTCTGGGATGCTGTATACCGGTACTTCCCTAGAAATCTTCACTCAAACATCGACAAATAGTTTATTACTCGAAAGTCATAAACTATTTCTTACACTACAGAATGGTGCAAAAACAGTGACGTTTTTTTTTACCCTTTTCTACTTTCTCGGATCACTATTTGAGCTAAAACCTTCGCAGGATTGCATCTTTGGGATGTTTTATGGTTTAACACACAGACTGTGGCAATCGTTTGACCTTTACCAATGCCTTTAAGCGTGGATGACATCATTGCAATCCCGGTGTCGCGATCAGTTATGCTAATGAGCGGACATGGCAGCGGACCATTGGACCAGCGGACCACTCCAGCAAAGATGGTTGACTTTTGTCTAAGCCCTTGTCCTCCAAAAGTGCTGGATAGGTGATGCTGAAATCTTGCTGAAAACACCTTTTTAATTCAGAATTAAATTTCACACAAGATCAGTTGTGTCTGTCGATGGACGGGTGTGCACATCATCTTATTCCTTGTGTATGTGTGACCATATGTTAGCATCGTGTTACATGTATAATTTAATGCATTTTCCCATGTTCTCATTTGCAACTGACAGTCAATGGCGCGCGCTTTGAACAGCCGTTTTAAGCGCTTATGAAATGTTGTGTATTATTATTATTAATGCGATAGAACGCACAAAGCACCACTCTTGTCCACTTTCCTGGCTCGTCCATCATTCATTGTTCAGTCCAGGCAGTTCGCCTTCTTCGCGATTCCCAACAATAGGCCTAAAATATTCTCGTATTGATGATAATTTTTATACATGCACGTATTTAGATTTTTTCTATATAATTTATGGTGCATGAATTGATCTTAAAGTTATGCTTCCTTGCTGAATATGGACGATGCATTTATGATTTTTTAAACTCATGTTTTGTTGCTAGATGTTCGTACTACAAATACGACGTTTGACTTTCAGATTCCTATGATTTTAAGTTTAATACACGTATTCTCAATTATGTTAATACTTGTCTAATTGCTTTCAGTGTAAAGCGCATTTAAGCGTCATTTTTGGTGGATTTAGACGTTGTTATAAAAACTTGTAGGTATTGTAGTACATGAACTATTTTATTATCTGACATGCGACACAACTGGCCGAGTGTGCGCACGGTGGGTGCGTGCTTGCGGTCGGGGACAAAGTAACTTTCTAATGACTTTCTCAGACGAGCCTCCTTGAGAAACAGACCTACGTGGTATATGACAGTCCTTGCTCTACGGTATGACAATCCACCACTGGAGAAGCAATCAGTAGGCTGGCCCCATTAATACTCCATCTATACGTGCACGCGGAGGGCACTCATCAAAGCACACGCACGGGATAGTGCATTCACTACTTTAAAGAGCAACTCCGACGGTTTAAACAAGGAGGCACTTTTTTCAACCCCGAGTCAGCCCGATTTCAGAAAAGCGCGAGATCAACTCTTGCGTTTACGTCGGGGTCTGTGACGTCACTGGGAGACAGAAATGACTGCGCGTTTCGTTTGCGATTTTGCCGCAAAGGATTTTTAGCGTCATTTTGCTCTACATTATAATGTCGAGTTATAGTGAAAGTGGCGAGGAATCTCCCTCGTACGATAGCAGTAATGAAGTCCCCCCCCTCACTAGTCTCCCCTTAGGGTTTCCCGCCTTCCCACCTCAGTGACCCAAGCCCCCTTAGGATAATCCTCCCCAGAGGATTATCTTTCCCGCCTTCCCGCCTCAGCGACCACCGGTATATAAGGAGTTCCACCACCGAGTCCAAGACATTCTCCTGATGACGGCCAGAGCATACTGGCCGTAACGTCGAGTTACCACTCGGGTTCTTTTCAGAACCACACCTCTTCCTTTAAGAGACCTGATACATGGTGTCACCGCAAACCTTCCTATAGTCATGAAGCCGTTAATATCGAGGACAACGACACGGGGCCCGCCGTTATGGTTCGTGGTACCAAGCAAAAATACACAAATTATAAAACTACATGTATACTTGAAGACTGAAGCTCGTTACCGGTATACCGTTTCTCGAAGGATAGCCTTCAATACGATCTGCGCCACGGCCGCCGCCGCCGCGGCCCCCAAGGTGTAGGGGTCTAGTCACAGACTCACAGTCGTCATCGCAGTACGACCATGGGACGTAATGCCATTCCCCCATGGTACTACCGTACCAGTTGCCTTGACCTGAAGCGCGAGGACGGTAGAACTCCGAGCTGGAACTTGGAGTTGATGGAGCTTTGAGGGTATGAGTGGGAACAGCCCCACGTTTTACCCTCAACCTCCTACACATGTATATCCAAGTTCCTTCTGTATGATACTGGACTCATCAAAGGGATCTTTTGGCAGGATAATGACCAACTTTGAAATCCGCCCGATCAGGCGATTACGTTGACAAACCTCATCCAAACCTGGTGGCATTTCTGTTACAACCACCCACCCACTCGACCAACTAAGCTGGAAAGCTGTAAGGATCGACGAGCCGGTATCATACTGAGCTTGTACATGTACTGTGTACTGCGTTCATTTCCTGGCCAGGGTTTACATGGCGCTTCTCTTCGTGACGTACCGGGTCATTAACATATCATGAATACATAATGAGCCAATAATTAAAAACCTTACATTTTAAGAAACGCTTTTCAAAATTTATTTATGTTTTTAAATAATAAAGTACATGGTGAGCAGAACAAATTTTTGCTAGGATGTTTATCCTCCAATAAAACACGAAAATGATAATTATAGCATGGTTCATAACTTCATACTTAGCTACTGTAAAAATTGGTACTGACGACATTCATAACGAGTACGGTGCATTTGCATTTGAATAATAAAAAGTGTGATTCTGTACAAATGGTACATCACTTTTCTCAAAAGAGTAAAATGTGCATGGTGTGTCAATCATTGTGATTCCACCATGCTAACCGTCTAATCTCATCTCTATATCACTCTTTCATGAATCACCATCACTATAAATTAAACCTACTAATATCACTTTCACCATCTCCACAACCATTACTCTCAGCTTCACCATCAGAAACACCAACCCCTCAACATCACCATCCATCACCGTACCAATCCTCACCGAATCACTGCCATCGATCAACTGTGAGGGAATGTCGAACACACTCCTTGCTCTAAGAAAAAGGGCAGGACTTTCGGTTGGAGTGATTGAGTGAGGTGTTCAGTCCACGATATGTTGCAGATTTATCACTGGTGATAAACATCAATGGGTTCCATTAGAGTTCCTTGTCCACCTTAGGTTTCCACGGTGCAACATGAGTGCTGTTACAGGTCAGACCCCTCTCCTTCAGTGGTGCCCATACTGGTGGATTGTGGTATTGTGTCCACAGAATATGGCAAAGTTGTTGTTGCCATTGACATTGTTGGTTACATTCTGGGGTGCCTGGCTGCTTAAGTCTGTCTTGGGATGAACGTTGGACTTGAGTTTGCATTCCGTGATTGGCTTGGAATCAACTTCATCCGCTGCGATAAAAAAAAGGGCATGGTTGGGATGAATTTTCAAGCAGACAAAAAAGGATCGTTCACACTGTCAAAAAAAAATCACCAATTGTATCAAAATTTAAAAACTTTTTTTTTTTTTGGGGGGGGGGGGGGGTTCAAACGTTAAAAAAAATCCAAACCAGATTGTTGTTAGTGCTAATGGAGCATGTGTCCTTGAGGGTGGCCCATGCAGGGAGACATAAACAAGTACGACATTACCTTTCAGCATGAGAACCGGCATTGCATTGTGGGATTTAATTGGTGGAGCGTTCACACACACATCACATGGCAAATACCGGTGAATGCAATTACTTAGAAAAGTCACACTAATCGTGGAGCTTGAACTGGATCAAAATTGCAATCCAAATACATGTAATTGCATTTTTTTTGGGGGGGGGGAACAGATTGATACTAATATGTAGGATGCAATAGAAATCACATCATTGTGCACTGATGATAAGAGAAGGTATGGTACACTGTCGAATGATGGGCAAGTGCCATTGGGCTCTTTTGAGGTAAGCGTTGGTAAAATTAGAGTTAGACTCTATGGCTATGTTCAGACACCGTACTACGGAGACTGAAAAAGGTCTATCATTTGCGGTCACAGCGGGAGGTAAATATCTCATTGCAAACCCCTTGCGTTCATACTCAGTGAGTTCAACTGAAAACAGTCTATCTCTGGTACTAAGAGGTCACACACGTTGCTTGACCCTGAATCCCAACTTCCCTTAATTGACACGGTTTGGGCAGTGACATAAATCACCGGGTATGTAATGCGCCTGCTCGTCTGCCTAAATCGGATGTGGTTATGAGATAGACCGTTCAGACACGTTAAGGTTTGTAGACCGGTCTTCGTAGTCTAGTCCACCCCTCCTCGGCGTCTAAGATAGACCGTTTGTAGTACCCAAAACGGTCTACGTTGACCGTTCAGACACAACCAGATAGACCCTTTTCAGTTTAAACCGAAGACAGACCACTTTTAGTACGGTGTCTGAACGACCCCTATGAGGAGAGATTAGACAAGAAGCTTAGAATGAACGAATAGTCAAACACTACAGATGCCAGTGTCTTTGTGCCCTTTTCTTACTGCTGAGGAAGTAAGCACAATAGACACGACCCTCTCTGCAGCTAATTTCTACTTGTCGTGGTCCTCCTGAGCGTTTTTTTTTTTTAAAGCCTCGATTTAAGAACAACTAATCCACACTTCTGACCCACAATTCAAAAACCTGCTTGCGCAGGGAAGATCCTTCCCTGGTTAGAACGAGATCGCTGACCATGTTTCACGCGATGCTTGTTGCAGACTCCTTAAATGATTTCACAAGACCAATATTGAAATCTCAAAGACATTTAGAGGGTCTGTTATTTTCTGGCAGGACCTTCCCCAAAGGCATAGAGACTGGCATTATTCAGGGCAGGCCATACTGGCCTTGGGAATGGTCCTGCTAGAACCAAAGTATCGGGCTATCCTAGTGTTTGAGATTTTTGGGTACCATTTTCAAGTTCAGTCTTGTCCAGGGTTTCCACCAAGTACTCATAGTCCATCTCCAGCAGCACTTGTCGAAATCTACCGTAGGCAGTACTCCCTCTGAGCTCCAGTTTCCTCAACAGATCTCTGACTTGATCCTGAAAAAAACAAACACACACCCAAATATCATGAGGACCCACGTGTCTTTTTAGTGCTTATCACCTCATTTGTAAGCCACAACATAGTATCCCCTCATTCCACGGTGTGTTTATCTGTGATGTCCCCCACCATACTGCTTTAATAATGATGTACGTGAACATGTACATGTACATGTATTATTAATGAAGACTGGGTACAATTCTAGCAATCCGGACAAGCGTGGTAATCTGCTTAACCCCTTCGAGCCGGGAAGCCGCTATGCATGCGTAGGGAGTTTAAAAATGTGGACGCCACTATTGTCCAAACTGTAGATAAAGACTCTTTTCAGCAATATGTATCATGACAAACACCTTTTTTGACGTCAGTTGCTGCATGAATTGCCAGATCAGTGGTAACAATGGCGCTATTGTGGGGCTTCATTGTGAACGATCGAGGGTCTGTATGCTACTACGGCAGACAGTGTGCTGGCCTGCCCTACAACCAATGCGGTGACCAGAGAGACTGTGGAATGCACCCTCTGCCTTTTCCGCAAATTGCACGCTTTGTTGAGGCCGTCCAGCTGGATTCTTTGTCCGCTGCAGTGCAGGAATGTTTGCAGTCAAAGGGTAGCAGCACACACAGTTCTCGGAGTCGTGTCGTACAGCCGACCCTCCATTGGACTACACACAAAAGGCCAATCTTTGAGGGCTGATAATTCCTTGACAAAAGCCACGCAGACTTCCTACTGTGCCACATTTGATTCACTGATACAAATAGTGCACTCTTATTGATTTATTTTGCAGGTTTATTGTTCACTGATTGTTTAGCGAGCTTTTGAAATGGCACTGTGCCGGCCATTGGCACTAAAATAATCCCGCCGTCAAGGGGTGATCCTGGGGGTTTTCCTCAAATATGCAGAGGGCCTGAAATTTGACCCTGATCAGACCTCTCTTGAAGAGACAATTAATCTCAGCAGACCTTTCTCAAAGGTCCAGCTAACATTGAAACACCAGGCTAGCTACACTATTAACATTTCCATTTTGGCAATTCCAGTCAGTACTGCAAGTGTAAGTAGGTTTCAACATTTGTGCACATTTCTATTAAACTTAGACTTTGTATACGCGTCTACTTCAATATATTGGAGGTTCTTTTTTTTCAAAATTTGGAGAACGGTAGGGTTCGTGTGCATAAGCTGCCTGCTATCCTCTGCTTGAGTACTCAATATATTGGCAAAGTAGGGTTCTCTATAATCTTTGTGGGAATGATAAAACATTGCGTTGAATTCTTGCTCAGGTTCCGAAATAAGATGTCACCCAGTATATGGGCCCTGTTAACGAATCTATCAAACTTGATGTGGTCTTACTCGAATCACTTTTTGGGCGGTGATTTCTTCGGTCATGTCCGGGGTGAAGACTTCAAGTTCGATGAGACGGTCGAGAACCCTTGAGGGCTCCAGGTTGTCCACCAAGGCACTGCGATTCTTTCGCAGTCTCCGTCTGTCCGCCACATCCATACTGACAACTGCTTTTGTGGGTAAAATAAAAAGGTGACATTGACCCAGTTAAACACACCTTTAGAATGTGACAGGTACAGTAATTGTACGAAAAGATTTTTGTCTGATACCCTGAATCCTTAATACCCTCCTGTCCGAGCAAAAAGGCGGCCATCTTTGATTTCAAATTCAAATTGCAATACGAATCAGTACAAAGACCCTTTTTGACGCAAGTTGCCAAATGAATTGCAAGATTAGCAGCAGTAAATGTGCAATTGTGGGACTTTTACTGTGGAGGATCGAGGGATACCACGCTGCAGCTGAAAGCACGCGGGGGACATTGTTTTTGCATGCCACACAGCCCAACGGTCGTCACTCTGGCATTGGAATTCCCCCCACATTCTTTATCTGTACGCTCGGTTGTGGCAGACCAACTTGAAGATTTGACTGCCTGGAGTGGAGGCTGGAGTCTGCGGTCAGGGATTAAGAGCGCCGTACACGCACACACACACACACACACACACAAGTCCATTACGGTCCATTGACGACGCATAATGGGCCCTTTTTCGAAAGGATAATCTCTTGACAAAAGCCACAACGACGTCCGAATTGTGCCAGGTTTTACTCTCTTGTACCCATAGTATACACTTATCGATATATTTCACAGAAATATATTGTTCCGATTGTTTTAGCGAGATTTGAAAATGATGCATTGTTCAAAAACCCCCGTATGGCGGTCATCGGCGCTGAAAAACCCCCCGGCGCGAAGTGGTTAAACTTAAATCTTGCCCTTTACTTAGTCCGAGTAACTTGGACCCGACAAGTCACCTTTTTTTGGAAAAAATGGTACTCTCACTTACTGGGCCGCTAGGAGCTCCTCTGAAATGATCTGTCAAATTAGCATCCCACCACGTCTAATATAGTAAAACAGACATTATCAACGTCTAGTACCCAGTCTTCGTGTAATATGGTTTGTATGTGGGCTCATTGCTAAAGCGCATGATGAGATTTTACATCGTGTACACGGTGTACAAACATATTGCGTTTTGAACAACTCGACATGTCCGATGCCGACATAGAAGACATTTTGTCAGAATTGCCATCTAAAAATTAATCGTAAATACCGCTGAAGTACCACTTGTTCGTGTTGACATGTGTAGAATACTGCAGGTGCTTTTATTGAATCTTTTGACTAGTCCGAGTAACTTGGACCCTTACATTCACCCTTTTTTTTAACGCAGTGGCTATTGTTACGGCAGCCGTAACGCAGTTTCCATTTTCTACAGTTACGGCACTGCAACTGCGCAAGCGCGAGGACACATGCCGGATCGAACCACGAAACTAGTGCTTCTGGCCCGCCGGCCGTGACATGTGCACTGACTTTGGAAGCGCGATGCGATGCAATGACATAGCCGATTGAACCATTGCAGTGAAGCTAGGTGGCTACACTGCCGTCCGGCCGGCGTGCTTGATCTTGATTTGTTGCATTTGCATGATACATTCGTCATTATGTGTTGGATTAAAGAAAATTAAAACGTTGATTTATAGACTATAAAAGTTTTATAATTTGAATAGTGGTCTTTTAAACCTCCCTAAAATCGAATGACTTTCTCGTATTTTCTGCCGCCACATGCACACACGCGAAGTCGACATCGTAGTTTGTTAGGGACCCATTTTTTGGCCGATCTCACCGTGTGAGAGTTTCTTATATACATGATTGTAAAAGACGCCTTTTCCCATTCCGATAATTACAGGGATATTGCTTCAAGACAAGCATATTATGTGCCTACAGCCAGAGCTTTTCCCATGTTTCTTGCCTGTACTGTAGGCTGTACTGAACTTGAGACGACGCTGCCTGTGCATGTGGGATTTATTATACTCCATGCAACAATGTCCTCGCGCTTGCGCAGTTTCAGTGCCGTAACTATAGAAAATGGAAACTGCGTTACGGCTGCCGTAACAATAGCCACTGCGTTTTTTTTAAAGGGCGATTGTAAGGGAAGTTACTCGGACCATGCTCGGACTATCTTTTGACGCGATTTCGGGCACTTTTATAAGGCCATCTGTTGAGAATGTCTGTTTTACTATATTACTTATTAAAACTAGACGCGGTGGGACGCTAGTGCGACAGATCAACACACAGATCGTTTCACTCCTAGCGGCCCAGTAGTAGTACTAAAGTAACTTTTAAAGTAGGACTAAAAAAGGGCCAAAACAAAAAGGGCGACTTGAAATTGAAAAAAAGAGGACCAAGGATCTGGCTGTCTGGGCCCTGTTTACGGAGTTAACCTCTATGACCATGCTATGACATGTGTGAAGTATGATTTTACAATGATTTAACTTAGTAATAATGATATAATCAATTCCCTTGGCCTTACCTATTTTGGTTTCCTCTACCTTGTCTACAATTCTCGAGTTCGAACGGATCGCAAAACAGCTTATTTCCCAAAATTTTAGGGAAGTCCCCGAATGGCATAAACGTGTACCCTGCTTACAGTCTGCATCTATTATCATTGTAAAGAGTCAGGGTACAGGATAAGAAACACACCATTTCAATAGAGGGCGCTAGACAACAGGTTGTATGCAACAGGTTGTATGCTAAATCGAGCTCCATTTGAACACTGTACAAAAACACTCACTTTCAAAGCCAATTATCCCACACCCAAAAGTCTCTCAGTTCTTGTAGCTACACTGAAAATTGTAGTGTGGACCTTCATCTCTCAGATTCTTTTAAATTTTAGTGCCTTAGCCGATTAATGTTTTTGCTAATTACCCCCAGAAAAAAAAACACCCCCAAAATGGGTAGCCGTCCAAGCCGAATTTCTGCAAGGATTTGGAGATGGACCCCTTCACTTCTACAGCCAAGTTTGGTATGTCATTTGGACCAGATATGGTCCAAATGACATACCAAATCGAAGAGTGAACCCACAGGTTTTCTTAAGCTTCACTTATTCTACAATGTATCAGCTAATTAGCCGCCAAAAACCCCTTATTAAAAAATGTTGTGGGTCCACACTTTATGATAATGATAATCAGCTCTTGGATGGATTTTGTGTGCTGCATGCACCCTGCAGCTTTTGCATACGGCCATGGGCCTTTTATGAAATGAAGGCTTAAGCTTAGGCTCAGACTCGGCCCTAGGCTTCGGTCATGTTTCTTTTTCCCATTTTTATGTCACAGGCATCTAGAGAAAAAAACCGCTCTGACCCAATTTTTGGGAAAATACTCTGTATTTTTATCAAGCTAACAAATCTTTGAGAGACTGATCCATGGATTATTAAAGAGCCATAGGTAGTCTGGGGTTTGTTGCGGCCTCAACTTTTTTCAATCACTAATGGCAATCAACTTCACAAGACCAGCAAAAACTATGATGAACATAGGAAAAAGGAACCCTTTGAAGACAGATGGCATGACGATTCAATTCTAAAAAAAACACTCTTTAATACATTGAAACATCGA
The DNA here is from genome assembly GCA_949987565.1 of Luidia sarsii. NCBI lineage: Eukaryota > Metazoa > Echinodermata > Asteroidea > Paxillosida > Luidiidae > Luidia > Luidia sarsii. The sequence goes on from OX465112.1 coordinate 6,560,656, forward strand.
GCAAAAAAATATTAATTTTTTGGTAATTTTAGTCAGTAAGCAGTTTGCAACATTTTTGTATATCACCAAAAAATATTATATTAGACCTATGTACCTCGTGTTTGAAGAGAGTAAATCAACAGATTTTTCAGTTGTACCATACATGATTTTTTTTGTTTTTTCAGATGAAGCATGACACTCATTCAAAGAAGAAAAAATCAATCGCACACATGATATTGGTAGATCTATATAAAAATCTGACCTTTAATAACTGATTCTACACAACGAATGTTTAAATAACCATATATCAAAAATTAGGAGGGCCTGACGTTTCGATCCTAGATTCGATCCTAGCTTTAAAAATGAATTTAATAATAATAATAATAAAGGACCTACTTTGAGAAAGGTGAGGCCCTCCTCATTTTTTATATTCGCATTTTGGTCATTTTAATCAGTAAGCAGTTTGCAAATTTTTTGCATAATTATTACTGCTACTCTATGAAATCTTGATATTCTTTTTCAGTTTCATGTACATGTACATTTGAAGATAATTATTTTTTTCAAATACACTGCATCAACTGATCAAGTTCCACTTGCTTCCACATAATTGTAGAGTACAGTACGCGTATGTACCAGGAATGTTAGTTTTCCATAGATAGACGAGTAAATGTAGTTAATACTTTACTTCAGAGAGCATCTTAGCCCGATGAACAGTACAAGCATGAATCAAACCTTCACTTTGATAAATAAATAGATGGTAGCGTACACATACTGTACACTCTCAATAATAATACATGTATGACACTTTGATTGGTGCTTTACTAAATGACTCTTGTAAATTTTCCTTTCTTTTTTCTCATTACTTAATTCATACATAATTTTGTTTGTGTACACTGAATACAACTTGCATATAACATTAGACAGTAAGCGATTGACATGAAGCATACACATCATTTTGACTTTTGAGTTCTAAGACAACCCAGGCCTGGAAAGCTCAGATGGTAGACCACTGGCATGTTAAACCAGAGGTTTGGGTTCAAATCCTGGTCCAGTCAAACTTTTTCTGCTATTGTAAATGAACTGTTTAAATAGTATACTTTAAAAATCAATTAGGCCTAACCTTCACGCATATTACTTTGACTGTAAAATACTCCATTTTATAAAACATGTTCAATGTACTTGAAAATAATTAAGCAAAATAAAATATCATTAAGTCATTGCACGTTCAAATCAGACTCAGAGAATAATTATTAATACTTTGCTAGTAACATCCCATCAAATGATTAAGAAAATAAATTGGACAAACTGACTGAATAAAAAAAGTAAAAAATGAAACATTGCACACAATTATTTATCACAATCTTACATAGTACATACTGTAATCGGCTGGATATCGCAGATGGTAAGAGCACTGTTACGCAAAACCAGAGGTCTCTGGTTCAAATCCCACTCTATTCAAAGTTTTCTTTGCCATTTTTCAATTTGTTTGAAAGTTCCCAGTCAGCTTTTCCTTTATCTGTTTGACAATTAATTTTCGATATTTTTTGAGTTGGTTTTCGAGATTACCCCTCAGCCATGTAAATGATTCTGTAAAAAACAGTACTGTTCCACCAACCCATGCATAATATTCCATTACAAAACCTAGCCCTAAGCCATTCTAGTGAGGACTTTCCTCAACCCTCCAAAATCCTCACTAACTTGTGACATAACAAATTTTGCACTTTACATGTACATGAAATGAGTGGTGCCCATTGCCTCAATCCTCCCAAATCCTCCAATCAAACAGCTTACCTCCAAAGGGCATTGTTGGGGAAGGGTGGGGTGGGAAGGTATCCAAGGCTCATACTTAGAGCTGACTGGTGAGTGGTGATCAGCTCAGTTATAATCATTGCCCCCCCCCCCCACGAAACCACTTACAGTAGACACACAGCACAATTAAACAATTGTGACTATCAATCCTCCAAAATCTTTTTTTGAGTCAAATACCAAGCAGCCTTAATCCTATCCAAAATCCTCTAATACCACCAATGGGAGGATTTGGGAAGGTTTAGATTAGAGAACTTTACTATCCTTTTCAAAGGCCAATTCAGACTTGTCTTTCTGTACAAGTTCCTTTGCCGTTAAAGCTAAAAAAGAAAATTGAACAAAGTTCTCTTCTTTGGTTAAGAAAGTGGCCCCTTTGCCATCATAGAGAGAGAGCGTCTGTAATAACCATTGGTTAGTTTCACACACGAGTCCAAAGAGTTCAAAGACTGCTTTGCACAAAGGCTGTGGTTTGGTGCTCAGCCAAACAAAGTACATACGTGTACAAACAAAGGTACATAACTACATACACTTATCCACTCAGATCTTTTGTGGACAATTCTTACAGGCAATTGGTTTAGTGAACTTTAAGCCAAACAGATTCTCAATAAGAAATGTGACTGCGTGTCTGCCACCAAAACAACACCCATTTCTGGGTTCAGCCCTAGACCCTAATTCTGTGTGATTTTCCTGGATCATTATTGACATTTATAATCTTATCTACAGCAAGATAGGACAGACAGGGAGAATGTGACAAAGACACCCTCAAAATGATTGAAGAGTGCTTACAAGTGACTTCTCACCGAGATCACACTAACTTTTTAGTGAGCATGAAATTTAGGATGGGCAAATGACAGCTTGCTTGGTGACATACTGCAAAGTCTACATACCTTAGTACTGCACAATTGAAAGCTAATATCAAAGTGATAACAACTCCTCATAAATGTCAATTTTCTAAAAATGTTGAACATTATTATATAATCATATAGTACTATATTATTCAATTGGCATATAATTTAGTCATACACATTACTATGTATATCATACATACATGTACGTGTGCATATTATTTGGTCTTGCTTATATTTCTATTTGTACTGTACTTGGTGTACAATTAAATAATGACAATGAAATAAATGGAATTGCTAAGTAACATGGTAATACAAGTTTTGTTGTATTGTGTATGTTGTCTTTGTAGCTGTTTTGCTTTGTGTTGAGTATTTTGTGCAGCGTGACCAGTTGTGTTGTGCAGTGTTGTGTTGTATAAGTGTGATTTGTGTCAGGTACTCATGTTGTGCTGTGTTTTGTTGTATACATGTAAATATGTTGTGCTGTGCTGTGCTGTGCTGTGCTGTCTTGATGTTGTGTTGTGTTGTATTGTGTTGTATTGTGCTGTGTTGTGTTGTACAGTGTTGTGTTGTGTTATGTTGTGCTGATTTGCGAAGTGTTTTGATGTGTTGTATTTTGTTGTGCTAGGCAGTAGGCACTGTGATGCATTACGTTGCAGTGCATTATGTCGTATTGCAATGCACTGTGTTGTGTTGTGCTATGTTGCCTTACTGTACTCTAGGTGTGATCCTGCCTACTGTATGCCAATGAACTCAGTGATAGGGGGCGCCCTCACCATCAGCTCCTCATACTCTTTCAGGAAGAACCTGAGCCGGTCCAGGTAGCCACGCTCACAGTATGGCAGCTGGTGATCCTCCAAGTACTTCTTGACCAGGGGCCGGATCTTGAGGCACATGTTATCAGAGAGTGAGGGGAAGAGGTGGTGCTCCACGTGGCAGGCGATCAGGGAGTGCCCAAAGGCCCAGTCTAGGAGAGGGTTGTGGGAGAGGTTCAGCACCCCCGAGGCCATCATGTAGAGACGGGGTGGCCGGTTGTCCTGGGCATACATGGGCAGGCCGATGTGCTGGAAGATGTTGACGTGGATATAGGGGATCTCCAGCACAGCACGGGAGGCAAACAGGATCACCACAGCGACGCCAAGAGTCAATCCCGATGCGTACACCAAGACTGAGATATACGCAGCCAGCCCCGCATACACATTGATGCCACAGCGCAGAGCGTGCCCGTACTTGCCCCCTTGGATGAGGAAGACCACAGCCATGACTGGGGTGAGCAGCGGCATGAGCAAGGGGGCGCCAAACAGGTAGGCCAGCCGCGGCAGGAAGGGCACCTTCCAGGTGCTGGAGTCGCCCAGGCCCACGATGTTGGTGTGGGGGTGGTGGACCTTGATGTGGGTGGTGTGGGCAAACTCGGACGAGAAGGAGCCGCAGAACTCGATGAAGAAGAGCTCCCACAGGCGGCTGGCCGCACGGGAGCTGCACAGGGCCGAGTGGGCGGCCAGATGCGAGGTCTTGGTCTTGATCATGCTGTAGTGCAGCCCGACTGAGAGGAAACCGGCAAGGAACGGCACCCAGTCGGGGAAACTAAGGAGCCAGACGCCCAGCGGGAAGAGGGCGAGACCGGAGGCAATGATGCACCAGTCCACGCCGTACAGATCCCACCATGAGGCCTCCTGCTGGACGGCCTGCACGGCCTTGCTGAGCTCACTCATACGAGCTCCATTCAGATTCACCACGTTCTTGTCGCCCGACTCTTTCACTCCATTGGCTCGGTTCGCAGCCTTTCGCTCCATGACGGTTGCTTTGCCAAGGACACCTTCTTGAAATTCAGCTCTGTTGGGAGGGAGAGTAAATTGTAAATTGTAGTTACGGGAAAATAGTGGCAACTGTTAACTGACCAAAATTGCAAATTTAAAATGTTTTAGGGGAGCACAGCTTGCTGAGATGAACCTACCATGGGGGGGCATTGCTAAGGACAGGACTAGGTTTACAACAATTGGTTGTTTGCATCTGAATGAAAACGGGGGTCATGGTCCCTGGAGATCCAGTTATTGGTTGAACACTTATGGTTGGCGCCCCAACCCGGCAAAGACTACAATGTAGTTGTCATTTAAGGACTGGATAGCTCAGGTAGTAGGACTAGAGGGCAGGTACACAAAACCAGAGGTCCCCAATGTCATTCAGATGTAAACACTTGTTGTAAACTTGGCTGCAGCAGCTCATGGATCACACACAATGTGGATGCAGCTTTTTAAAATTTAAGTCCTTTTGAAGAATTTTGGAAAATAGCAAAGGAACTTGGACTGGACCGGGACTTGAACCTAAGAGTAAGACCTCTGGTTTTGACACATGTATCCTCCAGTTACCGGTTTTCGACGATATAAGGCCTTTTCTTCAAGCTGACCAATGTGGACGAAAGTATCACACTAAAAAGAGGTCTCAGTCACTTTTTCCACACCACAGACTATTAGAATAATCATGGAGAATGTTGACCAAGCCTATCACTCCCGTAAGATTACCCGGTTTTGTTGACGTCCGCGGCGCATCGCGCAGTAAGCATCGTGACCAATTTTCGACGGTGGTGTTTAGTAAGGTGTCCCAGTGCAGCCAAACGCAAAATAAATTCTTAAAATAACTAAATAACTCAAAATGCTGTGTGGCACTGTAAAATTCTTCCCTGTATGTTTTTTTGTTGTTCATCTTTGTTGTTGTTTTTCGACACTCCTTCTAACACTTTCCTCAAAACATTCATAATTTATGCTTAAAACGTATTGGTCTGGTTGATGTCTTCTTCTGTGACATTTAAAAAAAACTCCACAATCCTCTTTCTCACTGCTTCTTCAGTTATGACCTTTCCCAATGTCACTCAAGAGACACATTTCCTCCTTCTTGGTACTTTCTCTAGCTGCCCTTTGATTTTTTTTTATTAGGCCATGTTACTTTATGTCTTTAAATAATAATAATATATATATTTTTTTAATTATATAAACGTCCTATAGGAGACTCCATAGTTTTTATAAAGAAAACTGGAACTACAAAGCAATTGCCAATTTTGTACCTAGGAAAATAGACCCCAAAAGAGCAACTTTTTGAACCACACGAGTTTGGCCTACCGGAAGAGCCTTAACTTTCCACATTTTTGGTGACGGACAAAGAGCAGGAAACAAACCGGAAGATACGAAATCTGAGATCCTTATACGGAGTTGTTTTCATCGTGCAATGTGAGTTAGAAGGCCAAGCGTCGAAAACGCGTACCGTCGAAAACTGGGGTTCCCACGATACATGAGCTCTTAGTAGTCTTACCACCTGAGCTATCCAGCACTTACTGTAGTTTGTAAGTCTTCCCAAAAAATATTTTTCCCAGGGTGGGGGGCACCAGTCACAAGCATTCATTATTAAATCATTTACTGCTTTATATCTACAGTACAGGGATCACATCCTCATTTTTATTCAGATGCAAACAAGGCAATTAATTGTTGTTCTTCAATTAGTTCAAATGTCACTTTTCTTATGAAATTTAAATAATAAATGAACATTCTATTATTTGTTTTAGACAAATGAAAGACAAGTATTTAGGCCAACTAATTATTATGCAATTGAATTGGGCTTCAGGCGCAAGCCAGTCCCGGAGGGTTTGAACACAGGAGAAGCGGTAAAAGTCAAACTAAGTTAAAGGTCAAAACACAACACAGTGACTATGGTGATGGTCCAAGTTGCTCGGACATCGGACTACGGTAGTTCAAACGGCTCACTTGGGGTGGGCGTGTGCTTCAAAACAAAACGCAACTTACCACCAAGCTGTTGAGAAATGCAGGTTTCACTAGTGCGATATTGCTTGAGTGTTACATTCGCAGTTATCGTATCGTGCTACTTTCGTCTTGATATTATGACACAATCTAATATTGACAGTAGTCAGTACTACTACCCTGCATTTTTGGCCGGGTATCAAAATGATCACGAGAGCACTTTGACCCATGCTGCTTTGACAGACTTCGCCTCGTTCTGGGCTAGTCTCTTGTTCAGCTCTGCAAATACCATGTTTACATAAGGGTAAAAATACCCACCACCGACGGAAAGTGTGATTGCGTGAAAATATACTTACAAATAAAAATGGGAGCGACATTGATTCTCAATTGAAAAAAAAAGGTGCGGCTCACAAAAGGTTTTTCTGCTGAGATACCGCGATACAACCTAACACGATCCACTCACGATCTAAAGACTCGAAAATAAGTCTAGCAGACATCACATTACAAGCGCCGGTCCGAATCCGTTGGCTGTAAATAACGCACACGATTACGGGAAATGGCTACAGCCGCTATCTCTCGGGTCCCATGGTCCCGCATGTAAAGCCGTAGCCATTGGATTAGGCCATGACCTCGCACAGCTAGCACTGTAATAACGTAACGCGTGTGCTGTGCATGCAAGTTGGAGAACGTCACCGTGTTTCAAGATGGCGGCGCCCAGGTTTCGCATCGTATGGGTCCCTTTGCTGGTCCTTTCCGCCTATTTGGGCGCATGCACGGCCTCCGAAAAGAACCCAGCTGACTACTTCAAACGAGAGCACTCCCTGATGAGGCCGTTTACAGGTAAGTGGGTCACTGCTTGAAAACAGCGGCGAGGTTTGCTCAAGCGAATGCCACGTCATTCAAATCAATTGAGACTGTGCCAGTGCCAGTGCCAGTGCCAGGCAGTGGCAGTGGTGCGTGGTGGACAATGTTAGCCAGTGTTAGTGTGTTCCGCCATATCTACACTCACTGACTCGTTACGCAATCCAGTGGCAGTGATATAAAATAAAACATTAACAGTTAATGGAAAAGGGATCGTTTTTAACACATTCTAACTTCTAAGGGCATTAATTAAACGCAGTGGCTGTTGTTACGACAGTCGTCCGTGTGGTTCCCTGACTTCACAGTATTTGTCAGGATGTTTAGCTCTTGGAACCAAACTATCAGCTAATAGACTGGTTCAACCAGCCTGCAATGCTGACGAAATACAATCAAGTCAGGGAACCACACGGACGACTGCCGTAAAATAGCCACTGCGTTAATTAAAATAATGAATTGAATTAATTATTTAAACAAAGTTAGACTTAGTACTTAGTTTTACTAGTTTAGACTAAAGTTTACACTGAAGTGGTTCACCTACGGAACATTAGTCCGAGTAACTTGGACCCTTACAATCGCCCTTTTTTATTTTGAGGGATTCGGGCGACAGTATTAGTCTCTAGTATAAGTACTAGGGACTGAAACGGTCCACTGCGCATGCCATCTGCGCATGTTTACCGTAGTTTTGTGCACAAAAATCTGGTAACATGTCTCCCGATTGACACGATCCATTTAAAAATGGTTTTCTACTTGAGCACCATGCTCAAATACACTAAAACACCCCTTAACGTGTAGCTGATGACATACCGAAGCTAGTCGTTAAAAAAATCGCGTAAAATCAACGTTGTTTGCCCGCAAAAGGGCATTACTCGCGAGGTTAGTTTATCTGAATGGCATTTTCATTGATTAGACGTTCATAATACAGCTAAACTATACCATTACAGGAAATTTGAAGGTCTAAATGCTTACAAAAAGTCAACTTTGTGAATGAGCTGTTGCCCATTTCGGCAATAACCGCTATCTACGGTACCGCGATGCACCGTGTGACGGTCATGGGGCTTGCGCGTCGTGCGGCCCGTTAACAAAACCCTGTGTGCTCGCTACTTACGTGTACGTTCGCATTGCACGGAAACATTGTTGCTTTGTGTTCGTCTGTTACTGTTAGTGTTAGGGATTCCTCTTCGCTCTTTCATCTTCCTTTGTTGGTTATTTTATTTCACTGATAATTTTAGTTCATTTTTTTGGGGGGGAAAGTAAAGTTTCGTTTTATTTTGTCATAAATTGAAATTATAATTGTTTTAGTGTCAGACATAGGCCTACTGTAGTACTGGTGAGTATGCCCTACTATCCCTTTCCGGAATTCCTGCTTGCCGAAGTTGCCGGCTTTGCCGTTTTGAGCAATATTTTAGAAGCTTTAGCAACTCAGTATGTTCTTTGCTATTATTATTAATTAAAACAATTTTTTTTTTTTCTGTATTGGTCTATATTATTGGCTACCATAACAACAGAATTTGAGTTTTTTTATTTTTTTATTTCAGGGATCTTGTTCAGTTGTTGACAAAGACAAGGGAAGATATTTCATTATCATTGATTTGTATCCTTAATTAAATTAATGGGTGCTGAGCATGATTCTGAAAATTGCATGTGCTATTAATTAGTTAATTATATTTATCTTTTTGTATTAATTTTGTATCAATTATTAATTTATTATTTTTAGGCTCTGTTCATAAACATTTATTTTGAACGCAGTAACTATAGAAAATAGAAATTGCATTACGGCTACCGTAACAATAGCCAATGCATACTTGAAAATGTTTATTGAATTTTTTAACAAAAATACAAAAACAAAAAATATTTTGTCATCATTCAAACACTCACACAGACCCACTGCGCACACGGACCTGTCAGAATGTCATCGATTTACGTGTACAAATTTACTGTTTCGATATGAAATCAAAGATGGCCGCCGCATTTTCATCCCTGTGTTCATCTTCCCTGTCCCTTTCCCCTTTGATCTCCCACCTTACTCCTGTCCCTTTGATCCTCCACACCGTTTTGTTCTTCTATTGATCTCCCCTCCCTTCCTTTGTTCATCTGCATCCCACTCCCTTCCCTTTTGTCCTTCCTCTTGTCCTTTCCCTGACTGTCTGTGTGCGTCCTTGTCACTTTGACTTTGAGAAAGCTCCTGCTAGGATCAAAACGTCAGGCCCTCATCTTATGAGACTTACGCATTGCAGGTCATTTTAGCCAGTGAGCAGTTTGCAACATTTTTTTATTTCCTTCAATTTTGATTTGATTGAATTTTGTTGTATTACAGGATCTGGGGCCAATCTGCCAATGTGGGATATGATGGGAAACACAATGATCACAAATAATTACATCCGCCTCACTCCTGACAAACAAAGTCGACAGGGCGCCATCTGGAACAAAGTGGTAGGTGTAAAAAAGAAAAATCTTCAAAATTGTTAGGCAAAAGGTCAACCTTAAAAAACCCTAACCCCCTACCATTTTTTTGTAGGATATAACCTGAATCCTGCAAAATCCTGCTATCCTACCTTGTTCAAAGCTCCATGTGACCTGAATCCTGCAAAATCCTGCAGTACTGGCTACTGTGGACCATTGCCTGAATCCTGCCTAATCCTGCACTGAGCTTATGGAGTTTTAGTCCACAAAGACTTTTTCAGCTTAGAACAATGGGCCCTTTTCCGAACGGATAATCTCTTGACAAAAGCCACAACGACGTTCGAATTGTTACCAGCATCCTGCATTTTCCTACAGACAAAATCGCCTTATGCCCTCAATCCTGCACATTCCTACAGTGTGTCAACTCTCATGTGCCCTCAATCCTGCAAACTCCTTCTCCAGCACTTTGATAGTAGTAGCCTGTATCCTGCACAATCCTGCAATGTGTCAACTCTCATGTGCCCTGAATCCTGCAGAATCCTGCAATGTGTCAACTCTCATGTGCCCTGAATCCTGCAAAAGGCAAATAGGATTCTGCAGGATTTGGGAATAAAAATGAAATAAAATGTAGCATTCATCTGTGTAGATACTTTAGGCTTGTATTTCTATTTGAATAGAATGTTTAGAGAGAAGTTTTCATTTCAAGAAAATGTATTTTCATCTGGATGAAAACTACGGTAGTAAAGAAGTACAGTAGGCCTATGTCAGTATGTGTGTACACAACAAATTAACATAATTATAGCATTGAGACAGGTCCTGCTAGGATCGAAATGTCAGGCCCTCTAACTTTTGAGATTTATGTATTTGCAGATCATTTTAGTCAGTGAGCAGTTTGCAACAGTTTTTGTATTTATTTCATATAACATACATCATAATACATGTAACATTTTGAGGTGTTTTTCACTGAAAGATGAACTTTGGCTCCGATGGGGGGAGGAGTATCTCGTCCGGTCACGTGAGCCTGTTGGCGGGCACGGGGGAACAATCAGCGAGCCAGTTGAATGGGAAGACACACTCATGTCGTTGGCCATGCCTTGGTCCGATGGGGAGGCAAGCCCAACTGCCCAATTGGCACTGATGCAGCCAGTTTTCGTCTCGCCATCTCTGCCGGTGTGGTTTTTTTCCATTTGTGCCCCTCTGGGTGTGGGTATCTGTGGGAGTCATTGAATAAAGCTCTGCGGCGAACCGTCCGAGTTAAGAACCAACCCTGTGTGTCCACTCTCCAGGTCTATTCCTTTCCCCGTCGGAGCTAATCATCATTATCATCATTTCCACCATCACCATCACTATCACCATCACCATCCCCTTACCTCGTCATCATCTTCATCCTCCTTCTCCTCCCCCTCCTCCCATGGCTCAGTGCAAGGCAGGAGACCACAAAGTCTCTCCATTCAACATTATCATCGAAAGGTCTAGTGGGAGCATTCTTGTCTAGTTTTCAATCCTTGTCACCCAAGAGACCTTTGACTTAGAGAAGGTAGAGAAGTCTTTGTCGACCAGGTCTTCTTTTGCCAAGGGAATACACCTCTCTTTATTCGCACATCTGGTACACAAATCCAGAGGTCTCAGGTTCAAGTCCTGTTCCAGAAGTAGAACTTCAAGTCAAACCTTTACTTGCCCTTTTTTTCTAAAAAATTTAAAATGATGAAATGTCAGCAGGTCAGTGATCCACAGAAATGAATATTTTTTAACCTTCAACCTTGTCATTTTTGTTCTATTTGTAGTCAAACCGAAGCCCAAACTGGGAGCTGCACATTGAGTTTGATGTGCACGGACAAGGCAAGTCCCTGTATGGAGATGGGTTTGCAGTTTGGTACACCAAGGAAAGAATGAAGACTGGTATGTACATTATGCCCCTTTCAAGTTCTTACAGCCATATGTTCATGTGATGACCAACTGTTGCTAGTTTATAAGTGAAACAAACCGAGGGAAAGCTCACTGGGATCTTTTGAACAAATTGCAAATTAGTTTATAGGTATTTCAAAAATAAAAACATGGTAAGGTCATGTGGAAGACTGCTTGTACGTATGCTAAACCCAGGTTCAATGTTCTGTTAATTTTTTTTTTTTAATTGATGAATGATTTTTTTTTCCAATCAGTTTCCTCCCCTTTGTCTAGAGTATTGTAGTTAGAAGAGCTGCATCCACTTTGCATGTCACCTGAATTGCTGTAGCCCTTTTTGTCACGAGGAAACTTGCTTTTAAAGGCCATTCTTGTTGCATGGGTAGCTCATCTTGTGGGGGGGGGGAGGTGTGATAACACACACTGGACAATATGTTTTATATTTGAGGGTCTCTTCAATAGACATTTAGTCACTTAAAACTAAGGCTGGGTTCGGTCGGTCACACTGGTTCCCGACTGTCCCGATCGGGACCCGGTTCCGGTTTTCCAAAACCGGTGTCCCGATAAAATAATAAAACACATAAGAAAATACGGCGAAGTGGGTTGTATTATTATATTTCACCAATAGGGTAGTATATAATTGATAGCAGTGTGCATCAAAGCTATGGTTGCTGGTTTTCCCATAGTAGTTTTAAAAAATCCAAGTCAATCCAAAGAAAACATAAAACATCGAAAAGTATGTTAAGTCAAGGTTTTCAAAGGTCCCTCCATCTTATAAAATTCAACTGCTCATAAATGTCATACGAAAGTCGAGATAACCTTTATTTCCTTTTCGTTCTCAAAATGAATTGTGCATACGGAAGGTCATGTTGGCTAGCGAGCTGCGCGCGCACTCACCCCAGTGCGGCCTACACGTGCTCCATGGTTGTATGCAGGCACACAGCGTTGCAGCCACAGCGCGCATTGCGCAATATTCTTTTCTAAACGAACGAACTTTTCGATCCGACCAGGATCGGGCACGAAACACTCGGCATGATTGAGTTTTTTTTTTTTCCTCCATGGAATAGTATTGCGACGCTGGCGCCAAGTGCGGGCGTTGAAGTTAGCTGAAAAAGAACGTCCGTCTCACGCAAGACGGACGTCTGTTGATTGGACAGCGCGCAGTTACGACCGAACACGACAGCGCGTAACGCAACGACTGGCTGGCGAGAGCCATCGTTAACGCGTGTTTGCGAGGTCGGTCGTCGGAGTCGAACTCTTTATCGTTGATTTGTTGCCCCAGTGATGACGATGGTGATTTTGCTCCTCGTGAAAAAATATAAATCCAAACACAGCTGAACGTCTATCGGGCGTGTGTGGGACATTCCCTCCAAGAATCATGCCTCATGAATATTGATCTTAGTGACGTCACGAAAGTGGAGTGTCATTCTAAGTGTATTTTCGGGAAATAAATGTGAATAAAAAAATTAAAAAATCGTGATCAAAAGGGTGCTGAAGGCTGTTAACAAATTTCAGTGAGGGAATATGTGAGACAAATCACAGTATGAGTAGTTTATTGAAAACTCACGATATTTATGAGGAAAAAAAGAGGTTACAAATTCACAACCATGAATTTGGAGCACACGCTATTCCTTATAGAGTTAGATTTTGGCCAATTATGGTTGGAGAAAATTGGGACACCGGTTCCCGACCGGTTCAGCGACACCGGTTCCCGGTTTTGAAAATAACCGGGATGTCGCAACACTACTTAAAACTATGCTACAGAACTGTTTTGCAATGTTGCTAACAATCAAAATGTTTTTCACACTTGTTCAGGGGGTGTATTGGCAATTTTTCAGTATTTAGGCTAATGAGAATTTCATTATTCATGAGTAAATTTGTGATGTCATCACAGGATCATGCAACAGAAACCAAATTGGTTGTGTACTTGTGTACACAAGTTCCTGACAATTTCTGGTTTTTCTTGTAGACCTATCCCTAAACCTGCCAAAATGTATGCTTCCTAATCATTAATTTTAGTGAAGGAGTTTTTCATCAAACTATTCCAGAGGGATTAATTTGCAGTTTCAAAATTAATATTTTTTTAGCTGTGGGTTCCTGACGTGACCTTATGATAGCGCCCTCATTTTTATAAGGATATTCTAAAAGTAAAAACAGATGACCAATTTCTGACTCCACTAACTCAACAACCTTGCCAATATGTTTGTTCACTTCAAATCCCTAGATGATAGCAGAAAATTAGCATGACTGTGATACTTATTGCAGAGACCCTGTAAGTCCTCATACATGTAGGATTGTGTCGGGCAGTATCTGTGAGAGATTTTTCTGCTTTTGTTTGAAGGTCCTGTCTTCGGCAGTAAAGATTTTCACACAGGTCTTGGTATCTTCTTTGACACATACAGTAACCACAACGGCCCGCACAACGTAAGTCTCATCGAACTCTTAATCTCAGGCTGTGTCCAATGTCATTGGAAATGGCTAGAAATAATATACCCTTCTTTATAGGAATGGGCTGCAGCTGTCAGCTGGCCGGCTTCTATAGACGTGTATAGTATGTGATTTCTAGCCATAGCCAGTGAATTTGGAAGTGGCCTTGCTTCTCTAATCTGTCACCTTGTAGTTAATCATTCAATACAGTCAGCCTCAGTCACAGAATGTTATCATTGGCACCTTGAAACATAGATATAATATGATTGTGCATTGAGTGTTTGCTTTATGTGATGCATAATTGACACTAGTGCGCAGTGCTTTGCCCGATTGCCTGCTGAAGAAATACCGACAATCCAGCCTGATGGGGTTCAAACTAGGGGCTCCTGCTTTCTAGTGCAGACGTCCTAACCACTAGACCACCGATGTATGGCGTCAAGTAGGGCTAACCTTTTTGTACATGTATGATGCAATGCAGTAACCGGACCAGCTCAAATCCCATCCAAACTGTCTGTATTTGATAAGATTTGAAGGTTTGCATGGTGGGAATACCATGTCTACATTTACTGTCTGTATTTTCTCAGCAGGCAATCAGGCAAATTACTGAGCATACAGTGTTAATTATATGTAGAGTTGTGCAAACTGTTGTTGAAGTGGCACTCTTAAAGCTTTGCCCGGCAAGTTACATTATCCCTTGGAGGTCATGGAGGTCACTGAGTCATTTAGCACTACTGGGATTGAGGCCCAATGCCTGTAGACAAGCCCATTGTGTATCCCAACATATAGGCCTTTTCACTCTTTACAGCTTTTTCCTGGGAATATCTTTCCCAGGGAATTATAAGCCCACAGACGATTCACACTACACTCAATTTCTCACCCTGTGTAAAGTAATGGCCCAGGGATTTGATGTGTTGATTCACACGACTGGTTGTTTTCCTATTATTATTAATTGGTTTGCGGTGACACCATGTTTATCATCTCTTTTGAGACTGAGTGTGGCTCTGAAAAGAGCCGGTGACTCAACGTTTCGAGCATTGTGTACTCTGCTCGTCGTCAGGAGACTGCTGGATTCCAACTATCATCAGGGGTTTTGTAGGGCTTTGAGGAGCGGTGAAGCGTGGAGAAACCTTCCCGCCAAAAGTTGTGCTCGTGACCATGCAAACCTTCAAGTCTTTTCTGGTTGTTTTTCCCTTGAGAATTACGGTGACGTGAGTGTCAAATCCAGCATGCACTGCCAGTCTCAGTCTCAGCACGTACAAGCCAGGGCTGGCAAAACCTGTATCAGATTCACCGCGGAAATGCGCATACCGGTAACCTGGGAAGTATGCATAACCCTGGGGTTAGCGGGCTTAACCCCATTGAGCGGGGTAAAGCCCGAAAAAGTGACTGGGAACTTTGTAAGAATTGGCAAAGAAAACTTTGACCGGACTGGGACTTTAACCAGAGACTGTAGTGTGAAAAGGTCCCTCTCTATTTTCTGACAATTTCCTGGGGGTTTGGTGTAGTGTGAAAAGGGTGTATGTGGTTGAGGGCCAGATATATTTTGATCTATCTTCAGATCTTTCTCAATTCTTCTTCTTGCAGCATCCTCATCCGTACATATCGGCGCAGATAAATAATGGGACGATGCACTATGATCACGACAGAGACGGCACACACACTGAGGTGGCTGGCTGCCACGCCCCCTTCAGAAACAAAGAGCACGAAACTCACGCAGCCATCCGGTACCTGAGTGGCAGACTAGCTGTGAGTAACAAGTGAATGAGAGTGGACCACATGCTGATGGGGGTCATTTCAGAAAAGGGCGCCCTCGTGTGGACCGTAGCTCATTGGCAAAGCCTGAATGATGCCCATACAATCAGGGCTTGTGCTGTTATGTCCTGCAAATGAGGCTTAGTAGAGGTCTCATGCATATGTAGACCTTTTCTTTTGCTACGTCACAGCCTTAGTTTCGGTCATCAGTGGTCGGCGAACTATGGCTGGCCATCACAGTAAATACAGGAAACAATTTACAATGTTGTGATAAAATGCTGAATGATCACAAGAATACACAGTAACGTTAACAATTATATCAAACACAAAATACAGATGCATGTCTTTTAATTGTTGAATGTCTAAACTAAAGGGTATTTTTAGGCGAAAACTGTTGTCAGCTGTGTTTGATTTTATGGAAACTGACGGAGGTCAATGGAGGTCAATGCTTTTAAACAAAAGAAAGGTTTATACGACCTCAATTTTTAAAGACATCCTTGGCTACAGGTCAAAGGAATGTAGCTCCCTCCCTTAAACGGCAACTAAAAAAACGGTTTTCGACAAATTGATTTTGCGACTGCATAATGTATTTATGTATCCAAATGACACCTTCATAACATAAACACGTAAAAAAAATCTGAATACCATTATTTAAATTAAAACTGAAATGAAAAACTTTCCACGCTTCTATCGTTGAGGGCGTCTGTCACTGGCGCCCTTCTCAATACATGCATTTCCTATGGGGAATCGGAAAACCAGTAATTGTGACGTATACATACATTGTACATGTAAGGACTTGGTTACAAGTCAACAACAAAAACCTTGGTATTGCCGTGTGTATATCGTGTGTATTTTGGTGACCCTTTGTCAACATTTTGTTGACAAATCCAATAAATCCCCTAAATCCAATGCAATGCCCATGAATTGTGTTGTTGGCAGGTACACACGCACATCAACGCTGGAATTTGGTTCGTTTTGTGCATTTTGACATCGAATACGCCACAAGACTCATATTATATGTCACGCGCTGCTTACCATATGCATTTTCATGTAGATTGACATTGGCAGAAAGAAAATTGGAAATTTTCATGATTTGGAGGTACATTTTTTAGTTTTTGTAGACATATATTTAAACATAAACAACTCATAAAAACATTTCTGGCAACATTTAAAATAATTTCTTAAAACCGTTTTACTTGCCCTTTAAATGCAAAATCCTTAGCAGACCACATGCTGGCCTACTGATGATATGCAAATCTCCAACATTGTGAGAGGGGCTGACGTTTCAATCCTAGCAGGACCTTTCTCAAAGGCAGACAGGCAGTCATAGGTGTCAGCCTTGCAAAAAGGTCCTGTTAGGATTCAAATGCCAGGCCCTCTTTTAAAAAATGGTTGAGATTTGCAACCAGGAGTAATCATCTTCTGTGACAAACTTGAAACATTTCTGATATCTTAACAGTACATGCACATTTGAGTAATAAGTTCAAATTTTTAAAGTACCAGTACACTCAGTATATTTCAAGCTCAAGAAAACCACATTAATCAGACCCATGAAAAAAGGTTGCATGGATGAAAAGGTGAAAACTAATTGATACCTACAAGGCTACAGCCACAGTGAACAACCAAGCATTTAACAATCAACTGCCATATACCATAAGAAAGAAGCTAATGAAAGCTAAAGCATACCTGAAACTCAAAGATAAATTTGAAATGGAGAAATTAATTGATTGATTAAATGATTGGTTGATGAATTGATCAGTTGATGAATTGATCAGTTGATGAATTGATTGGTTGATGAATTGATTGGTTGATGAATTGATTGGTTGATGAATTGATCGGTTGATGAATTGATCAGTTGATGAATTGATCAGTTGATGAATTGATTGGTTGATGGATTGATTGATAAATTGATTGGTTGATGAATTGATCAGTTGATGAATTGATCAGTTGATGAATTGATTGGTTGATGAATTAATTGGTTGATGAATTGATTGGTTGATGAATTGATCGGTTGATGAATTGATCAGTTGATGAATTGATCAGTTGATGAATTGATTGGTTGATGAATTGATTGATGAATTGATTGGTTGATGAATTAATTGATGAATTGATTGGTTGATGAATTGATTGGTTGGTGAATTGATTGGTTGATGAATTGATCAGAACTTTGATTAATTTATTGTCTCCTTCAAAAATACATGTACCAGTAGTTGACTATTTGGGAAGGCTGCCATCTAAGGGCAGGATAGCTCGGATGGTGTGAGTGCTGGTATGCAAAACTAGAGGTCCCTGCTTCAAGCCTCAGTCCAGTCAAATGTTCTTTGCTGATTTTCCAAATATTGTTTTGAAAGCTTTTGGGTCTGTTTTTCCTTACTTTGTATCATTAAGTTTAGTTGATTTATGGTTATATGCAATCTAAGCTGGTATGAATCATTGAATGTGTCCCATGTAGATTTCAGACGGCCTAAATTTCAATCTGATTCAGGTCACACTGCATGGGCTATCGTTCACTTGAGCACACAATTGAAAAACAAACAATAGGGTTTGAGCCAAACACTGGCCTCTGGCTAGAAACCCATGTGGCTGGTGTACCATCGAGCCTGAAGAATGTCAAAGTAGACCACATTTGGTGGCCTGATTAGGCATCTAAAGCTTCTTCTGATTTTTAAACATTTTTATCCACTTATAATATTCACTTGTCTACAATTTTGATATCGATATCTCAAATTTAAAACAATTTCATGTGTTTTGCCCTAACTATGAGGCTTTTCAAAGCGTCAAACTGTCTAGTTTAGCCACAATATTGATAGAAGGTCCACTCACCAGAAGTCCCATAAGAGGTTTTCCAGGAGGATATGCCCAGGTACACTGAATTGGGGACATTTCCGTGATATGCCCCAGCATCCCACTCTACCAAAGCCTGCTCATGCCCTCCCTTACCAAAAGCAACCACGCCGTTATCATACTCAATCCAGAAGGGACGATTCTCTGAGCTGTCCAGCAAGACGTCATCATGCTCAGCCTTCAGGTCTGGGCATGTATCAGAATAGCAGGCTCTCATGATGGCCTTACTGTTGTCCCACGAACCGATGCCTGCGATAAGATCAATCAATGAACAACTTTGTTAAAATTAGAGCAATGTAGGTTTATAGGGCAGGGCAAGGCAAGGCCAGTGTTGGGCAGGGCAGGAGTGTAGGGGGTTAAGTTAGGGGGTTAAGTTAGGGCAAGGCAATGCAAGAATGGTGTAGGGCAGGGTTGGCTAGAGAAGATGAAGGCAGGGCAGGGTGGTACAGAAAAAATGTAGTGCAGAGCAGGGCAGGATATGGCAGCTTAGGAGAGGGCAGGGCAGGACAAGGACGGTGCAGGGCAGGGTGGGGGCAGAGAAGTGCAGTACAGAGCAGGCCATAGCAAAATGGCCAATGGAAGGCATAGGCCTATTAGAGCAGAGCATGGCAGGGCAGGGCAGGGCAGGGCAGGGCAGGGCCGGGCAGGGCAGAGTAGGGTAGGGCAGGGCAGGGCAGGGCAGGGCAGGGCAGAGCAGGGCAGGGCAGAGGAGAGCAGAGTGGATTAGGGCAGGGTATGTAGAACAGAGAAAGGTACATGTACATGTACCGGGTAGGGTAGGGCAGGCAGGGCAGAACAGAACAAGGCAGAGCTAAGCAAGAGAGAATTTGAGAATGAGAAATGAGAAATTACCTATCTCAATGAAGATTGCCTCTGTGTCATTGGTATTAGATGCCAATGCGACTGCAACATTCTGGGTAGACTTCAGTGTGAAGTCCACATGGAAATGCTTGCTTGTTATTGGTTTCAAGACAAAATCAAAGGTGTGTGGCGTATGTGGCTGAGTCTGGAATGAGCAGGCTGTAGCAAAAGAGAAAACGTAGGACTTCTATAATGACTTCCTCTGATGAGGCCTGTAATATCAACTCAGAGCTGCAAGCCTGCAACTACGCATTTACAAGTCAATTTAGTCAAGACTAGCATTAGACCCGTAAACAGTTTACTTGTTGAGACCAATATCTGATGGCTGAGCATTTGTCAACTAAGCTTGGGCGGTTTTCCCGGTTCCAAGTGGAACCGCGGTTCCAAAATGGGAACCGGAACCGTGGTTCCGCTTTTTTTTGGAACCGGTACCCGCTTTGGACGGTTCCCGCTTCAGAGGAACCGGTTCCAAACTCTGTGGCCAGCGCGGCCCAGCGCACATTTAGCGAACACGCAGTCACGCAATGGCCTGGCCCCAACCATGGATAACTTATGCAATGTTGGTTTGTACATGCACAGTGCAATGGGTGCATGACACATACATGTACATGTACAAATGCCTGTAAATTCACAACAATCAAACACAGGCTGCTACTGTGGTACTGCACGTGGCAGCAATAAGCAACGCATTGAATGACCCCATTCGATCGTGGATAATTCTGTACGCATACATTGTACTACACCCTACACGCACTTGTGTTGCCGTGTGGCGCAAGTCTGAGTAGGGCTCCCAAGCATGTGTGATTTCATCAGTATTTCATCGGCTACCAATGCCCAATCACGCGATTCTTTTACAGACCACATGGCTGTGACGGGTTCACTTGGCTCCCTAGGCAGAGATATATTTATCTCGTCTTGTTACTTGTGTTCTTACATTTTTCTGCACGTACATAGGGCCGGACTCGCGCGGCTCCAGCGTAGGACTCGGCTATTGCATGATTGCATTGGACTCGGACCCGGTTCCTTCGCGGGGGGGGGGGAGGTACCAGATTTGGAACCTGGTAATGACTCGGGAGGTGTCCCAGCTTTGGAACCGGGTAATTGGCTCGGGAGGTGTCCCAGCTTTGGAACCGGGTATTTGGCTCGGGAGGTGTCCCAGCTTTGGAACCGGGTATTTGGCTCGGGAGGTGTCCCAGGATTGGGACCTGTCCCAAGTTTGGAACCGGGTAATTGGCTCGGGAGGTGTCCCAGGAATGGAGTTTCGGTACGGCGGGGCGTGGGGTGGGGTTCGTGTATTGCTATGGCAGCGGATTCGGTACAGCGTTGTGTGGGGTGGGGTTCGTGTATTGCTATGGCAGCGGATTCGGTACGACGTTGTGTGGGGTGGGGTTCGTGTATTGCATGGGAGCGGATTCGGTACAGCGTTGTGTGGGTTGGGGTTCGTGTATTGCATGGGAGCGGATTCAGTACAGCGTTGTGTGCGGTGGGGTTCGTGTATTGCATGGGAGCGGATTCGGTACGGCGTTGTGTGGGGTGGGGTTCGTGTATTGCTTGGCAGCGGATTCGGTACAGCGTTGTGTGGGGTGGGGTTCGTGTATTTCATGGGAGCGGATTCGGTGCGGCGTTGTGTGGGTTGGGGTTCGTGTATTGCTATGGCAGCGGATTCGGTACGGCGTTGTGTGGGTTGGGGTTCGTGTATTGCATGGGAGCGGATTCAGTACAGCGTTGTGTGGGGTGGGGTTCGTGTATTGCATGGGAGCGGATTCGGTACGGCGTTGTGTGGGTTGGGGTTCGTGTATTGCTTGGCAGCGGATTCGGTACAGCGTTGTGTGGGGTGGGGTTCGTGTATTTCATGGGAGCGGATTCGGTACGGCGTTGTGTGGGGTGGGGTTCGTGTATTGCATGGGAGCGGATTCGGTACAGCGTTGTGTGGGGTGGGGTTCGTGTATTGCTATGGCAGCGTATTCGGTACAGCGTTGTGTGGGGTGGGGTTTGGGACAGTGTTGGGTTCGAGTTTTGCGTGGGATTCGGGACCACGTGCATCTCGGGGTATTGCGTGGGATTCGGGACCACGTGCGTCTCGGGGTATTGCGTGGGATTCGGGACCACGTGCGTCTCAGGGTATTGTATGGGATTCAGGACGGCGTGGGGCTATGATGTTGCACGGGATTCGGGACGGCGTGGGGCTATGGTGTTGCACGGGATTCGGGACCGCGCGGGGCTATGGTCTTGCACGGGATTCGGGACCGCGTGGGGCTCGGGATCGCGTACGTGGGGCCCCGGTGTTGCTCGGGATTCTGGACTGCGTGGGGCTCGGGTATTGCTCAGGATTCGGGACCGCGCGGGGCTCGGGTATTGCTCGGGATATGGGACAGTGTTGGGTCCGAGTTTTGCGTGGGATTTGGGACCGACATGGCTATTAGCGCTAGCTGTCGGCTCCAGCGATTGCTGGTGTTTGAATCGGGGACTGCAGGCGTTGGAATCGAGGACTCGGGAAGTAGCCACGTGGTACATTTTGTCTGTAGCGTACCTGCCGAAGTTATCCATGTTACCGGGCCAACCATGCTGGCGCGCGTCCAATAAACAACCAAAAGGTAATGGCTTGACCCTTCCACTTTCTACGGGTGAATTTACTCAAAGGGTTTTATTCCCTGTTCTTAATATGCCATGCAGAATTGCTTTTGAATAGAGGATCGTAAAATCTAAACATGTTTTCAAATCTAAATCTATATCAATCTACGGTTTATTCATCGGTCTACAGAAATTATTATTTTTTTCCATCGAAATGAAATCAAATCACCCCTTTTTTAAGAATGGGAAGACCTGAGTTTGGGTTTGGATGATTCCATTCGTTTAACGGTTTCGTTATTGAACCGCGTTTTATTTTCCGTTAAAAATATTGGGCAAATGAGCAGCCAAACAATTCAAGCAAATCTTTTAAACATGTCTCATACATCCTATTGATACATAAATGACAATCAGACTGCCAAACCAGCATTCGGTATACTTTATCAATGCATTGAAGCAAAATTAAGTCGCCATAAAAGACGCGCATGTAGTTGAACCTTCCAAGCTCATGGCGGCGTCTGCGAAACCACGCTCACTGAGGTCTTTTTGTTTTTTATTAAACCTTATGTTTTTCTTTGTTTTTTAGGAACCGGTTCTATCTCGGAACCGCTGTTCCTAACTGGAACCAGAACCGGTTCCCAAAATCCTGGAACCGCCCAAGCCTATTGTCAACTGCCAATCGAGTGCAAATGCTGAGTGTATATGTACATTGAAAATTATCTGTGAAAGAAACTTGTGGTTCAATGTACATTGAAAATTATCTCTGAAAGAATCTTGTGGTTCAAAAGTCTTCATTTCAAAACATTTTTATGGAAGTTTTCGTTGATGTTTCTCCACACTCCACAATTAAACACCTAGCCTTGATCAAGTCGTTGCTGGATGATTTAGTCTAAAACCGGCTGTTGAAAAATACTGTACGGTATTGAGCTTCGTGCAATACCCTAGCGAGTGGTATCCGAAATGCAGCCCCATTCTTTGCTTGATTATCTTTGAAAATGAACGTCACAACCATGGACTTTAGGCATGCAATTTTTGTAAATTAAAATGATCTTTTAAGATACTTTACATTAGGCCCTATATGAAAATTAGGAGGGCATGATGTCTAAAGTAACCGAGTTGGCAATATGTGGGCACAATGTACGTAGGCCGCATGTGGTTTTTAACTGATTAGCATTTTTAATACCAAGTGGTGCCTTTCCACTGTGACTAACTGGACTAACTGCTCGGTTAAAATTACCTGGTCACTTTTACTGGGCAGAAGTTGCCGGAAAAACTAAAAGTAACCATTAGGCTCAATTAAATTAACTGAGAGGAAATTTAACTGTGAAAAGTAACCATCATCTCTGTTACTTTGACCAAAATAAGTCCAGTGGAAATGTGGCTTGAGACTTTAATTAAGATGCGACTACTTGCAAAAAGTATACAGTACGTGGACTTACACTGTTGTTCCTTGCGGCATTGCTTCTTGAAAGCAGCAAGCGTCTTCTGCCGCAGTGCCTGCAGATCGTCGCCGTCGGCTGCTGTTGCCATGGCGCTGCAGGACTCTCCTCGCACCAGCGGCAGCTGGGAGACTCTGGCGTAGAGAGCAACGGCAGCCAGTGGCAGGACCCAGCCCTGGGAGCGCATGCTGGTGAAGACTTGTCCCTCCCAGGAGACCTCTCCTCCGTTCCTCTCTCCCAAAGTCAGAACCAGGAACCTGGCAGTCTTGATTGAAGACTGGATGCGTCGGCCGTCTCTCTCTCTCTCTCTCTCTCTCTCTCTCTCTCTCTCTCTCTCTCTCTCTCTCTCTCTCTCTCTCTCTCTCTCTGAAATACCCTGCCTGTGTTGCTCCCTCTACTGTATCTCTTGCATGTTGATGCTATTGCTATGCTGGTCAAAGTACTTACTGTATTTCATTTGTTTAATGGCGTTTGAAAGTGCAGTCCTGGTTCCACCATGTGTACTCAGTTGAGTTTTAGCCAATCATGCCAATTAGCCTAATGATCATTGCCAAGGCAATATTTATTTTACTTTATCATTGCTCATGTAATGGTGCAGTGGTTCATTTGGTGTGTGGCATTCTTTTTTTTCTTTCTTTTTTCTTGTGCCTCTACCTTTTCCTCTCCAAAAAAGCCCATTCACTTTGTGCAGGTTTCTTCATCTTTAGTCCCTTGGTGGTCAAGTGGTTAGGACATCTGTCCTAGGAGTCATGGGTTCAAATTCTGCCCGAGCTGCCTGATTTTTTTGGGGGGGGATTTGTATTTTGTTCACCAGGCATGAGGCAAAGCACTTGGAATTTAGTCCCTATTACATGATACTTGTACGTCGAGCATGGCAAACCCTCATTGAATTATATACTCCTCGACACAGCACCATGTTATTCAGATGATCCAAGCTTTTTCAACTCTACCCATATTTGGTCCTCGTTTTTACCGATTTATGGTATTTTTGTATGCAAGATCGCCCAAAACAAGGCTGAAAAACCACTCAAGGTTAAGGGCTAGTGAAAGAAGGAGATAGAGAGGGACTCAGGAAGGCCGGAGATAGGAATTAACATTCTTTTTAAAAACAGCAAGATCATAGGCATGTCCACCTCATGAGTTGTACAATGTCTTGAAATCCTGAAGTCAAATTAGAAAAAACAAATTGAGAACTGTGGACCACAGGAGACAATAATTCAAAATCATACAATCATAAATCAAATGATAAAACAGATGCAGTCCTTTTCAATTTCATACACCACTCATTAATTGGTTTATTAACTTACCTGATACCTTTTACCAATTTACTGAGTAGCTGATGAAAATTCAAGCACGGATACAGTCCTACATTGCTGCACATGTACATGTACATTTATTCTTGGCTTGGTGAATAAAGATGTAAACTCACTAATGACCATAATGTTCTACCCAATCCGTAGTTAATGGACGATTCCATGGTAACGGAAGGACATTCACAGGCAGTTTTCAATTTCTGAGAACATATATTTCAGAGCCTTTACCTAATACATGTAATGTTAAAAACAAAATACCATAGTTATGTGGCCATTGATGCTACCTTTCATTTTCACTAGAAAAAATATGAGTCAAATCTTACACTGACAAAATATGCATATTTAATTAGGTCGGTAACGGAAGGACGCAAAATTGACATGTATGGGTTTTTCACTCAACACGTATTTCCTTTAAACGCTCTGAAGTGTGAGAGTCAATAATGTTGAAAATGTATTGAATAGAATCTATAGCCTGTGCCACAATACCTATTCAGCCTTACTTAAAAAAAAATAAGTTGGTGAATGAGAAACAAAGGCAAATCTAAATTTGGTTTCGGTAACGGAAGGACGTTAACGGAAGGACCATCAAAATTTACATAGTCAATGTATGGGAGATGACGCAAATGTTTTTAGTGCTTCAAACAAATACATACTGGAATGAGTAATGTACAGTTATGTGGCATTACTGCATGAGCATGATGTCAAAATTACCTATTGATACCTGTTCTACACAAAATGAACTGTTCACTTAAAATTAATTACATATAGGCCTAATTTAGTGGCTGTATGTACAAGAACAGATTTATTGGAAATATAACTATGAAGCTGTGACTTTTCTTGAAAGATCACAAAATAACAATAAAAAGGCTTGTGCTTCCACAAATTTGCCTTAGTCAATGGCAACACTACTACTGTAACTATATAGAACACTTCTGGAATAACTTCTGCAAAATGGTATCTCTCCCTGTTGTCCATGACTGGCGCTGGAAGAATCTTCCGAATTTGCTCATTGGAAATTACTCCAAACTTATCCGCTACATCTTTTGCAATGAATACTTTTGTGAAGATGCATGACAGAAAACTCTTAGTCATGAATCTCTGTTATTGTGTCATATGAGCAATATACTTGAATTGAATTATCTGGCAACTTTGTTTGGACAAATATATTTCACAACAAAATCCCCGCATTTCGGATGGGAAATTTCCTGATCAGAATGTGTGCAGTGATTGTAGTGCAGGCATCTCAATGAAAAGGCATGTAGGAATGGAAGTTGGCATAAGCTATGTAGTTATCAAGTGTACATTGAGAAATAGCCCTACACCAAGCAAACTTATATTCCAATTCCTTTCAATCGATTGGTTCACAAAGGACTTTCATTTAAAATGTCGACAATATTCATGTACAGTACATGTAATTGCACCCTGTCACTGCTCATGATTGAGACTTTGGAGACAAGTCACCCCACCTCCTCCCACTCCTCCCCTCCACAACCCCTTTCCTCCTCATTGAAGAGACCTATAATGATGACAACACTGATGATAGGAACCTACACACCTATTTACATGGTTATTTGATGAGATGCATAGCATTTTGTCCTTCCGTTACCAATTTTGTCCTTCCGTTACTGGAGCTTTAGTAACGGAAGGACGCGTCATAATTGATGTTCATTAATAAATGTAATGATGTAGAGACACCAAAGTGGTAAAATATTATTTGCCAGCCTGAACTCACTTTTTTTACAGCTTTTCTCTAAATCTTTACTGCAATTGTGGAAAATATATTGATAAATGTGTAATTTTTGGTAAGGGAAGGACATTTAAAGGAGCAAAATATTCAAAGTCGCTCAGGTGAAACGATTTACATGATGCAGGAAAAATAATAATGTAGTCTCATTTATAGCCTGATTACTGATATTAACATTGTTTTGAAGTTTGAAATGCATTTATAATTCAGAACAGGTGACATACAATCTTCAAGAATTTTCACCTTTTTTTGGAAAAAATATGTTGATTGCGCAATCCAAAATTTAGGCGGGGAAATGCGCAAAAAAATAGACTTTCAGCTTTCATTTGACACCAAATTTGTGCAATATGAATATATTTGAAATTTTCTGTGTCATGTTCACCTTTGCGTGGAATTGCCCATATGCAAAATCCTTAGCAGACCACATGCTGGCCTACTGATGATATGCAAATCTCCAACATTGTGAGAGGGGCTGACGTTTCAATCCTAGCAGGACCTTTCTCAAAGGCAGACAGGCACTCATAGGTGTCAGCCTTGCAGAAAGGTCCTGTTAGGATTCAAGCACCAGACCCTCTTTTAAAAAATGGTTGAGATTTGCAACCAGGAGTAATCATCTTCTGTGAGACTGAGGCCAACTTGAAACATTTCTGATATCTGGTTAACTGCCATACGTAAGAAACGAGCTAATAAATGTATACCCGCGGTACCTGAAGATCAACATTTAGAAATTAATTGATTGATTGTTGAACAATTGATTGGTTGATTAGTTGATGGAGTGATCAGTTGATAATTGATTAATTAATTTTTAAGGCAGAAAGGGGAAGGGTCCTGCTAGGATCATAACATTTTACCTGCCAAATAGGACATATAACATCTTACCTGAGAATGTTTTGAGATTTTTTGAGATTTGAAATTTGGCATAGTTTTGATCAGTTTTGCAGCATGTTATTGTTTGTATGACTTCAGATATTTATTGTTGAAACATGTCTGCTGACATGTACATGGGTCCTGCAAATAATTTGTATTTCTTGCCTTTGTGTGACTCAGATTATGACGGACATTGAAGGCAAGGCAGAATGGAAGACCTGCATTGATGTTGATGGCATTAAACTCCCGACCGGCTACTATTTTGGTTTAACGGCAACAACTGGGGAACTAGCAGGTTAGCCTATGAAGAAAAGAACACATGATTGGAGTAAACCTTGAATGCATTGACCCCAACCCTACCTGAATCTTCACAAATGACCACAATCATCTTGGAGATTTTAAGAGTTAAATGTAGGGTTGATGTAAGGCCTAAAGATTGGAAGCTCTGGCTTTTCTTGATTGTAGCTGGACACAAAGGATTTTGGCTTCTACAATCAGACCAATCAGATTAGGCTTTCTGATTTTTGGTGAGCTGCGAAGCAGTGCAAGCCTATGTATTAATACCGATTTCCGTCCGTCCGTCTGAAAACCTAAATAAAATTCAGAGCTTCTTATTGTTTTGGAACATGATAAAATTCATCTCTGCAACCTAAAATTTGAGTTTATAAATGGTTATAGAGTTTATAAAGTTGTTAAATGTTGTACATGTATGTATAAACTATAAAGTGATATACAAAAATGTTGCAAACTGCTAAATGACTAAAATTACCAAAATGCAAATCTCAAAATTTAGTGGGCCTGACGTTTCGATCCTAGCAGGACCTTTCTCAAAGGCAGAGTCAAGGCCACCATCTAAGGGCTCTGCCTCTGCCTTCGAGAAAGGTCCTGCTAGGATCGAAACGCCAGGCCCACTATATTTTGAGACATGTATGTATTTCAGATTGTGTATGTACTGTGTATCTACATTCAAATCATGCATGGTAGACACATGTATGGTATATTGTTATGTTAACTTACCATCCATTTTCAAGTGTGAAATCCCAGAAATGTACAGGGCTTGAACTTTTGAACAAATTTGAAAAAGGCAGAGCAAACTTTGACTGGACAGGGACTTGAACCGGAGTTTTCTGGTTTTGCGTACCAGAGCTCTTACCATTTAAATTCAAATTTGTTTTAAATCTCTTTTTCTTTCAGATAACCACGATGTGGTTTCAGTCAAAATGTACGAGTTGGAAGGGGCGGATGAGTCGATAGACTACGCAAGTCTAAATCCTTCGGCTGATTTCTTTTCCCCACCCAGAGGTGAGTATCTCAAGATGAGAGAAAATCCTTTTCAACTGGGGCACCTAACCTTTCCATCCTAACAGGACCTTTCTCAGAGGAAGAGGAGGCTCTGAGAAAGGTCCTGCTAGGATGGAGAACATCAGGGCCGTTTCCACTACACCAAATAAACACGATTATTTGCATCGTGATTCAAACTCCACTTTTTGTGCGTGTGTGGACACAATAAACGCAATAATTAGTGGGGTTTGAATCGCGATTCAGACTCCACTAAGATTGAGACTTTTTCAAATAATCGCATTTATTTGCCACGCGGTGTGTGTGGGAACGCTCCACTGAATCGCGACTTTTTTTAATTCCACAAAGCACCGCTCACTCTGAATGACAGGAAGTGCTGTGCTTGTTTATATGTCTACCTGTGTGTGTCACCCTCAAGGACACCATTTGACCACAACTGCTAACCACAATCGGCTCGCGATTTTTTGCAAAGTGATTTTTTGGCCTTTGTGAACATGACCCCCCCAAAAAGGTTATTGAATCGCGATTTAAATCGCGATTATTTTTTTGTAGTGGAAATGGCCCTATCACAAAACACTGTACCTTACACCTTATCTGCTGATGGTGCCACTGTTAGCTGACGAAGTGAAGTCTTTTCTGTAGAACACTTTGATGATGTGTCGTGCTTGTTTATTGCAGATCACGTTGACGATCCAGGTGGCGCCTTTCGCGGTGGCTGGACGTGGAGTCTGAAGAACATGTTCCTTCTCATCTTCTGCTGTGTGCTGGGCTTCTTCATCTGTCTCATTGTGGGCGTCCTCATCTTCCAGAGGCGGCAGGAGTACAACCGCAAGAGGTTTTACTGAGGGCCTGTCACGGGATGTCTGCGCGGGAGGCTTTGGCCACGGTTGGGGTGGGCTACAGGTCTGGGGTTAGGGTTGGGGGTCGGGGAGCTGGCTTTGGGGTTGGGCCAGAGCTTGTGATGCTGGTAAACATTTCACAAGCTTGGGCTTGGACACGGAAAAACAACTCTTTGTCTGGAATTTACATTCACCTGGACAGAGTAATATCTGTCTTTAACGGATGTGATAAAACCATTATACCTGTATCAGTGCTATTTCAACTTTAGTGCACCCAGTGCAAGTTTGAATTTCTGTATTAAGTGTCTGCCGTACATGTATTTCGATTTGTGCCTGTGATTTTTTCTTTCTTAGTGTGGATTTGACAGAAATCTGCTGCTTTCCTCACAAATTTGGACTTGATCAGAATTGGGTGAAATTTAATGGTCGCCATACCTTATTCCATGATTTCCATGAATGAATTACAAACTGCTGATTCAAACTGCCCAGTCTAGACTACAGTATTTGGAGGTTTTTAGCTTGTGACTATTCATCTCTATAATGAAAAATTTAATGACTTTTTCTGTTTGACCATCACTTGATGAAATTGCAGGTTATTCCTGGGGAGATAAGATAGTTAGGGATAAAGATTTGTGGTGGTATCATATAGAGAAAAAAAAGTGTGTGTGGTTTTTGGAAGAAAAAAACACATGGACTAAACGATTCAGAAGCAGTATGCCTCATCTATTGTCAGATCACCATAGGCTCCTGACAGGCAGACAGATGGAGAATGGTATCGCCAAAGAATTGAGTCTCAGTTCTTTTTAGAACCCCACACCCAGCCACAGATTATTTATGTGCATGATGCTGCCACAACCTTTCTTTTCCTCCTTCAAGTTGTGCGATCTATGAAATCAACTGCAGGGTTATGAGAGTCGAAAAACAAAAAACTGCACCTTAATGTTGGAATCAAGTTGGTCTTTATTTTCTTGCCATTAAATTATATTTCACAAATTAAACCCCAAATGTCTTCATGGCATAACGGATAGAATGCTTAAAGGCTTTGGTTTTTGATTGCTTCAGGATTTCATCATTTACAAGAACAAGAAGAGCAGGGATTGCTCGTCATTTGTTTCATACTCAAGCCAGGCTACCAGAGCATATCCTAAGGGCCCAATACAACATTGGTAAAGGTTAAAATATTACCTAAGTTTGTAAAAACAACACAGTGAAGTTTTTAGCTCAAAGGATAATCTGAGAAAGGAGAAAAGGGGGAAAAAAAGAAAGTTTTGCACAAACCTGTGAGAGATGAACAGATTCAGATGGATTTTCAAGTAGCGCTCTCATGAGTTTTAGCCCACATATTGATAACTGATTTGTGTCATAACCAGCACAGACATGACAGACCGGAGTATAATTTATTATTATATACATGTACATGTACACATCCGTGGGGTTTACAATTTAATACAAAACAATCGTTGGCTTATTTGTGGGGTCAGCATTCAACAAATCGCACAAGATAAAAACTATTTGTCTGTTTGAGTGAAGATTTCTCTTTACACCATCCCAGACTGTAAGATTTCATCATGAGGATTCTATCAAGACCATCTATAAACTGTGTAAATTAGAAGGAAATCTGTGCACATCGATGTCTTCCGATCTTCCCAATGTTGTATTGGGCCGTTAAGACTGCCAAATGAATTTTTCAGGTTGCCCAGGATTTAAAAAAGAAAGGCTTCTGATGTTGGTGCTTCAGGGGAGGGTGCATTCTTGGGCTACCAGCAAGGCCAGTGACCAATGACAGTTTCAGCCTGGCCTGATGCTGTCCTTAGGGCCAGTTTGCCAATGTGGGGGGCCACTATTTTAGTCCAACTATGAAGAGATTGCAGACAAAGTTCTGGGGACGTTCCAGATGTTTCTCCCACAGAGTTTGGAGTTTTGGAGTCAAAAATTTTGTCTTTGTAATGTATGCGAGTCCAAAGGGCTTTTCACACTACGAACAATCTCCGTGTTGGACACAGGTCGGACCCGTGTCCATTAAACCCAGCTTTTCACACTACATGATTTCATCATGGCGTCGACCCGTGTAGAGCGCTCGACACGTGTTGAACCCAACCCTGCTAGGGAGGCGGGTTGAGAGCAGTCGACCCGTGTCTAAGAAGTCCGACACGTGTTGAAAGCCGTAGTGTGAACGTCTCTGGGTTGAGTTTGACCTGTGTAACGTGACGACCGAGTGCATGTGTGGCAGCATCACACTGTAGTTATATGGCACCATATGGTCTATCTGTGTTGAAAGCGCGATACCGTGTGTAGTGTGAAACGATTGGGCAATACACAGGTCGAAATGTTACCTATGTTGAGCAAATGCCGGTGTTGCGGTGAGTAGTGTGAAAACGGTGTTGAAAGTGACCCGTGTTCGACATGGGCCGGACCCGTGTAGATTTCGACATGGATCAGACATTCATAGTATGAAAAGGTCTTATATCTGTTTCAGCAAAGATTCTTCATGTTGGTTGTGCTGGTGAATTCAGAGTCTTTGTACAGTACTGGTAGTTACAATCAGGGATGGTGATGCATCTAGTTCATTTTTTTGTGGTTAGCTTCAAATCGGTTTGTTTAGAATATTATTTTGAAGAGCTTTTTTTTCCACGCAAGAACAATGAAGATTGCTTTCTTTTTCCGTTCTCTTTTTCTCTTTTGTTATAATTTTTTCTAACAGGGACGCTGCCTTAGTTAATGTTTGATTGAAAATGGTATTAAATTCTTATGAACAATAAAGGAGATTATTGTATTTTCCTTTTTCAAGTTGAAATTCACAATTCGCATTAATTTTGGGGTGTAATGCAAGTGATTACACTTTAGGTGCCCAATTATTTGTGCTGATCACATTTCATTTTTGTTCTACTCCACCACAGTGCATGCATTATTTGAAAATCTGAGAAGTTGACCAGGAATCAAAGGTAGTTTGTTGTATAGGTAATGTAACATGGTCCACGGACCTAAGCAACTTTCATATTAAATGTTATCGAGATGCCCTTAATATCGCTATTTTTTAAGAGTCAATGCATCAGCCACAATGCAGGATTTGTGCAAAGTATCCAACAAAATTCTCAAGATTGTGATATTTAACTAGAAATGAAATATTCATCTATATTCTCAAACCAAAGTTGGTGAAATTGATGAACCCAATGAATGTTTTTTGGGTACAATAGAGTACTTATTGGTTTAATGTAATCTTACCAGCAGAGTTTGTGAGCCACTAGCACTAAGGCACTTTGGTAATTCAGGACATGTAATAAGTAAAACATTGGACGTATCAGATATGGCTTCAGTTAACACACTAGTGTAAGGAAGCCACTAGCCACAAGGCTACCGGTATATAATTTTTTTTCCCTGGCTACTGCCAATGAGGTACTGTAGGATGTTGTAGTGTTTTTTTTTTAGAGGGAACTGTTATATTTCAATGGGCCTGCACACACATGTATTTAGTTTTAATTTTTCTTCATTACAGTATTTTGAAAATCTTGCATAGGGGTTGGGTTTGGCATCAAATCATAATATCTTTCAAGATGCATACTTCAGGAGTTCTTTTGAAAATCATGACCTCTGAAACGCAATTGACGTTATCTCAATCGCACTTCTAATTTGTCTATGTGTATTGCGAGGGTCCTGGACAATACTTTTTTATACTATTTCATACAATGGAAAGCAAAGGATTCTATGATTAAATGAAAAAAACAAATACTTGGTGATCAAAGTTCTTTAAACATCGCTTGTTTTAATTACATGTGTACATCGACTCTGCTGCATTGTACATCCATACAATCTTTAACACATGGACACAACATATATGTACAGTACATGATGCTGGCTTTAATCTTGAAGCGGAGTCCCAAGCCAAAAGCTTGCCCCAAAACCCGGTACAGTGTATTTTGTAAATCGGCAAGGTATAATGCTCACAGCATATGGAAGGAAAATAAATCAAGTTATAATTACCAGGAAGCCTGACATCTCAACCCTAGCAGGACCTTGAAAAAGACCCTGCTTCAATAAAATGTCGCCAAATGTCACTGATGTGGACTCGGTGTCTGATGGGTCCTCTATACCCAAGGACAACACCACCAACAAGTCTACACCACCGCCGTCTCAACCACGGTACCGAGCCCTCTACTGACACGGCCCAGTGATTTCCCACCTCACGTCGTGCTTCAGTAGTCTGGCTGGGCTGGAAAGATCCTCCACACTTCAACGGTCACGACCACAACTTTTGGCGGGAAGGTTTCTCCACGCTTCACCGCTCCTCAAAGCCCTACAAAACCCCTGATGATAGTTGGAAGCCAGCAGTCTCCTGACGACGAGCAGAGTACCGGTACACACTGCTCGAAACGTTGAGTCACCGGCTCTTTTCAGAGCCACACTCAGTCTCAAAAGAGATGATACACATGGTGTCACCGCAAACCAATTCATAATAATTGTTTCCACCATGCAAACCTTCAAGTCTTTTCTAAGTGTTACTATGTGCCAGCTGGTAACCACTACTGTCCAAATGACTCATTTCAGCCCATCACAAAGTGATAGTTAGCATGACAAACACCTTTGTTGATGAAACTTGCCACATTAGCAGAAAACAATTGAATTGTGTTATTGTGGAAATACGAGTGTGGATGATCGAGGTATAGTATGCTGCCACAGAAAACAGCTTGCTAGCATGTCCCACACCCCAACGCTAGCCAGACAGACAGTGGAAATCCACCCACTGCCTTCATCGCAAATTACATGCTTGGTTTGGGTCGACCACCTCAATTATTTGTCTGCCTGGAGTGGAGACTAGTGGTATGGCTCACTTGTACACATAAAATGCTCACATTGACTTATTTGGCAGAAATCAACTTCTAAATGAGATTTGAAGGTTTTCATGTGAGGATAGCAGAAAGAGGTTTGCGGTGACAGTGACACCATGTAAAATTTCTCTTTTGTGAGCAAGCGCGAGTTCCTCCGGTTCTTTTCAGAACCACACTTACTCACAAAAGAGAAATTTTACATGGTTTCACCGCAAACCTACTCCTGACATCTACTGTTGCCAATTTTTTAGTGAATTTTGAAACGGCCCATTAATTAGACAACCATGTGTGGTATTCATGGCCACTGGAAAATGTGCATTGAGTATATCGTGCATATAGTATGTACATGTACTGCTTAATTATCTTAATTATCTGCTCTCAAACAGCTCTGTTAAAAGCTTAAAATTCAGTGCACTTGTTCTTCATTTTCAACACATTGTGTGGTACTATGCAGTATGCAGTGCACAAGCAGGTTTAGGTGAATGTTTCTTTTTTAGCATAATGCATCTTTACCCATGGTATTAAGCATTAATCCTCTAGCCTCCTATGAGTGCTATATACCCCCAACAGAGCATGGATTACTGTAGCACTGTATATGGTAAGGACAATGTTTTGGAAGGTAAGACGGGGGTCAGTTTAGGCCGGAGTTCGGGTCAGGTTGGAGGTCACCTCTGGAGAGTTTGCAGTTGATCTTGTAGCGTATCCATAACCTCCAAGCTGCAATAAGTTACACAGGAAAAGAAAGTTGGTCAGTGTCATATCCAACCTTGACCTACATGTAGGTGATGTGGTTTTGAAATCTCTCTTTTCAGAAAATATTTGAAGTACTGTAATTTGCCCAAACTTAAAGACTTGTTCCTCATGAATTCAAAAACAAATTTTCAAAATGAACTTTTTGGAACTTCTCACTGGCTTCAGTGCTCATAAATATACAATCTCAAAAAGTTGAAAAGACTGACATTTAGATAGAAAAATGATGTTTGCGTCAAGGAGAGTGTAATTCAATAAGGGTTTGCCCTGCTCTATGTATTCAGTGCTTTTCCTGGTGCCTGGTGGTTGAGACACCTGCACTAGAAAGCAGGAGTTGCGGGTTCGAATTCCGCCCAAGCTGCCTGCAATTAATTCATCAGGCATCGGGCAAAGCACTGAGCACTTAGTGTTGATCACGTCAAGCAATGCAAACCCTCGTTGAATTACATTCTCCTCGACGCAAACATCATTGAATAACAAGACCTGCCTACAACTGTACTTGTATTTCAAGATCTCATTGCCTAACAAACAAATAACTGAACTGAGACTTGACATGTCCCACAACATTTTTATCCGTCAGTTTTCCTTCCTTTCTGTGTTTGAAAACAAAGTTTTAAAAAACCTGCTTCCAGTATGTTTGATCCCCGAACTGCTGTAGCTAGATTTGCAACAAATGGTTGTTTGCATCTGAATGAAAATGGGGGCGTGATCCTTGGAGATATACGGCAGTTAATGGATGAATTCTTCTAACTGGCACCCCAAGCCTGGCAAAAGACTAGTTGACTATTTGTGAAGATGGCTAGACTTTTAGGATGTTATTAAAACCAGATGTTTCAGACTTTAGTCCTGGTCCAGTTAATAATTTTGTTTAGCAATTTTCACATTCTGCTATAAATAAGAAAACTAAACTTTACCTTCTCTCAATGGCCTCAGCTCTGTAAGATGAAAAAAGAAGAGAAGATTTCAAAACTTCATAGATTGACTGCCTTGTACAGTATCTGCTATTGCTGTTGTAACTTATAAATCGGTAAAAAAAATAGCTGATACTGTACGATGCATCCCATCATGAATAAAGACAACTAACACAAAACTTATATTTTACTTTTTAATCTAAAATCAGAAAAGCTGTGATACTCACTGAAACTGAAGCTGAGACACCATCAGACTCATCTTTTTCAAATTCTGGAAGAGATGCATGTAAGAGAGAGAACAGTTGAGCGATTAATATCAAACATGATAATTTTGGGAAATCATTAACCCAAATTGATCCTGATAGTATGCAGCAAAACAAGTTTTACGCAAAAGGTCGTAATTCAGGTCAAATTTTTCCGTGCCATTTTTCAAAGCCCTCAGTTTCCTTTCAATTTTTTTTACCTTTCAATTGGTTTAGGGCAAGAGCGCCTTACAAAGAAAGGCATCATTCAAAGTCATTTATACTTAACTTACATGAGCATTATTGTCTGCACAACCCTCTTGAGCGGCAAGATTGCGCGCAGCTTGCATCAAATTCTGTAACAAGGGGAGAGACAAAAGCAATAGCATTAATCAATACAGTACATCACTATTAACAGGGTTGGACTTGCCCCTCTGTGTTGACTGGTCACTGGTGTGGTACTGGTAGTGGCCCACTTCCCTACGTTTGTAACCTGGCTCAAGAACTACATAGGTAATTTGTGAATCTCTGGCCTTCTATTGCCTTTCAATTACTTAAAATTTAGTGGGCCTGACGTTTCGATCCTAGCAGGACCTTTCTCAAAGGCAGAGTGACAAGGACAAAACAGATACATGTATACAAAGGAAGGGGGAAGAGAGTGAATAGAACACGGATGAGAAACAAAGGACAAAGAGTAAAGCTGGTAGGGTGAGATCAAAGGGAAGGGCAAGGAGCAGGGTAGGGATTAGTGAGAAGAGGGGGAAAGATCAAAGAGAGAAGTGTGGATGGGTGAACACAAAAGAAGGATTAACAGAAAGCTGCATGGTGTTAGTCATTACTCATTACCCTCCTGGATGTTGAGACCATGTGGTTGAATAGTCCGAAGACGCTTCATCCACATTTTCTCACGGCTAAGATGGACAGCATTACTACGGTGACCACCTGATTCTATGCCTTACTTCTATGCCTTTCAATAACACTACCAACTGTTCTAATTAATCTAATTAAGTATACCGGTAATGCCTTACCACTGAATATTCATTACTTTAGGCAGCTAGCTGGCCAGAGCCTTGTAGCTTGACCATGCTCAGCCTATGGATATTTCTTAGTGGAGGCATTTTTGGTGTTCTCTGAACCCATTGACTGATTGAGTTTGACCTGTTTGGAAAGATTCACCCATGGGCGTAGGTATGAAACTGAATTAGCTTTTTCGCGCGAAGCGAAAAAGCTATTGTTATTGTTAAGATTTTTTTTTTCTTCTTCTTCTTCTTCTTCTTCTTTTTCTTGTCGGAAAAATCCCATAGACAAAGCACACGGTTTTTTCGGAAGGCATTTTTGCCATTGAACAAATTTTAATTTTTTTCAAACTTGGTAAATGCATAAAACCCTTGCTGAAATTTTGCGTCGTAGTCTTGAAAACGTCATGACGTCACCACGTGTCATGTGACAGTGGTTTAAAGTGGCAAATTTCAAACGCCATTTTAAGCAAAAATGCAATTTCGTTTGGTTTCAATTTTGCAGTATATCTAAGTTGGGAAAAGGTGTATCCAAAAATTGCCCTCATTTGATCATGACGTCATCTCATGAATATTAATGAGGTCATAATTTTTTAAGATTTTAACATTCAATTGAGCATATTTGGCAAATGGAGCAAGATTTTTTTGATTTTTTCGATTATATCTATTGGGGATGTAGTTTATAAACACCCTCTGGGGCCAAAATGCCATGACGCAATCGTGACGTCATTAAAATGCGTGTTT
This sequence comes from Luidia sarsii, assembly GCA_949987565.1. Classification (NCBI taxonomy): domain Eukaryota; kingdom Metazoa; phylum Echinodermata; class Asteroidea; order Paxillosida; family Luidiidae; genus Luidia; species Luidia sarsii. The sequence goes on from OX465112.1 coordinate 6,598,634, forward strand.
TTAAAACACATATTTGCCAAAGGTCAATCGTCTCGAAATTTGGTGTGCAGGTAGCTATTGTGCTAGACATTCATAATCCTGAGTTTGGAAGCAATCGATCATTGTTCAGAATTATAATGATTTTTTGAAAAATATAATGAGGTCCCATACACTTTGTGCACAAAATATGCATGTGCGTATTGTGTTAGGAATGGAGGTTACGGGTTCGAATCCCGTTGATGTCAATTTTTTTTCATCAATTTTTTTTTTTTTAAAGAGAACCAGATGCGGAAAAGCGTTATGTTCTGTTTGCCAACAGACATAAATTTCTAGTTACCTTTCCTTTTGTCTTTTGTCAGTACTTCTGTCATGTTAGTATTGGTAGAGTTATTTCAGATGTGAACAATCCCAAGACATGTGGAAACTGGAAAGTGTTCCATAATATACAGACATGAACTTAAATGCTTCCTTTTTTAGAAAACCAATCCCAGTGTTTCCATGGAGGAATCTGACACGTTTGATTGGGCCAAACAAACACCAATTAACAATGCATTTAGAGGATCTTATGTATTGGCAGGACGTTTCTCAGTAGTCTGCTAGCTACTGCTTCTTCAAAGTTGTACAACTTGCTAATTAATGGCAATGCTCGGTTGGATGGAAACGTCAGTAAGCAGTTTGCAACATTTTTCAATGTACCCGTGTGCAGTTGTACAGTACACTGTATACATGGTATACTGCACTGTACAGTGCTAGTCACAGTGTCATTGTCAGTGTCACTGTCACTGTCAGTCAGTGTCTGTAGACATAGTATTTAGTACATGTACATAAACAGTGTAGTGGTGTACTACTATTATTACTAACTACTATTGACAATAGTGACAAAAATTAATTAGCGATACCACAATAATATTGATTATAGCGTGCATCTCACACTCACACTGTCACAGTCTCAGGGACGGTCCGGCTGTCAAAATTCCGTTTGTTGTTGTTGTCTGATTTGTAAACTTGTACAACTATTTAAATTGGCTTCCAGCATGGGATTGATGATTAATTAAGGATTTTGTCATAATGAAATTATGACAATAATATCTCAATTATGACAGTATTGTACTAAGTAGTAAGTACTAGTACTTGTTTGTAGTAGTACTACTACTACTTGTACTAGTACTACTACAAAGTACTAGTACTAGTAATATTACTTAGTGTTAGTACTTTAGTAGGCCTAGTACTACTAGTAGTAGTACTTGTTGTTGTAGTAGTAGTACTACTACTTAGTAATACTAATAGTAATAGTAATACTTTCATTCAAGCACAACATGATCATGATGAACTGCTTTTTTTTTTTTTTTTTAAGTGCTTAGTCACTAGTCAGTGCTTGTATTTTGTACTGTAGTTATACTCCTTTCTTTGACAATTGTGACCGTTGTATGAAGAACAAAACTGTTGGAGTGCAAAACAAACGAGCACAAGGGGTACAGTGAGTTAGTGTAGCAAGACAAGTGCCAATACTTTGGCAATATCAACTGGTCAATGCCCCGGCCACAACACAGACAACAAACAAACAACATCATGACCTCTGACCTCGTTAGACTTGGATCCGCGCAGAATCTGCCTGGCAAGACCGCCCAGCTCGGCGACGTTTTCCTGCAACTTCATCGGCAACCTGGGGTCCATATCCTGCGTCTGCTGCTGAACCGGGCGACCAGACCCGGACGAGGTGATCATGAAGTGTCGCAGGACCGGGTCGTAACTCATTTTCCCATAATCAGCACCTTTTCATTGTATTATGGCCGAGCACTGTGACAGCACACGCTCAACTCATTGTCCCCGTGTACTGTGCAGTGGCTGCGATCGTAAGCGCTCATCCTGTATGGCTACTGCTCGCTGTTACACACGAGCCAACCAGAGGTGCCAGTGAGCGGCTGCAGGCGATTGCCGTTAGCTCGTGTGCTGTAACCAGTCGTAGCCATTCAATCCAAAGTTCTTCCGGATTCCTGACCTTTAAATCTCTCCATACCGTTTACTATCTGCCCTACTAACTATTATTACTAAAACTTGTAAAAGTACCAGTATGATACTACTACTGACAACAGGGGTGAAGCGAGGGAATGTTCTTTGTCAAATGATTGGTAAAGAAAGACTCCTGCTTTGTCATTTTCATACTTTGCATTTTGCCAGGGAGGGTGCAAAGTGTGAATTGGAGTACCGAGTACTGAGTAGTCTGAGTAACTTGGACCCTAGTCCGAGTTAGTCCGAGTAACTTGGACCGGACAAGTCACCCTTTTTTTATCGAATTTTGAAATTTTTGAGATTCGGATGACTACTGACAAGTCACCCTTTTTTTATCGAATTTTGAAATTTTGAGATTCAGGTGACTACGGTCACTCGTCCCTCATAATTTCAAAATTCCTTACAATTGTTCTTTTTTATTTCATTTTGAGGGAGTCGGGCGTCAACATTTTAAAAAAAAGGGCGATTGTAAGGGTCCAAGTTACTTGGACTAGAATTGGAGCTAACATTACAATTGGGTTTTGAAAAATGGCAAAGAACCCTCTCAAGTTTGACTGGACTTAGTCCTGGGAAGTAACTTGAAGTTGAACCCATTTTTTAAAAAGGGCGAGTGTAAGGGTCCAAGTTACTCGAACTAGACAGGACTGGGATTTGAACTTCACCAAGACTAAGTGCTGATTTTGCGTACAGTAGTACCAGTACCAGTGCCCTTCATACCATCTGAACTTTCGAGCCCTTAGAGTTAGAGTTAGATGGTGGCCTTTTTCGAAATGAAGGCTCAGTCAAAGGCTTAGGCTTAGTCTTCGGTCATATTTATCTTACTCATTCTAATAATGAGTAATATCACTTGCATCTACAAACAAGCATTTGGACTAGCTACAGTACGGTAACTAGTCTATACTCTTTAGCCCTTTTACTCCCTTTTAAAATTTGTTTTATTTTGATCGTCGTACGGTCGAAATCCAAAAATTAATGTTAAAAAGGAGTAAAAGGGCTAAAGTTACTGTAGCTACGTTTGGCCCCAGTTTCTTGGTGAATACTGTGTACCTTTCAAGCCAACAAACCTTAAATTTCAGAAACAAATCACAACCTGGATGGATTTTCAGGTTTTGTCAGACAGACACTAAACCTGAGCCTGAGCCTATATGCCTTCATTTCAGAAATGGCCCTAGTCAACGAGTCTTTGCCTGGGTGGAGGTGCCAGTAAGAAACATTTTAACATAAACTTTTGCTTTCTATTATTTGCCTATCAAGAATATTTAGAATATTTTAAGAATATTTGTTGATTTTTTTTCTCCAGGAAACAATGCCATATGTGGACATATTGAAAACCGTATCCACGACGATGTGCATATTCATCCTACTGATGCTGCCAGTTCTACCATCCACATTGGGTCTCCATCATGAATTCTTCGTTCAGATGGATACCCAGGTGGCGAAACTTGATCATTTTTGGGAGAGCACTGGTTTTTGGTAAGATTTGAAGATTGTAACTTGTGTAACCATGAAATAATGAATCCCAGTTACAGACGAAAAAAAAAAATATCTTCATCTGAAATTTACTCTTTGCATTTTTGTGAAAGTTGAGGCAATTTTTGCCATTTTTTATGAAATCAGAATGGCTAATTAACAACTCTCTGCATCATGCAGAAAATGTTTTCATTCTGGGCGAAGAAAAGCTAAGAGGTTTTTCTGTCCTCAGTGATGCCTAGTGTGCCTAGCTTGGGTTACAAAAGAAAGTATTATTATAGCCACTATAAAAGCTACATGTTTAAAGTCTCCCTTGCCAGGGTGGAGTGAAAACTTTATATTAAATGCTTGACAGCTATGAGAGAAAATGGTGTTGGGCATTGTTGCCCAACACCATTTAAATTTGATACTACAAGTTAAAAACGTAAAGCTCTCAGGCCAGTTACAAACTGACAGGCTGGCCAGTTGGAAACGCACTAGCCAGTTGGAAACTTGCATGTCAGTTGGAAACTTGCATGTCAGTTGGAAACTTGCAGGCCAGTTGGAAACTTGCAGGCCAGTTGAAAACTCGCAGGCCAGTTGAGAACTTGCAGGCCGTTTGAGATCTCACAAGCCAGTTGAAAATTTGAAGGCCAGTTGGAAACTTGCAGGCCACAGTTGAAAGCTCACAGGCCAGTAGAAAACTTGCAGGCCAGTTGAAAACTGACAGGTTTGTTGCAAACTGACAGGTTCGTTGCAAACTGACAGGTTTGTTGCAAACGTGCAGGCCAGTTTCAAACTTGCATGCCAGTTGGAAACACACAGGCCAGTTGCAATCTCAAAAGCAAGTTGCAAACTCACAGGCCAGTTTGAAACTCACACGCCAGTTGAAAGTTGACTAATTTTTTAGTCATAATTCAAGTCTGGCATCTTGAAGGAAACAGGTTGGGTTTTGATAATAACGCAATAAGAAAGGTTTGCTTGCAGTAACATCTGGTGGAATATCACTTTTAGGTGTGTTTCTGGAAAGTCTGTTTTCCTTTGTGCGCATTTGCAAAGATGGTGTAACCTGATGCTTCTGTTCCATCATTTCAGCCCAACCTTTCCCCACCAGAACTCATCGGGCTACTTCTTGGGCGAGTCCCAACTCCAGAATCTCATCCTGATTGGGTCCGTGCCCCAGAATGGGATCAGACAGGTCCGTATACACTGGCTGTTGGACCTCGTCAAACTCAGGTTTGTACAAGCTTGGTACAAATTGAAGCTCTAGATTGAATTCCAATTCCTAACCCTAACCCTACGGCTGGGAATAGCACTTCAATGTTGGTTTGCCCTGCTCGACGTGATTAGCACTGAATGCCCAGTGCTTCGCCCGATGCCTGATGAAAAGTCAAGAAGAATGTAATTCAGTGAGGGTTTGCCCAGCTCACGTCCAGCAGGGCAAACCCTCATTGAATTACATTCTCCTTGACGCAAACATCATGTCATATCTATGATGGGTATAGCACACAGCTCTATGCAAACTGGCTGCAACCGCTTGCAGTACAGTAGCTTACTTCTGTATGATTCTCAGCCATTGCCAATGAATTGATAGCTAGGGCCTTTGTCCCGAAGGCTGTAAGGTCTAACCTCTCTTCTTCAGATGTTTTGATACTAGCCTCTAGCAGTGCATTCTCTAAGACATCTCAAAGCCAAGGCATTAAAATTTTAATTTTGGTTTTACACCGTTTTTGTCTGATTGTAAGTCTACATGTAACTCCTCACCTGTGGGAAAATCAGGATTTTAATTTTTAAGGGATTGTAAGAGTGTGCTGTTTTTGCCAAATATTGTGGCATTCAAAATTGTACTTTATTTCAGTATGAATGTAAACATGGTAAATGTGAGAATATTTGCCCAACACAGCTGTATACCATTACCCTGATTACCCTAAAATGATTAGTTTAATTGCTTACCAAAGATAGTAATTGTACTTAGGTTGAGAGTGATGGTTGATCAACTATCGTTTTTGTCATTTTGTTGACAGTGAGGATAACGGGGCAGGGGATCTCAGCTTTGACTTCAGCCTGCTTGACCAACTGATTGACCATCTGTGGCGGAACAACCTTCGACCCGGATTTGAGATCATGGGCAACCCGTCTGACTGGTTCACAGACTTTGAGGATGCACGACAAGTCTTGGCCTGGCGGGACCTGGTCAGAGAATTGGCCCAGCGCTACGTGGGTATGTGCAATTTCTTACTGGAATGATTAATTGAACTGATTGGAATATGATCCCCTGAATAAACTGATTGGGATATGACCCCCTTAGATTAAGCTGTTAAATGTTAGTTGGCAGGTACCATCACATCAAAACATGTTATATCTATGATGCAACGCAATACCCACCGCTATACAATATTCAAATCTGCCACACGACCTCAACCAGCTCGGTGGTCAAGTGGTTAAGACATCTACACTAGAAAGCGGGAGTCATGGGTTCGAATCCCACACCAAGCTGCCTGAAATGATATCATCAAGCATCGTGCAAAGCACTGACACTCGGTTCTTATCACGTTGAGCAGGGCAAACTCATTTAAAAATTTAATTTAAATTTTATTTTAAATTAATTTTATTTAATTTAAAACTCATTTAATTACATTCTCCTCAACCTAAAACATCACGTTATATCTATGATACCCTCTCCTCAGCAAAGATTGTTGACTATTTGGGAAGGTATTTGGATAGCTCAAGTGGTAGGACGATTGTTTAGCGTACCAAAAATCTGTGTGGTGGTCAAGGGTACTGGAAATGAGCCCGGTATAAACTGTCTTACAATGTGGCCAATACTGTATAAACCAATAACATGCCCACAGATGTACACAGGCTATTCTATAGGGACTGTTCCCTCTTGGCACCTTGGGCTATCAAGGCTGTGTTGTAGTTGACAGAGGGTCCCATGCAGGTCTGGTGACACACCTTGGCCCAACTCTGCTTACCGTAAGCATAGAATCGCCACTCACCGACGCAAGCATTTCGCGCTGGAATACTGTCCCTGCCTCCATTTCCATTTCTCTCTCTGCCTCCCTTTGTCTCTCAACCCGTTTTCTCCTGTCCAATGTTGTCCTCAGACAAATATGGCTTGGATTATGTCTCCGAGTGGAACTTTGAATCATGGAACGAACCGGACCACAAGGACTTTGATAATCTTACCTTCACTCTCCAAGGTAAGGAGTCTACTCTCATGGCATATGCGATAGTATGGTAGTTCTATAATGACGCTTGGAAATGCCATACTCATTCATTGAAGTATAGCTTGATGCATTACATGGGTTTATGCGTGTGGTTTTCTCACACCAAGTCCCCTCACCCCTGTCAGTTGATCACACTTAACAATAGCCTCCTTCCTTCACCGGGTCTGTATTCCCGTCATGAAACAAATCTCAACAGGCGTGTCACATCATTGTCCTCTTCTGAGAACCACACAACCTCTTCCAGAGGAGATATTTCTATACTGTGTTAGCACTAATCACTGCAGTATAAAATCTTTCAAATAGGGAATCACACCCCCATTTCATTCATATGCAATCAACAATAAGGCATAAACCCTGCTACATGGTCAAGTATCGCAGCTTTTCTTAAGGCCACCTAAGGGCTTGATAACTCAGGTGGTAGGGAACCAGAGGGCAGAGAGGACATTGCTTAGATGTCCCTTGAAGAAGTAGCAGCAGCAGCTGCAGTATCAGTAGTAGCAGCAGTAACAGCAGCAGAAGTAGCAGCAGCAGCAATAGCATCAGCAGCAATAGTAGCAACAGTAGTAGCAGCAATAGTAGCAACAGTAGTAGCAGCAATAGCAACAGCAGCAATAGCAACAACAGCAATAGCAGCAGCAGCAATAGCAGCAGTAGCAATAGCAGAAGCAGCAATAGCAGAAGCAGTAGCAATAGCAGAAGCAGTAGAAATAGCAGAAGCAGTAGCAATAGCAGGAGCAGTAGCAATAGCAGAAGCAGTAGAAATAGCAGAAGCAGTAGAAATAGCAGAAGCAGTACATGTAGCAGCAATAGCAATAGCAAAAGCAGTAGCAATAGCAGAAGCAGTAGCAATAGCAGAAGCAGTAGAAATAGCAGAAGCAATAGCAGAAGCAGTAGCAATAGCAGAAGCAGTAGCAATAGCAGAAGCAGTAGAAATAGCAGAAGCAGTAGCAATAGCAGAAGCAGTAGCAATAGCAGAAGCAGTAGCAGTAGCAATAGCAGAAGCAGTAGAAATAGCAGAAGCAGTAGAAATAGCAGAAGCAGTAGAAATAGCAGAAGCAGTAGCAATAGCAGAAGCAGTAGCAATAACAGAAGCAGTAGCAATAGCAGAAGCAGTACATGTAGCAGCAATAGCAACAGCAGCAGTAGCAGCAATAGCAGCAGCAGTAGTAGCAGCAACAATAGCAACAGCAGAAGCAGCAGCAGTAGCAGTTTCTGTATCAGTAGTAGTAGTAGCAGAAGCAGCAGCAGTAGCAGCAGCAGAAGCAGCAGCAGTAGCAGCAGCAGAAGCAGCAGTATCAGTATAAGCAGCAGTTGCAGCAGTAGATCGTATCAGTCACAGCAGCAGTCCATATATGAAACTCTTCCAAGGTTTTTTTGTTTCAAGAGGTTTCATTGTTGAACTGCTATCAGGCTTTCTGAACTATTACGATGCCTGCTCGGAGGGGCTGCAGCTGGCAAGCCCCAGGCTGCGTCTGGGGGGCCCCGGGGCGTCGTGCAGGGGCGACCGCTTCTCCATCATCTGCTGGGGTTTGCTGCAGCACTGCGACAACGGCACCAATTACTTCACCGGAGAGACAGGCGTGCGCATCGACTTCATCTCATTTCACAAGAAGGCAAGCCATACCACATGTGGTAGTGTTTTTCTATTTTGGCAGATCCATCTGTAAAGAGCCTTGTGGGGAATTGGCTCTGTGGTTCAGACACATGCTCTTTTGTTCACCCCAGTAATTACATGTACAAGTAATCCTTGAGGGACTAGGGCTAGTGTAACCATAGCAACAGGCCCCCAGGGGCATTTAGTGTTGTCACTGCGCAGTATCTACATGTAATTCACAAAAGTTAGAGGGCCTGATGATTCGATCCTAGCAGGTCCTTTCTCAAAGGCAAAGGCAGGGTTTCCTTCCCCTGACTGTCTATGTTTGTCCTTGTCACTGTGCCTTTGAGAAAGGTCCTGCTAGGATCGAAACATTAGGCCCTCTAACTTTTGTGATTGATGTACCATATTGCAAGTCATTTCAGTCAGTGAGTAGTTTGCAACAGTTTTTATATTAACTATTTGTAATTCAGTGTATTCAAGTTGGTAAGCATATTACTTTCAATAATTGAATGAACTGAACGCTGATATTACCCTCACCCTAAGATATTCAAACAAATTCATCCTTAAATTTTTGTCCTTTTTTTAACCTAGGGTAAGGGCCATTCTATGTACATTTTGGATCTAGAGATTCCAACCATCCGGGAGATAAGACAACGCTTTCCGCGCCTGGCCAGTGTTCCTATTTATAATGAGTAAGTATGTTTGATGATGGATGCTCATTAGGGCCGTTTCAACTGTTTCCCCAAAATGGGATTATTTGGATCGCGATTTGAAAAGCGATTCAAACTTTTTTTCAAATTTTTCTTTGTTTTTGGTCACAATAAGCATGATTAGAAGTGGGATTTGAATCGAGATTCGGACTCCACTATTACTATTGAGACCTATTTGCCACAGGGTGCATGTGGGAATGCTCTGCTGAATCGCACCGTTTGTATTTTTGATCCCACAATGCACTGCTCACACTCTGACTGACAGGAAGTGCTGTGCTTGTTTATTCATGTCTCCCTGCGTGGGCCACCCTCAAGGACACACCCACCATTTGACCACAACTGCTAACCACAATCGGCTCCCAATTTTTTGGCCTGTGCGAACACGAGCGAAAGAAATGTTTTTGTATCGCGATTATTTTCATTGTGGGAACAGCCCTAGAAATTAAGACATAATTTGGGTCAGATCTAAATACCTGAGAGCATAACATTTCAGTTCTAGTGAAAGGTTGAACACAAATAAGTGATTTTTAGTAATCAGTAGAAACTGTGGTGTTACTCATTCCCCTCCTTGATATTGAAGTCATAGGCTTGAATAGTTAAAGGTCTACAAAAATAGGATTTGAAAAAGAGCTAAAAACTCTCCTTAGGTAATGCTCACAATATAATCAATACAGGGTTGATTTTTTAAAAATTGTTAGCGCTTATTTCGCCCAAAAACATTAAAAAAAAGTTCATGTTCGCCCCACCCCCAAATATTCCCCCTGTGAGCATGTGACGTCACATACAGACCAAAAGCAGCCAAGCGAGGCAATCGAAATGCTGAGACGATAAAGTGCGCTACTGCGCATGTGACAGTGCGGTATTTACTGCTGATAGACAATAGAGACAATGCAGGGCCAGTGCAAAGTGCATGACCTCAAGGCTGACCACAAATTCTGTATGTGATGGATGTAGTACACCAATGTACATGTACGTTCGTCTCTAAAGTTGGGGGCACAATTTTCGGACCAAAATATAGCGTTTGTTTGGCTAAATTAATCATTTTTGTTCTCAAAAATGATAGACATTTTGGGTTTTATAACAATACCGATTTTATAACCCCAAGTTAATTTTGATTTCTGTATACCTTTAATGCGAGGAAATACCAAAGCACTTTGTCAACTCAATGAATGTTTACCCTGCTCAACATGATAAGCACTGAATGCCCAGTGCTTTTCCCAATGCCTGATGAAAAAAAATTCAGGCAGCGCTGGTGGGATTCGAACCTGCGACTCCTGCTTTCTAGTGCAGGTGTCTTGACCGCAGAGCTTGTCGAGGCCATGTGGCGGATTCAAATAATGTATAGCGGAGGGTACCGCGTTGCATCATAGATATACACGTGTAACATGATGCTTGCATCGAGGAGAATGTAATTCAATGAGGGTTTGCCCTGCTCAATGTGATAAGCACTGAATGACAAGGCATTTAGTGCTTATTAAGTCAAGCAGGGCAAACCCTCATTGAATGATTTTGTCAATGCTTCCATGATGTCTATAGACCATTTCACATTATTCATCCGTTTGAGGTATCTTACTAAATAGATATGCCAATAGAGGGCGCTATATCTCTGCTCATTGGTGGTGGTCTGCATTCTCTGAGTGCTTTCCTAGTGAGATTTATGTTCCTGGATTTTGTTGTTGTTTTTGTGGATAATTCAAAGTGAGGGAGACCCTTTGGTTGGCTGGAGCAAGCCTCAGGAGTGGAGAGCAGACGCCACCTATGCAGCGGTTGTTGTCAAGGTACTAACACGGTTTGAATGGCAGCCTTTAGATAGTACATGTACCTATACGTCAGTACGGGGTTCTTGACGGAATGTCTAGATTGGAGGCAGGCTGTTGGAATCAGTGATGATTGTAAAACGTAAATACCATAAAGAGTTATTTAACCAGGTTTACAACAATTGGTTGTTTGCATTCAAATGAAATTGAAGTCGTGATCCTTTGAGATACATTTATACAGTATAGCAGATAATGGTTGAATTGCTTCTGACTGGTGGCTCCACCCCGGCAAAGACTAGTTGACTATTTGGGAAGGCCACCATCAAAGGGCTGAATAGATAAGATGGTAAAAGCGCTGTTATGCAAAACAGGTGCAAGTCTTGGAAAACTGTGAAAACTTTGAAAACTTGCTTTTTTTCTTCCAGATAATTGCACAACACCAGGACCTACTCATCCGGCCGTACTCTCAATTCCGCTATGCACTGCTCAGTAATGACAACGCGTTCTTGAACTTTAACCCAAGCTTCTTCAACCAGCGGACACTGGTGGCCCGGTTTCAGATGAACAGGACCCACCCGCCCAGCCTGCAGACCGTCAAGAAGCCGGTCTTGAGTGTGATGGGGCTACTGGCCCTGCTGGGAAACACACAGGTCCAAGTGTTGTCAGGTCTGTTGTGCTTTAGATCCCGGGCTGTCCCGACCCATACAGCTCAACTGTTTCCGTCTGACGCCTGATATTTTTTCCTTGTTTATTTGATTTGAATTGAAAAAGCTGCATCCACTTTGTGTGATCCCCGAGCTGCTGTAGCCAGGTTTACAACAATTGGTTGTTTGCATCTGAATAAAAGCAGGGATGTGATCCCTGGAGATATACAGTTTAATTGCTTCTGATTGGCACCCCCACCTCGACAAAGAGTAGTTGACAATTAGGGAAGGCCACCATCTAAGGGCTGGATAGCTCAGATGGAAGAGCACTGGTATGTTAATATAAGCGTCTCGGGTTCAAGTCCTGGTCCAGTCAAAGTTTTCTTTGCCAAATTTTGATTTTGCATGATATTGTAATGCAATTCAATGAGGGTTTGCCCTGCTCATCGTAATAAGCACTGAATGCCTAGTGCTTTGCCAAATGCCTGATGACAAAATTTCAGGCAGCTTGGGCGGGATTTGAACACGCAACTCCTGCTTTCTAGTGCAGACGTCTTAACCACGTGTGGCAGATTCAAATGATGTATAGCAGTGAGAGAGAGTACTGTATTACATCAAAGATATAACATGATGTTTGCATCGAGGAGAATGTATTTGAATCTGCCACACGACCTCGACCAGTCTGTGGGCATTACCTGCACATGACAATCTGGCATGTAACACTTTAATTATAATTAATAGAACCGATAATCTCTGACCACATTTGTTTCACAGTTGCATGTAGTTTTTCTGGAACTGACTGATTAAAGGAATGAATATTTCTGAAATTCTTTTCACAGAATCTGGGAAGGACGTCAAAAATAGCAACAGCGATGTCGGCATTTTAGCATCTGTTCATTTACCATCAGAAACAAATGGAGGACAAGACAGGTATAAAGGAGAGATTGCAAGGATATGATCTAATTACAGTGGAACGTTGCTATGACGAACATCCCAGGATCCATGAAAATTGTTTGGTATAGCGGTCATTCGTTATAGCAATTGCTGCCATATATTTTGTACACAAAAAACGGGAGCCAAAGGGCATGTTTGTTATAGCCGAATGTTTGGTATATCGGCGTTCGTTGTAGCAACGTTTCACTGTATTGTGAATGTGTGCTGATGAGAAAATTTGTCCCAACTCGGGTACACAGCTTCTAAGAGGTCTTTTCACACGACACAGTTGTTGCCCAGGAATGTCTTTGCTGGGAATTTCCCGCGAAATCTAAACCCACCGGCGATTGACTCTACACCTACATGTATTTGCTCTCTCCTGGGGAAAGTGATTTCCCGGGCATTGGCTCTGGTGGTTCACACTTCCGATGAGATTTCCCGGGAATTGTGGTGACCGCAGTAACTCAATGGAAGTAAAGATCAAACCCAGCATGCACTGTGAGATTAGGAATGTGGAACTGCACGAACTATTACCAATAGTGCAATACCACACTTATTTGTTTTGGTGTATTCCTTTTGGGGTAGTTATTGACTTGGTGGACTGATCTTTTGTAGTTTTGTTTACATGCACCAACCCCAAGTTAACATTGTATACCTCATCTCTTGTACAGTTTGTAATATTCAATATAAGTAGCAAGTCTTTGGCCATAGGTGTATGATTAAAACTGATATAAAAATTGGACACACCAGTTGAGTGTCACTTCAATCTCCCCAATCATACCCTATCAGATCTGAGTGTTCTGGGTATAGAGTCGTTGGTCATCGTAGTGATGCTGTTTAAGCCGGGGTTGGCTAAACCCGCCTTACATTCACACTTGTTCCTATTTCCCCGGGAAATATGCATAACCCCTGGGTCCCGAGGAGGGCTGGCAATTAGAAAAAAAACTACCCGTGGTTATGGAATTGCCCCGGGGAATTACAGGGGTAAGCAACTGTCATGTAAAAGGGACCATCTCTAGTTCCCCGAGATTTGCGGGGGAATCGCTGTAGTGTGAAAAGGCCTTAGGAGTACAGTGTACTGGTATGTTGTGTTTCCCAAATTTTTCAATGATTCCCTTTCACCACAGCAATGGTGCAGGATAGCTGTAAATGGATGGATGATTCCACCACTCGACCATTACTTGCTTGCAAATGTCAGCACTAAAAAGCAGATGTCTAGTGTTGGCACCTTGTCTGAGCTGTCTGTGGGATTTCTCCAGTGCAAGCAGGCAATCGGGCAAAGCACAGCGCACACAGTGCTAACTGCACATTCATTGGGTAGAAGGGAGTTTTCTCAATATACTGTTGTGTTACTGGATTGCTTTGCTTTCAGGCTTTCACACTTGATGCATGTCACATGGACTAAGTTCACTCTGAATTACAGACTAGCAAACAATGTACAGTATTTATTCTGCACTCGAAGCACCATCTAGCATTCAATGATCTCTTGTAGCATTCATACTCTCTCTCTCTCTAATTCTAATCTCTAATCCTTCTTAGTAACAGGGGTCTCAATATTTATATCACAAGTACCGTAGATGGAGAACAGAGGGCTTGGTCAAGAGGTTGTTTCAATTCAGGAGGTCTGGGCTGAAGGTTTCTAAGAAAGTGGTCAGTTTGGAATGGGTCCAGGATGATTGAGTGTACTGGGCTGTAATTGAAGTGTATAATTATGTTGTGGTTACAGAATTTATGGCTGAAGGTTACTAGGTAACTAGGTCAAGATAGTTTAGGAGTGACTTATACACAACAATATCCTGTGAACTACTGATCGCAGGTACATGTACCAGAACATGTGCCTGTGCACATGTATTGCTCTTGTATTATAGTCACATGAATTGTGTTGCAATGAAAACCAAACTGAAACTGAAGACGGATATTTTCTTCTCTTTTCTTCAGTTGGCAGGCTGGTATTATTCTCTATAACAGCAATGACACCAGCTATCTCACTGGCACAGATGATATCAGGGTCTCCGTAGCTCAGGTACCAACCGATAAAGGTGAGTGCAGTTGGCTCTGTTTTGTTACAAGTGGCATCCCCACACTCCGGTCAATTTCACTAAACCCATCTTAAAGCCCCTACACACCATTTGCACAAATGCAAATTTCGACCTGACAATTTTTTTTAAAGTAAATTACTCTAAGTGGAAGTAAACACCAGTATCAGGCATGCTGTGAACTTTTATGCTTGCAATGCTGTCATTTTCATGAAAAGGGTAATTTTTAAGAATTTCATGCTTTCCAGCCTTAAAGCATAACGGTATATACCATTTGCACAAATCCAACATGGTGCATTCGCAATTACCAACGACTGTTTCAAGATTTATTCGCATTTTTGCGGTTAAAAGCTTTTGGAAAATCTGCTTTTTGCCTTGTTTTAATCCAAGAAGTTTACACAAATCTGATGAACAAATTAGCCAGTTTTTCACCATTTTCTCGCAACATGGTTGACGGATTGAGCTGAAACTTTCACAGATGTGTTCCTAAGACCTTTACCAATGGTGTCTAGGGGCTTTAAGTTACAATGAGCAATGCGCAGATACATGTACCATTCGTTGTATCACAACTTGGTTGGGTTATCCATCGCAAGTTGAGTTACGACGCATTTTAAGGCTTTGTGAAATCCACCCCTGGTGCCCCTGTCCTCACAACCCAGGCTGATGGGTCTTCTGTACTCACAGTCAAGCCTAGACTACCTCCCCTCCCTTACCATAGTCAACTCCAGACTGACTGCTCTATAGTCTAGCCAATCCTAGGTTACCTCCCCCTCCCTTCCCATGGCCAAGTTAAGGCTGACTGCTGTGTAGTCTAGCCAATGGGTCTGTTGTACCCAAAGTCAAGCCTAGGCTACCACCCTCCCCTCTCAGACGAGATTCGAACCCGCGACTCCTGCTTTCTATAGTGCAGTCATCTTAACCACTTGACCACCGAGCCAGTCGGGTCGTGTGGCGGATTTGAATAGTGTACTGCGTTGCATCATATAAACATCATATCTATACTTCATAGCCTAATGTACTGTTAGAATCACTATGCTATCCTTTATATAGTATGGAATACCATTGGGGTGCTATGGATGATCTTGCAGTCAGCTCATCGCTTCTCTGATACTATCAAACGTCAAAGCCTCACTCAGCTTTGTGCCAAAGTCAAGAAAACAGTTGAGAAATTTATCTTTTCAAAACAGCGTACCCAATTGATTTTCTTGGTAAAATCCTTCCAAATTGCATTCTGCCCATGCGAACCAATGTCTTTGATGGACTAGTCAAAATCGGAATTTTGTTGGTACATTTTTGCTTTCAGATATGAAATATGTTGTGTACATTGTGAACAACACACATGGCAATCCGTACGCAGTCTGGAAAAGATTCAATAAGCCAGTGTTCCCCACTCAACAGCAGTTTTCAGAGATGAGGAAACAACAGGTATGATTGCAGGAACATTTGTTTAGACAAAAGAAAACCACAAAGAACAAACCATAAGGTTTGCAGCAAGATTTAGGGCCACGTTTGAGAAAGGGGCCTACTAGGTTTGAAGAACATCAGTTGGTCTAACATTTTGAGATCCGTATTCTCTACATTGAAGTTAAAGGGGTCTGATGTTTCTAGCAAAGTGAGGGCTTTCTCAAAGGCCCTCAAACTCTTTGAGAATTGTTTATTCTTTCGGAAGGTCGCCATCTAAGGGCTGGATAGCTCAGATGGTAAGAGCACTGATAAGTAAAACCAGAGGTCTCGGGTTCAAGTCCCGGTCCAGTTAATGTTTTTTGTGTCCATTTTTCAAAATGTGGTCATTATTGTTCGTGAGCAGTTTGCAACATTTTGGGGAATTATAATGCTCCTCTTTGAAAGGCTTCTCGCAAATTGCAATTGGAGGTTAATCCATGAATATGCAGGGACACAATATTATATTATGTTCCCAGTCAGGTTTTCCTTTTTTGTTTGCCAAAATTTTTAAAATAGCATATTTAAGAAATTGAAGAATAGGAAATTTTCTTTGTTATTGTTTATGAATTAACAAAACTTTGTTTGTATTTTTATTTTTTTATTTTTTTGGGGGGGGCAGGAACCAATAAGGATCCAAGGTCCAGCATCGGTTACTGGGCCTGAGGTGACCTTTGACCTGAATTTGAGCAAGCCAGGGGTCATACTCATCCAGCTCTGCAGTAAACCTCCTGATAAACCACCACAGGTACTACACACATGTACATCACAACGCAACAACCTTTTCCTGGACCTATGACCTGACTTGACCTATGACCTTAAAACCAAAATAGAAAGCCAAAAATATTATGAATTATATTTCGTAAGAGACTACCGTGCAAGAGTGTTTCATTTCAAATGAAATAGCCTGTATATCTCAGGTGGTAGAGCCCTTGTGTGTTAAACTATGTAAAGCCATGGTTTAAAATTTGGGGTCAGTTAATTTTTCTTTGCCATTTTTAATGAATTTTACAAATTTATATTAAAACAAGAATTAAGTCAAGGGTGGTTTGTAGTGGATGCCATTTATGAATGATGGAAAAATGTATTTCAGATTTGTTTTTTTCCCCTGCTTTTGGGGGACTTGAATCTAGAATTTGGTTTTGCGTACCGGCACTCTTACCGTCTGAGCCTGTAGATTGTGGCCTAGTCAACTAGCCTTTGCCAGGGTGGGGGCACCAGTCAGAAGCATTTGAAGGGGAATGCAACCCACAGAAAAATGTTGGCTTATCTAATTGGGTGTTAAAAACAACCTACAATTACCCATGTGCTACTCACCTACGAGTTTCATAAAGAGGGAAAAATCGTGGAATTCAGTGGTCGAATTTGCTTTCCCGCAACCCGCCATCTTTTGGAAGGGGCCGCCGATCATTGCGGGGTGGTGTGACATTTGAACTATTTACTACCGTATATCCCCGGGGATTGTTCAGATGCAAACAACCAAAAATACCAAAATTTGATTTGGTGTTTTTCTGCTTTTGGGAAGCAAAATGTTCTGGTAAGACCAGTGACTATCATGACTTGAAACTAATTGGATGGGATATTATTCTCTATTTTTTCCTGCAGGTGAAGAACCTAAGACTTCACTCTGTCACGCCGCAAGATGTTCTCCTGAGCTGGGATGGCGTGTCCTCACGCTGTCTTCAAACCTACCAGTTGGAGTTTGCTGCAACTCAGCATGGAAAATACCTGCCTATCAATACTGTTGACATCATATTCACAGCATTCCAGCATTCTGTGCCTTTGAAGAATCATTGTAAGTGTGATGTAAATCACTAATTCGGCCCAGAGTAATGTTCCCAAATGAACGATCAAACAAATTAATAAGTAATATACAAAAATGTTGCAAACTGCTTACTGACTAAAATTACCGAAATGCAAATACTGAAAATGTAGTGTGCCTGACGTTTCGATCCTAGCAGGACCTTTGAGAAAGGTCTTGCTAGGATCGAAACGTCATGCCCACTACATTTTAAGATAATTAATAAGTAAAAAGAAATTAGAATAAATGTACTACCAATATATTGGTAGTACATTTAGGGTATGCTCATACGAGGGACTGGCTTCGATGTTAGTTTGTAGTTACTTGTTTTTCTCAGTGGAGGTTCGAGTAGCTGACTGCAAAGTCCAAAATCACCTGACGTTCGTACGATACCGCTTACTCTGATGATTACACAACCCACTAGGGGCCACCAACACTGAATGTGTGGGATGGGAACTGAGTAAGCCTTGCCCAAACAATAGCACAGTGGGTGGTGGGTCATAAAAGAACACCCGCAGGGTATGGGATCGGGACTAGACACACTAAATCTTAAGGCTAAACTCAATTGGGTTAGCCTTGAATTTAGTCCCAAGCTGCTAAAAAAATGACAACTTTTGTCCAAACGACAACTTTAGTCAGTCGGGCTAACCCATTCGAGTTTAGTCTCTAAGGTAGTCCCTCGTATGAACTTACCCTTATTTTACTTTCTTTATTTGCATATTTGCTTATTGATTAGGTTGTTTGTTCATTTGTTTGATTGCTACTTCGTTCTTTTGTTTTTTCATTGGCCTGTTCTGTTTGCCGTTGGTTCATTTAATCAATCATTGTTTAGAAACATTTGAATTGAAACATTTGAAATAGTCTTGGTATTGACAGGGGCTATGTTGACATTTGTTTAGAGATATACCGACATGTCGGCTATGTTCATCTATGTCATCTATTTATCTAAATTGAAAACTTTGACTGAACTGAGAGGAACTTGAACCCAAGACCAGTCCCGGTCCAGTCAAAGTTCCCAGTCAGTTATTTCTTTAAGTGATATACAAAAATGTTGCAAACTGCTTACTGACTAAAATTACCAAAAATGCAAATCTCAAAATTTAGTTTCGATCCTAGCAGGACCTTTCTCAAAGGCCTCTAAATTTTGAGATCAGTTATTTCTTTGTTTGTTTGATCTATTTATTGACTTGATGATTGACTGATTACTTGCTTGATTGATTGATTTAAATTGTAGCTTCTCTGGGCGACAACACGCGTGGATGGTATCGTGTGAAAGCTGTTGATCTCTGGAATCAGCCAGGAGCCTTCTCGGAGCCTGTTGAGTTGAAATGAAAAGTAGGAGCACTGGACACATTGCCACAGGCCGACTTCAAATCAATCTTAAAGGCCCAATACAACATTGGGAAGACCGGACAACATCGATGTCCACAGATTTCCTTCTAATTTTGCACAGTTTGTAGATGATCATGATTGAATCCCCATGTTGAAATCTTATGGTCTGGGATGTTGTATTTCAAGAGAAATCTTCACTTAAACATAGACAATTAGTTTATTACATATTCCGTACACTACAGAACGGTGCAAAAACCGTGATGTGTTTTTTTTTGCCTTTTCCTTTGTCAGATTACCATTTGGGCTAAAACCTTCACAGAATTTCTTTTTTGGAATGTTTTATGGTTTAACACACAAACTAGGGCAATCTTTTGACCTTTACCGATGTTGTATAGGGTCTTTAAAGGGTCTCTGCAATAAACATGTTATCGCTTAAATCCATGCTACAGAACTGGTTTGCAATGTTGCTAACAATCAAACTGTTTTTCACAGTCATTCTATCTGGGGGTGTATTTGTTACTTTTCAATGTTTTATGCTAATGAGAATTTCAATATTCTCCTGTCCCCCTCTAGCTTCTGTCTCTTGTCCCTCTCTTGTCCCTCTCTTGTCCCTCTCTTATCCCTCTCTAGCTTGTTCCTCTTTTGCCCCTCTCTTGTCTCTCTCCTGTCCCCCTCTAGCTTGTTCCTCTTTTGCCACTCTCTTGCCCCTCTCTTGTCTCTCTCCTGTCCCCCTCTAGCTTGTCCCTCTTTTGTTCCTCTCTTGTCCCTCTCCTGTCCCCCTCTAGCTTGTCCCTCTTTTGCCCCTCTCTTGTTCCTCTCTTGTCTCTCTCCTGTCCCCCTCTAGCTTGTCCCTCTTTTGTTCCTCTCTTGTCCCTCTCCTGTCCCCCTCTAGCTTGTCCCTCTTTTGCCCCTCTCTTGTTCCTCTCTTGTCTCTCTCCTGTCCCCCTCTAGCTTGTCCCTCTTTTGCTCCTCTCTTGTCTCTCTCCTGTCCCCCTCTAGTTTGTCCCTCTTTTGCCTCTCTCTTGTCTCTCTCTTGCCCCTCTCTCGTCCCTATTTTGTCTCTCTTGTTCCTCTTCTGTCCTCCTCTAGCTTGTTCCTCTTTTGCCTCTCTCTATGTCCCTATTTTGTCTCTCTTGTCCCTCACCTGTCGCCTCTAGCTTGTCCCTCTTTTGTCTCTCTTGTCTCTCTGCTGTCTGTCTTGTTCCTTTCCTGTCCCCCTCTAGCTTGTTCCTCTTTTGTCTCTCTCTATGTCCCTCTCTTGCCCCTCTCTTGCCCCTCTTTTGTCTCTCTTGTCCCTCTCCTGCTATATTTTACCTCTTTTGTCCCTATCTTGTTCCTCTCTGATCTGGTCCCTCTCTCGCGCCTTTCTTAATAGCTACGATTGTTGACTGAATCCCTCCTGACGTTGCCCTTCTTCCAGGTTGTGGACCAGATCCGTGTCTTCCAGGAGCACGCCTTCACCTTTGAGGCCAACGAGGAGCTACAGTCACTTCATCCAGGTCCTGGCCTATGGCACAGCTCCAACGTCCAGCCGCTGCCCTCAGACAAAGGCTTACGCCGGCTGCAGAATGCCTTCCTGAAAGTCCGTGCCACGCTGCACTGATGATGAATGGGACCCATGCAGCAAGTAGTGGATAGTGCCAGGCTGGAGATAAGAACAGCGTGTGGCAGCATTGGTCTCATCAGTGTTTTAGCAAAACTGGACGAGCAACAGGCCACCAATTTCAAGTTAGCATCCGCTACAAACACAAGCAGGAATCTCTGTGTAAGCAGCACACAACACTTCAGGGTCTGCCTATCAGTATATATAATGGCTTTGAATACATTGCAGTCCACTATTTAAAGAATATGTTCAGTTAGTTCACTCTGAAAGAGATTGTGAAATAAAAACTGGATCATTTATATTTCCCGTTCTTTCCATCTGTCCAGTGATTCCTCTCCCTCATCCTTGAAAAAAACCAACAACCTTGAAATGTCGCACAATATTATGCATGGCCTCATAACATCTATCTTTTGCAAAAAACGGTTCGTTCTTTTAATGAACATGTATATAATAATTTATTTTGCCTAAGTTCCGGTTTATAAAATGTCGGTGAAATAAAGATACTAAAGACTAATCTTATTGACAGACGATGTGTAATTTGTGAGTACAATTGAGATATGAATATGGACCAATTGATAATCTGCAGCTGAGCAGCGAGGAAGGAGGATGAAGAATAATTGAATTATTGTAGACATCCTGCCATGAAGCAATTTCAAAAATAATATTGGCCAGTCTTCCCCAAGAATCATGATGATTACTTATTTATAAATGGGACAGATCAAAACAAAACAGCCACTCCTTTCTGCCATTTTCGAATCTGATTGTCAAGCGCTCTTACTATGGCACATTTCGCGTGGAAATAATGATTGAATAAACATGCTTGTTCTTGTCTCAGTAAAGTCCGTACAACTTTTTGAATGAAAATGTTGCAGACAGCTGAGCGCTAGAGGGCTCACTTCCTATCAGCACAAGATGGCGACATTGCTGCACATGGTTTTAAAACACTTCAACAGACAACAGTTCTTCTCAAAAGTGCCGAATATGACGGCTAACCTCCATATCCACCAGATACGGTAAGCTATATATGTCCCCTAGTAGACCCACTCACTGGGCCGCTAGGAGCTCCGCTTAAACGAGTTCTTAGAATCATCTCATGGATATTCATCAGGTGAGTGGAAAGGGTGATCAAAGTCACGCGATGTGTCGTTGCTGGTGGCGACGTTTCGGTTGCTAACTGCTAATCAGGCAACTGAAGAATGGGCGCTGCGGCGTCTGTTAATGTCCGCTTCGCCGGTTCCTGTGTACCGGTTTGCGGACGTCGTAGTAGTGATCGTGCGGTTTGGCGCGCGATTCTGGCGTCCACTAGAGGCCCCGTCCGTGGTGGGTCGGCGGTCGTGGCGTCTGATGGTGGGGAGCCAGAAACCGGGGATGTCAATGCCGCTGTCTCGATTGATGTTGTTTCGGCGAAGTCGGATGTGGATGGCCTCCTTGACACGCCTGGTGTACCAATGCTGCTTACGGTCAATACACCGCACATCGTCCCAATTGGGGCGGTGACCAGGTCCCCAAGCATGCTCGGCTACCGCCGATCCGTCCACACGGGAGAGTCTCACGTCGCGTTGATGCTCCTTGATTCTCTCACCGATGGGCCTGCCGGTTTCGCCGATGTAGACCTGGTTGCACTCGCCACACGGAATCTCGTATACGACACCTCCGCGTCTTTCCGGGGGGACAGGGTCCTTGGGGTGGACGAGTTGGTTCCTCAAGGTGGTTGAGGAACGAAACACGGTACGGATACCGTGTCCCTCGAGGATTCTCCTCAACTGTCCGGAGACGCCGTCAGCGAAGGACTTGTAGTTGTACTCAACCCGCTCCGTATCGGTGCTCACCTTGGGTCTCGAAGAGCGACGGATGAAGGGGTTGGGTACCCGTTCACTGTAAGTGCAGTACGTGTGCACATGGCATTTATCTGAGGCCGTACAGCGCGATTTGGTAACCAAACGTGCTGCACGGTCAAAGAGGCACTTAATTAATTGGCCACTCCACGCTTCACAGACTCAGGGTGGTGGGAGTCGTAAGCCAGGTACTGGTCGGTGTGTGTGGGTTTGCGGTACACAGTTGTGGTTAGGCTGCCGTCGGGCTCCCTGTGGACCAAAGTGTCCAGGAAGGCGATGGTGTTGTCCACTTCCACCTCGACAGTGAAGTGTATGGTGGGCCGGAGACAGTTCAGATGGGAGAGCAGCTGGTCGGTCCGGTCGCGCGGTGCAATGACAAAGGTGTCATCAACATACCGCTTCCATACTGAAGGGGAGCATTCGGGAGGGCAACTCTGTAGAGCCTCCTCCTCAAATTCCTCCATGTATAGGTTGGCGATGACCGCGGACACTGGACTGCCCATAGCTGCTCCATCCGTCTGTTCGTAGAAGGACCCTTCGTGGAGAAAGTACGTGGACCGTAAGACGAACTGCAGCAGGGTGGCGATCTTGGCGGGGGAGATTGACGGAGGTTCGGTCCGACAGGTTCGGGTCCCCCCCCCCCGATAAACAGACGCCGCAGCGTGCATTCTAGCAGTTGCCTGATGAAGGTTAGCAGTTAGCAACCGAAACGTCGCCACCAGCAACGACACATCGCGTGACTTTGATCACCCTTTCTACTTATCTACACCACCGTGATGAACAACCCCTTCATTTATATTAATCAGGTGATTCTAAAGCCGTGTTCCCACTGGATTGTTTGTACCGTGACATTCCTGAATGCTAGTCTATCGCGCGTTCCCACGTGGACTTTTTTTTTTACGCCGACGGAATGTTTGTTCGCCGTGAAGCGAGGAGAATAATTGTCCGATTATTGAGGGTGCTGTGTACAGTAACCTCTGCCCTGGGAGGGATATGACGTACTTTTCGCGCTGAAATCGTAACGTTGTATAGCCAGCTACCAACATGTACATGCCACTGGGTACAACACGCCACGTGAATATCGTTGGGTAAAGACATTAAATTTAAGGATTTACATTGTATTTTGATTGATTGAAATAAAGCAATTTTTCTATTGATGAATCCTTTGAAATGTGAAACTTAATATAATATACAACATGAAATTTAAAAAAATAAATAAGGACAAAAATTGTTAATTCGGTCATTTGAATGAGGTCAAAGGTCTAGGTTGCAGGTTCGATCCCATGGGATGCAACAGTACATTTTTCTTCTTCAAATTACCAAGTACCCACCCAACCAATAAGTATCTGAAATTTCGCCCAAACGTCAACCGGTGCGCATGACGTGTCGTGGGTGTCCCAGGGTCTGTAACATCAAGGTTGCAGGTTCGATCCCCAGGGATGTAACAGAACATTTTTCTTCTTCAAATTACCAAGTACAAACCCAACCTATAAGTATCTGAAATTTGAACGAAAAATCAACTGATGCGCATGGCGTGTCGTGGGTGTCCCAGGGTCTGTAACCTCAAGGTTGCAGGTTCGATCCCCAGGGATGCAACGTAACATTTGTCTTCTTCCAATTACCGAGTACAAACCCAACCTATAAGTATCTGAAATTTGAACGAAAAATCAACTGGTGCGCATGGCGTGTCGTGGGTGTCCCATGGGTCTATAACTTCAAGGTTGCAGGTTCGATCTCCAGCAATGTAACGTGACATTTTTCTTCTTCAAATTACCAAGTCCAAACCCAACCAATAAGTATCTGAAATTTCGACCAAAAATCAACTGGTGCACATGGCGTGCCGTGGGTGTCCCAGGGTCTGTAACCTCAAGGTTGCAGGTTCGATCCCCGGGGATGTAAAAGAACATTTTTTCTTCTTCAAATTACCAAGCACAAACCCAACCTATAAGTATCTGAAATTTGAACGAAAAATCAACTGGTGCACATGGCGTGTCGTGGGTGTCCCAGGGTCTGTAACATCAAGGTTGCAGGTTCGATCCCCAGGGATGCAACGTAACATTTTTCTTCTTCAAATTACCAAGTCCAAACCCAACCAATAAGTATCTGAAATTTCGACCAAAATTCAACTGGTGCACATGGCGTGTCGTGGGTGTCCCAGGGTCTGTAACCTCAAGGTTGCAGGTTCGATCCCCGTGGATGTAAAAGAACATTTTTTCTTCTTCAAATTACCAAGCACAAACCCAACCTATAAGTATCTGAAATTTGAACGAAAAATCAACTGGTGCACATGGCGTGTCGTGGGTGTCCCAGGGTCTGTAACCTCAAGGTTGCAGGTTCGATCCCCTGTGAAGTCGATTCTTGAATTTCATGTTTTTTAATTCTATTAAGGTAACCGAAGGTTTAAATAGATTGGTTTTTTAGGGGTGGGTGGGGGGGACCCATGAGGCTAGAGGTTCAGTAGCTCGACTGGGAACCTCAAGGCCGAGGGTTCGATCCCGGGTGGATGCAGGTCTTCCCAGAAACCCAGGCCTCCCCAGATCAACCGGCCTCTCCAGAATCCCCAGCCTCCCCAGATCACCAACCCGCGGCGGTTCGGAGACCTGTGGCGCCCCCTCTACCCCACTAGATAAAATAAAATAAAATGGAATTTTACCCTTTTTAAGATAGATTAGATGTCGAAAAAAAAGTTAAAAGGCATTATTTATTTAATTTGAAACTCGAACAAGGACCCTGACATCGCCAGGACTCGAACTCGGGTCACCAAGTTAGAAATTAGAGAGTGTATCCGCTACACCAACACATCCTTCTTACTTAAAAAACTTGGAACTAATATATAAAGCATCGTATTGGAAGTTAAAATAAACTATATAAGTACAAGCACCACAGCTCACTACTTTTCTCGGTGTAAAATAGCGCCCTCTCATGTCTTTTTGAAATAGGTAAGTTTTTTCCGTTTCGTTTGTATGTTTTTTGTTTTAGTTTTTAAGTCGGACAGGCAGACTTGGAGCAGGGTTGGGTTGGGTTGAGATTGGTTGGGTTAATTGGGTTGGGTTGAGATTGGGTGGAGTTGGCATGGGTAGGGTGGGGTTGGGTAGGGGTAGGATGGGTGCAAAGCAGTCATGGTGGAGTACTGGGGTTACATCAGGACAGGATAAGGTCGATAAAAGACTCCAACACAAAATACAGCCAGTCAATACATCAGCAGTGTCATCATGTTCTTTACGTTTATTAAAATGTCAGTGAATAAATTCATTTCTTCATTAAATCATTCCAATAATTTAAAAAAGAAAATAGGCTGTTGGACCACTTGCAAGGCTAACCGTAGACACATCGGCTCACTCAATGTTCTACCAATGGGCAGTAACAATGGGATAAATGTACAGATCGCAGGTTTGGCTGGAATTAAGGAGCCCTAAAATAATATCTTTGAGAATGCTAGGCAAACATCTTGCCATGTGTCACATCAAATCACTCTGATTCCACTATTTGGTCGAGGGTTGTGAAGCGATGACCCTCAAAAACCCCATCATGGACAATTTGTGATGACTGTCTTGGTCAGCCATTACTCGCAAGTGACCAAGGCCTGCATGTTGGTGGATTACTTTCATTCTTTATTTATACATTTGGAAGATGAAAATGAAAGATTTTAATAAGAAGAAAATGCTACAGAGTAAACACAAGTTCTGTATCAATCCTAAAATCTTGAATATTTAAAAACAGCATAAAAATCTATCATGATCACATGATTGCTTTCTTTAACAATTATACACACTTCTTGTAACTCAAATCTATAGCTATTTGATCGGTTAACACTAATGACGGCTCCTGCTAGATTTTTTTTCCACATACTTTTATTTCCTGCGGTTTGATGGCCTGAATCAATTACAAAATATTCATGTACAATTTTACATGTGGTGATGTGAACGCGTACTTACATAAGGCTTCATTATTATATACATTGGGCCAAATACAATTGGTATCTCACAATCTTTAAGATCGGAGGAAGTCTGTATGCTTGGGATTAAATACATATAAAATGTGTCTATTTCATTTTGTACACAGACCTACTGGCCATCTCTTGGTGCACATCCTGTGTGGATTTTGTCAAGGATGAAGAATGGATGTTTGACTGTTGGCGTGAGTTGTCTACTTATGGGGAGGATGACTTGTTGCAAACATCTGTCCCTCCCTCACCAGTGAAATTCATCTGTGATCCAAACTTTTTGAGGGCATCTTGAGAACGGTGAAACTTGGCGCCAATCCAGGTTTCTGCTGTGATAAGCTCCAACCCAATACCAATGTACAGTGCTATGAAAATGGACTTCAACAGGGAATGGGAAAAAGTGCCCTTAGATAGGTAGCGTGGAGCATGCAACTACCACTGGCTTGGAGGCAGCTTAGAGGTGTGTGTACTGTCAGCCATGGCATTAACAATTGTGCTTGTCAATCTGGGCCCATGGAGAAACCAACCAGCCAACCAACAAACAGACAGATGACGGACAAAGGGACGCCTCCTCTTGACCACACTGTGCAAGGAAGACTTTTGTCTCTGTCTAGTTTGTAGCGTTCCAATCACTTATTCATCATTGCACTACATCATTATTTCGATCAATACAATAAACATGGACATTCAACTCATAAATTGCAATACTTTATCAATACTGGAGCACGAAGTGGAAATCTGTGCCCATTTTGGACTTAATTTATTGCAAAGTATCATTAAATAACAATGGAATTAAAAAATGCCTCCCAGAAAAGCACTCAGATAGTTTATAATGTACATGATAAAAAAATTCTAAAGAAAGAGGGCCTGACATTGCAGAATCTCTCTCAAAGGCAGAATATGAAGGAAGGGAAGAATTACGTAGATGGAAAAAGATGGACGAAGGAAGGAAGCTGGTGGACAAAAGGGAAAGACTAGCAGCAGGGAAGGGATCAATGGAGGGAAGAAGGAAGGGGAATCATCGCAGGAAAGTAAGTCCAGGGAGTGAACTCAGAATGACTATTGGGAAAACACCGTGGAAGGAAGCAAGTATGTGGGGGCTATGTGCTTGAATAGTCCCAAAATGCTTCATCCACGGGTTCTCTCTGCTGTGATGAACAGCAGCATTACAGTGGCCAAGTGATTCTATGCACAGTGCACTCCTATCATAACTGCACAGTTAGGTGGATTGTAGTGATGTCCAACCAACAAAGGATCGCTACTGATTGAACTAATAGACCTATGGCCATAGTTGTGTCTTTCGTGCGTTATCTTACTCTAAGTACAGATGTTGTTTTGGTTGCTAACCTTTAAGTTGCTACCATTCATCTTTCAGCCTAAGATTAGCCTAATCAGCCTAATCCAGCAGTCTCCTGACAATGGGCAGAGTACACACTACCCGAAACGTTGAGTTACCAGCTCTTTTCAGAGCCACACTCCTTCTTGAAAGAGAAGAGCTACATAGTGTTACCGCAAACCTTCCACTTAACACTAGGCTATCTTTACACATCTGGGAACTGTTGCACCATTCAAGGCAGTATCCCTCACTACCCGATGCTCCACAGCAGTGAGCCAGAGTTTGTAGGCAAAGCCTGGGTCTACATCGTCATGGTGGTCTTTTCTTTTGGTGAGGGCGTTGGTGGGGGAAGATGAACTTGGAAGGTTTTGATATCGGTCAGTGATGGGCAGCCAAGCCTGTTCAGCCAGTGCTGAGGGTTGCAAAGACTGACAGTCAATTCAGTTTGCAATTGCTGTAGATAGCTGCATGTACATATGCATTGGCATTATCACCAGTAGTTGGGGGCAGTGTTCATATTTTGCATTCAACCCAAACATTAAATAAATTCAGATAAGGTTTGCATGGTGGAAGGCTTGTGTGATGACACCATGTAACACATCTCCTTTTGAGAAGGAGTGTGTGTGGCTCTGAAAAGAGCCGGTAACTCAACATTGTGGGCAGTGAGATTGATGAAATAAATTTGTCAGTAGACTGAAGTTCAAGACATAAACAAATCTGAAAAACAAATTGAAGGGACTGATGACGCCTTTGAGAAGGGTTCTGCTGGGATCTACATGTCAGGCCCTGTAGCGTTATTATCAAATTGAAAGAATTGTGAAAAATCCCTTTTTTCAGCAGCTCCACAAAATCATGCGAATTATGATATTTCCCATTGTGAATGTTCAAACTGATACATGCTTGTCAAATAAAAGATGAAGATTGCTTTTAAAGTTTGGAAACAATTAAGTAGGTCCTTCCTGCAATGTCCATCACAGCATGACCATTCCAAATAACTTCATCAAGTTTATCTATTGTAAGAGTTGCTGTGTTGAAGATTAAAGGCCATTATATTTTGTGCGATTAAATGGCTTGCCAAACCTCTCCATTTTTTTGTTGTAAAAAAAAATAGTAATAATAACTTGGTCTGTCTTCTGAGAAATCTCCTGCCTCAAACATCACTAGGCTATAAACATCTTTCCACCAATGACTGATTTATCTTCATCAATATCTTGCTTTTCAAGGTATTGATTGACTGATGCTGTGAAAAAGGGATATGATTTCATCCAATCGTTGTCAAGACAACACATCTTCCTTATTGCATTGCTTTCATTTCTCCATTTTTGGAGATTTCCCCGTGTCACCTGAAAAGCCGATCTCTCAGATGGTTCCACTTGTTTTAAGAAGCAGCCCGCTGCAACCAGTCGGTAGTCAGAGGTTTGGAGACTTTCAGGAGCTCTCTGTTTTCCAGCGTTTGAGCTTGCCCACCAGGTTGCTCTTGGAGGACAGAAGCTTGCTCTTTGAGGAGCGCGACGAGCTCTTGTCCGCCTCCTCCATCTTCTCATACTCAGCCTTGAAGTCCTCGGCTTTGAAGTCCCTGGGCAGGGTGGCAGACTTCTTGGTGGCACCTGAGGATGGAGAGGGAGAGGGAGAGGGAGAGGGAGAGGGAGAGGGAGAGGGAGAGGGAGAGGGAGAGGGAGAGGGAGAGGGAGAGGGAGAGGGAGAGGGAGAGGGAGAGGGAGAGGGAGAGGGAGAGGGAGAGGGAGAGGGAGAGGGAGAGGGAGAGGGAGAGGGAGAGGGAGAGGGAGAGGGAGAGGGAGAGGGAGAGGGAGAGGGAGAGGGAGAGGGAGAGGGAGAGGGAGAGGGAGAGGGAGAGGGAGAGGGAGAGGGAGAGGGAGAGGGAGAGGGAGAGGGAGAGGGAGAGGGAGGAGGAGAGGGAGGAGGAGAGGGAGGAGGAGAGGGAGAGGGAGAGGGAGAGGGAGAGGGAGAGGGAGAGGGAGAGGAGGAGGAGAGGGAGAGGAGAGGAAGAGGGAGAGGGAGAGGGAGAGGGAGAGGGAGAGGGAGAGGGAGAGGAGAGGGAGAGGGAGAGGGAGAGGGAGAGGAGAGGGAGAGGGAGAGGGAGAGGGAGAGGGAGAGGGAGAGGGAGAGGGAGAGGGAGAGGGAGAGGGAGAGGGAGAGGGAGAGGGAGAGGGAGAGGGAGAGGGAGCGGGAGCGGGAGAGGGAGAGGAGAGGGAGAGGGAGAGGGAGGGGAGAGGGAGAGGGAGAGGAGAGGGAGAGGGAGAGGGAGAGGAGAGGGAGAGGAGAGGGAGAGGGAGAGGGAGAAGGAGAGGGAGAGGGAGAGGGAGAGGGAGAGGGAGAGGGAGAGGGAGAGGGAGAGGGAGAGGGTGAGGGAGAGGGAGAGGGAGAGGGAGAGGAGAGGGAGAGGGAGAGGGAGAGGGAGAGGGAGAGGGAGAGGGAGAGAGAGAGATGGAGGGGAAAAGGGAGAGGGAGAGGGAGAGGGAGAGGGAGAGAGAGAGAGAGATGGAGGGGGAGAGGAAGAGGGAGCGGGAGAGGCAGAGGCAGAGGCAGAGGCAGAGGCAGAGGAGAAGGCAAAGGCAGAGGGAGAGGCAGAGGGAGAGGGAGATGCAGAGGCAGAGGCAGAGGCAGAGGCAGAGGCAGAGGCAGAGGCAGAGGCAGAGGCAGAGGCAGAGGCAGAGGCAGAGACAGAGGCAGAGACAGAGGCAGAGGCAAAGGCAGAGGGAGAGGCAGAGGGAGAGGCAGAGGGAGAGGGAGATGCAGAGGCAGAGGGAGAGGGAGAGGCAGAGACAGAGGCAGAGGGAGAGGCAGAGGGAGAGGGAGTGGGAGCGGGAGAGGAAGAAAGAGTGGGAGAGGGAGAAAGAGAGGGAGAGGCAGAGGCAGAGGCAGAGGCAGAGGGAGAGGCAGAGGGAGAGGGAGAGGGAGTTGGAGCGGGAGAGGAAGAAAGAGTGGGAGAGGGAGAAAGAGAGGGAGAGGGAGAAGGAGAGGTAGAAGGAGAGGTAGAAGGAGAGGAGAGGGAAGGAGAGAGGAAAAGGGCGAAAGAGAGGGATAAGGAGAGTGTGCTTTAGTGTTTCAGCAAGTATGTAGTTGGAACTTGCAACCAGACAACCTTGTTGTAGAGATACACCCTCGTTTCTAGATACCATGATGATATGAGAAGTGGTCCAACACAATACCTCCACAAGCCTGGCAGTCGAGTGGGTGAGATGTCCACAGAACAAAGAGGGTTAGAATCCTGTCTGAGCTGCCTAAGGCAGGATTCTCACCAGTGACTCCAGGTTTTCCCATTTCTAAAACGCAGGAAATCAGTTAAAGCACTGAGAATACAAAGCCAGACAACAATTTGGCTGGGAGTCGGATACACGGGAAGCACTGAAGGGGAGTTGTAGGAAGGGGGAGGGGTGGCTTACCGGTCAGACTGACTTGGGATCCATCCCTGTCCTTGTCCCGGCTCTCTCTGCTGCCCTTGCGGTTCTTCATGCTGGTCAGTCGCTTGAAGCCAGACTTCTTGCCTCCACTGCTGCTGCTGTTGCTGCTGAGACTGCCCATAGAGGCCTTGGTGTTGGGCGCGTGCTGGGAAACGGCAGGCTGTCGGGAGAGCATATGCTTGCATCAGAGCAGGGCCAAGTTTCATGGCAATCCAGTGTGCTACTATTTCAAGCGTACACTTTTGCTATTGTATGCACATTCTGCGCCAGCCCCATGAGCAACCCTATACATGTAGTTACTGGAACACCAGCCAAGCATGATTTTTCCACTAGTCAGGGAAGATACCACAAAATTGGGCCCAGGTTAGATCTAGAGGGAGCACTGCGATGATGGAAGGCGGACTATCTTGATCCGAACCCTGTACTTGTGTGGCCGAGTATTGGTGTGAGGGCTTACTTGTTTATGGGGCATTGTGGGAGTGGGAGGGGGCAGGGAGAGAGGGGGATAGGGAGAGGGTTGGTCTCACCTCGTCTCTCTCTCTCAGGGTAAACCTGCCGGGAGTCTTCCACTGGTTCTGGATGTCAAAGACCCTTTCTCCATCCTCTAGGGTCCTGCTGGTCACCTTCTCCTGGATGTCCTTCTTCTCTGAGCCTTTCCAGTCCTTGTACACCTCTTCTGTCAGGACATAGTTGCTGGGATCAGCGTCTAGGCGGTGGGCTTTGGCCATTGCCTGAGGGAGAAGAAATGGCAGGAACATCACCAACAATTGTTACCCTAAACAACTAGAGGGCCTGAAATTTCAATTCCAGCATGACCTCCCAGGATATCAAAAGTAAGGATTGACCGACACGTGGATCCTAGCACGACCTTCATCAAAGGCCTTTGACCAAAATGTCAGGACCCATAATTTTGGATATCATTTTGGTAAGCAGATTGCAACACTAGCCAATTTTTCACTACAGCAAAAAACTGTGCAATGTGAAAGCCAGCGAACAAGTAAAGGACCCATCCTAACTCTCCCCATCACCTAAACACAAAACAAACTCCAGAGAAATGTTTCATCCCCATAGTGCTCTGACCTGTGCAATGATGTCTTGGGTTGTGCAGGTCACCAGTGCCCGGAAGACAGTGTAGGGCTGCTCCTGTGAGACGTTGTAGACCCAGACCAGGAACATCTTATCCGTGCTGACCACTTCCAGGGCATTGCACTCATCTGATCGGTGCCTCTGTGAGTTTCCAAGTAACACGTCCCAAAGATAGACAGAAACGACAACAAGGCAAAACCTGTTAATATCTCTGCCCATTGCATCTCGCTCGTTAGTCAAGCGAGATTTTATTTCCTTCTCTGCCTCCTAATTGTTTATATTTTGAATTTGGTCATTTTAGAGAGTGAGTACCGGTACCGTAGTTTGTAATACAAAAAAAAACATCATTTTTGGGCATATTACTCCATCCAAATATATATAGATATTTTGCTGTTTGAATTTGACTTGCTGAAAATTCTGTACTACACTCACAGCAACAACAGTAATCTCTGAAAACATTTGCACTGACTAAATGATAGGTTTAGCTGAAAAAAAGGTCCCCAAAATATTTCACTTTTAATACAAACATATCTTAATGATAAATCACAAATCTATACTGGTTAATTGACAGGTTAGTCCCCCTCCCCAAAATGTTGACGGATTAAAAAAAAAATTCACTTGTTCGTATAAATGTGTTCAAATGATCACGGGGAATGACAACTGTGATGATCTCAGACACATTTGCACATGTTAATTCACAAACTCACTGAAATCAAACAAAATGAAATGTAGTTCAACATTTCCAGATGGGTTTGTCATGTTAATGTGATTAGGATTTGAAGATCAGGAGCGAATGGAAACCCCATTGAGTATCTCAGCCAAATTCATAGTAATCGATTGACAGATCTGGTTTTTCAAATGGATCCTAACTTAGTCCCAGCCATGTTACACTCAGCTCCATTGTGCTTTGACAAATAATTGCACATTCTCTCAAAGAAATTCTGTTGTCTCCACAAAGCCGAACTATTAATCTGAGACAATCCACTAAACCACAGTTCTTTATGCTTTTAAGAAGATGCCAAATCAAGGCCAGGCTGAATAGCTCAGATGGAAGAGCACTGGTACGTTAATCCAGAGGTCTCGGGTTCAAGTCCCGGTCCAGTCAAAGTTTTCATTACCAATTTTTCAATTTGTTCAAAAGTTCCCAGTCAGTTTATCCTTTGTTTGTTTTTTCATTTGTTTGTTTGACACAAAGTCAAACTGTGACATGCAAATTGGATTTTGTCGGCTCTTTTTGAGTTGGCCTTCTAAAATTAAGACAAGAACACTCTGAACCACCATGCAGATGGAGTGTTAGTATGTATTGCCACAAGCAGGCAGTTTACTGGAGCTAAGGACCTGAGCAGCTTATTTGTCAGGATGGCTGGATACTTTGCACCGGCCAAGGCAAGGCATTCAGTACAGCAAGCTTTAAAGCTGTCCTTTGTCTTCCATAATGCAAAACAGCAAAACATGAAATACGACCAGCCAGCAGAATGGGAATTAATTTGTAAGCCAAACTTGAATTTGCATTTTTTTTTTTACATTAACATTTTATTTGCAAGTACATTTAAATTCCATTTGCAAGTACACTTTAACTCTTTGGAACTCTTTTGTTCGAGGTTTGGGGATTTCAAACTGAAGTAGGGTTGAGTGAGGAAGTGAGAGGAGGGCTGAAAAAAAAGACTGATATTGCATGCTTCATCACCATGGAAACAAATTTGTTTCGGAATATTAAAGAATGTCACACAGGGGTTAATATTGGTATCCATCTGCTATCCTGTGAAAGGAATGGCGCGCACTCGCTATTCACACAACATGGGAGAAGACCTGGTTTGTCATCTGGCAAAAGCTCATTCAAATTAAGACTCTTCATCAAAACATCAAAGGAGATCAACAGAATATCTGAGGGGAAAAAAGGTCGAGCACTGAACGGAGGCACTGGAAATTCAGGGACGGGAGTCAAGGTAACAAAATGAAATGAAATGAGGAAAGGGTTAATAAAACAAGCTTTTTGATCGAGTAAAAAAATGACCAATCCACTGATGCTATCCATTTGGAGCCTTTTCGTTGCAGGTGTCAGTTCTTGAGAGCTGATGCAGTGAACACAGTGTGCTGAGTGCTGGCAGGCAGTAGGGCTAGCATTGAAATGTTGGTGACTTAGAGCAGCCATCTCGATCATGTTTTGTCCTTGCTGGTCTTGCCCTCCCAAGACATCAGAACTCGCTTGGGGGGTCTCCATCCCCAAGACCACTTTTGTTGCTTAGCCCGGTCAAGTCTAAAATGTCCCCAGAGGGTGGATTTCACAAAGCCTTACGATGCATCGCAACTCAACTTACGACGGATAACCCATCGTAAGTTGTGTTAGGCCGTATGGTCTCTGTGCATCGCTCATCGTCTTTTGCGATTGATCGTACGTTGCGATGAGTTTGGTGAGATTGACTGCAGGACACCTGGGTCACTCATTAGTCCGAGTGACTGGCATTCCTCAAAAAGGCAAGCAGGCAAATGGAGCTGGCTTCATTTACATATTGAAAGCAACAAAAATGAGTCAGCAAAGAATTTGCATTTTCAAACAAGTACAGAATGCAACAGGGCTGGGGTCTACTTTTGGAGGGAGTTCAAATCCTGCCCTTGAGTTGAGACAAGATGGTGGGATCTTCACCGACTCAGAAGGTTGTGATCAGGGTTAGATCGGGTTAATCAGCGCGTCATCAAGGCAGATTGCAGTGAACTATGAACAGCCGAACAGTCCGCTTCTGTTTGCTGGAAGGAATTCAAACCCCCTGCTACCATGCCGGTCACATTTGCAGGTACAGCAATCTCAGATAAGACTTGAAGGTTTGCTCGGTGGAAATACAAAAAAAAAAGTAGGTGTGCGGTGACACCATGTATATCTTCTCTTTCAAGAAGGGGTTTGGCTCTGAAAAGAGCAGGTAACTCAATGTTTCGGGTAGTGTGTACTCTGCCCGTCATCAGGAGACTAGTCTAGCAGTCTCTATAAAGGCCTGCTTGAGATATGCCGGATGGATTCCCTTGAAAGTGGCAGAGGTGATCGCCTCCATTTTAGCGGGGCTTTTGCAGATGGGAAGAATAATGAAGGTGATGATGGTGAGGCTTGCATGCTGCCATGATAGCATCAGTTCTGGAAATCAAGGGTCGGCGGTATTTGTTTTGGTTCAAAATGGATGAGAATAATTAGACTAGTAATGGGAATGTGGTTTTAGAAAACATCAGGGCGAAAAGCATTCATCATTTTGGGTGAAACAGAAACCAAACAAATCAAAAGGGAAGAAAAATTAGTTAGACAAGCGTTTGGAAGTGGTTAGTGGGTTGAGCAGTTGACCGGGGAGAGGCATCACTGTGTGTGTTCTATACCCTATGGCTTCTGTGAAACCGTGGTGAGCGCACGCTTGCCGTCTTGAAGTGGTTCAAGTGGTTGAGGTGGTTGAGGTGGTTGAGGTGGTTGAGGTGGTTGAGGTGTCCGGGCGAATGCTGACAGGGCAGGGCCTGATCTGTAAGAGGCTGGGGTTCACCAAGGGACAGATGACAGAGGCAACGGGACTGTTGGTCACACGCTAGGCTAGGCTACTCAATTAAACACCCCCTTGTTAGCTGATTAAAACCCAAGGCTTGTTAGACTTCACGCCGGGACCGCCTAATTCAGAGGCCGGTGGTGTTGTTATGCACCGGGCCCTTTGAATCGGGGCAGCACTAAATGTCCAAGTTTGTAACACAAGAATCTTCCACACAACAATAATGTAGTATGACAAAAGCCACACAGATGTCCAATTGTGCCAGGTTAGACTTGCTTGCACACACAGTGTACTCTACTTGATTGATTTCAAAGGCACTTGCTGTTCCCCGATAGCCAATGGCATATTATTCTAAAAACCTCATGGGCACTATAAAGTGGCTCGGTGCGAAGTGGCTTGACAGTGGCCTCTCCTGAGTTGCCAAAATGGCTACTAAATCAGGTGGCCGGCTACCAACCAATGTGGAGTTTGGTAGCCAAGCTGGGCAGCCCAAGACAAATTCCAACCTGCACAGTACAACTGCAATTCTAAGATAATTATGTAGATTTTCTGGGCCGCCAAACGATCCATTTGGCCACTCGAGAGTCTGACTAAGGTGGCCTGGCTGGCCTATCATGGAGTACAAGGTGCTCCCCGCTACACCCAGACTCAGTGTGTCCGACCTGAAATCAAATTCAATTGGTCAACAGCCTTAGGCCAAGCACCTTGGTAGCCGTACAAATGGCAACGGCCAATACCAGGGGATCGGTCTCTTTTGAAAAAGCCCAAGCCCTAAAACCACTAACCATTGCATTGAACACCATGCATTTCTTTAACCCAATCTGCCTTGGTAAGATACAGGTTTGCAGGTCTTGCTAGAATGGGAACAATCATGACATCGGGCTCCAAACCTCGGTTGTATAAGACCCTGTCAATTTCATCACAAATCTGAAAAGCTTCGAGAAGCATCATACTATGATCCCACTGGCTCCTTTCTGATTAGAATAGCCTGATACAATGACCTTCCAAGGTGATGGTGATGACTGGACAGGGCAACCCCTCCCCTATCTGGTCTAGACTTGGTGACTCACCTCCACCACCTGTCTGAGTAGCAGGCGACCTTTGCCAGACCAGCCCGCCTGCACCTCCAGGATCTTCTCATCGCCCTCCAGTGTTCGCTCCTCCGAGCGGCTCTCCCCCTTGGCCTCGCCCGGGTACTCCTCCCAGTTCTCCTGGACGTCTTCGATCAGGGAGTAGAGACTCATGTCCTCCAGGGGCTTGTCTGCCCAGCCCAGGGCCTGAGTAATGAGCAGACAAACCCAAGAAATAGAAATCATTATCATCAGCCTCTTCATCATCCTCATCCTCGCCATCCTCCTTATCCTCATCATTGTCATCATCCTTCCCATCCCCTCATCCTCCTCCTCCTCCTCACAATCCTCCCCATCCTCCTCATCCTTTTCCTCACAATCCCCACCGCCCTCATTTCAACACAAACTAATACAAAAAAAAGCTGCAGACAGCTTACCTGAGCCATGATCTCATGGACCTTGGTATCTGGTGTGGCCTTGAGGGTGGTGCTTTGTTCATTGGTGACAATGCCATAGATGGGAACAGGATGGGCCTCTCGTTTGGTCTCTGCTCCATCCACGACCTGAACGTGGAACAGATCAGTAAAAGACAAAGTTGGTAGTCTTTAACCACTTCGCGCCAAGACCTCCGAATCCGGAGCTCTGTTGACTTGACTATGCGACGGGGCCCTCAGAATCCGGGCACCACTATTGTACACATTCTAAACAAAGACTCTTTTCAGCTTAGAACAAAGCAATACGAATCAGTACAAAGACCCTTTTTGACGCAAGTTGCCACATGAATTGCAAGATTAGCAGCAGTAATTGTGCAATTGTGGGACCTTTTCTGTGGATGATCAAGGGATACCGCGCTGCAGCTGAAAGCACGCAGGGAACATTCTGTTGGCATGCCACACAGTCCAATGGTCGTCGGTCTGGCATTGGAATTCCACAAAAATTCTTCACCGCAATCTGTACACTCGGTTGTGGCCGACCAACTCAAAGATTTGACTGCCTTGAGTGGAGGCTGGAGTGTGCGGTCAGGGATTGACAGCACCGTACATGTACATGCACGCACACACACAAGTCCATTACGCTCAATTGACGACGCACCATGGCCCTTTTTTGAACGGATAATCTCTTGACAAAAGCCAAAACGACGTCCGAATTGTGCCAGGTTTTGCCTCTTGTACCCATAGTATACCCTTATCGATTTATTTCACAGAAAAATATTGTTCCGATTGTTTTAGCAAGATTTGATGCAAAATGATGCATTGTTCAAAAACCCCCGTATGGCGGTCATTGGCGCTGTAAAACCCCCCGGCGTGAAGTGGTTAAGCAGAGGGCATAGAGGTGATGAAATCCAGTCCTCAGTTTTGTTTCAGGATAAAATAAAAAAGATAGCAGGCTGAAGCAAACTTTGCATTGGAACTAGAGCTGAGTGTATAAGCAGAGGTCAAGTGTTAGAGGTCAGGTTGCTGACCTAGCATGCCTAGCCTCAATGTCAGTTAGTTTGATAGGCTAAGACCTATATGCCATTCTTACCATGGAGGAGACATACAGAGACACGGCAGATTTAGTCAGGGTTAGAAAATGAGAAGGAACCTCAGGCATAGACCACAAAGAAATAGCCCAATGAATTTTACACAGGAATTTGTTTGTTCATCAGGCATCGGGCAAAGCACTGAGCACTCAGTGCTTATCACAGCCAGCAGGGCAAACCCTCATTGAATTACATTCTTCCTCATGTTATATCAATGTTATATCATTGACCACGTTATATCAATGATGGTATATCAATCAAGTGACCCACCTCGATGAACTCCATCTTGGAGCTGTGCTCCTTGCCAATGTGGTAGTACACCATGTTGGACAGCATCTGTCGCTTCTCCTGCGCCTCAATCAGCACACTCTTGTCCGACTCGTTCTTCAGCTCCTCCAGCCGGGAGAAGACAAAGAGCGAGGCGAGCTCCAGGGGCACGTTCTGGGGAGTGCGCAGGCGGATGTGCCGGAAGCCTGGGGTGGGAAGGAAGATAGGGGAAAAGGATTTAGAGGAAGCGAACATCCACCAAAGGTCACCTCACCTATCCTATAAGGCCGCCACGCTTTGGCTCCATCTCTTCTGCACCTCGGGCAGAACCACAACGTTCTCAAAGCCAAAGAAGAAAGCTAAGAAGGCACAGAAGCAAATGTGGTACGGCAAACAGAGACTGGACAAAAGAGGACAGCTGGCACATCGATCCTTGATGGACCTCTCTCAAAGGCAGAACCACAATGTTCTCAAAGCCACAGAGAAAGAAAGAAAGGCACAAGAAGCAAATGTGATACTCCTGACAGAGAATGGACAAAAGAGGACAGCTGGTCGACAGACAAGGTAGGGTCTGGCACATCGATCCTTAAAGGACCTTTCTCAAAGGTAGAACAACAAATAATGTTCTCAAAGGCAAAGAGAAAGAGCTCAAAGCTAAACGAAAGAAGACATCAATCCATACAGGACCCTTCTCAAAGGCAGAGTGACAATAATGTCCTGAAAGGCAATGAGAAAGAGCTGATAGCTAGATGAAAGAGGACATTGATCCTTGCAGGACCTTTCTCAAAGACAGAGTGACAATGTCTCTCTCTCTTGGGGTTTGAATGAAGACAATTCCTGGCCTGATATCTTGAGTCTGACTGACCTGTGCGGAGGCACTTGACCGGCAGCTGTCGTTGGGCCACCGTGTTGCCGCCGCTGTCTACCACGTTCAGCCGCAGGAATGCAAGGTCGTCGTAGTTGAGCTGGAATGTGAAGGTCTCGTCCCAGATGGGGTTGACGGCGTTGCGGGAGACCGGCTTGGTCTTCCAGCGGGTGCAGTCGGCCGGGATGCCGATGGTCTCCACCTCGATGCTGTAGGAGGCAGTGGGACTGCTGGTGGACAGGAACTGACCCGACACAATCTGGGAGAGGAGAGAAGTCGATTCACTCACTCACTTATCTCCGTAGTCTCACTGACCGTTGGTGCACTGATGCATGAACCTCCTCCACTCTCCCCTAACCTTGGCCTTCCCTTATCACGGTGTACATGGGAGTGTTGGTCCATTCCCTTACATCATTGAGCCACTGTCTCCCTGGTCTGCCTCTGTTGTCTTGACCCTCTGTCAACCCTAGTGTTATTTCCTTTGCTATTGTGACATAACCACATTTAAAGTAGGTCAACTTTTTGGTTCACAATGTTAGCTAGAGGATCTAGATGGCCACACCTTTCTTTCATTTCTTCCCTGACAGATTCATTTGTTTTCTTCGGTTTCCATATGATTCCTAGCAGTCTCAGAAAACAGAAAATGTCAAGAGAATATATCCAGAAGCACATCCAACCAGCTACAATGGTATAGACTACATATGTCAGCCAAGTTGTCTTAAAGGATTGGTGAGATGTTGCTTAATTTCTTAAATGACCAAAATCATCTTCAAAATTAAGATTTTGATTTAGAAACTGTAACTTTCTGATAGACTTGTGTTCTTCAAACAAAAGAAGGTGAGGCAAAATAACTAGGAAATTTTACACCATTTTCATGAATAGTATGACTATATAGACTTATGATCTTGTGTAAAAATTCCTAGCGGTTGAAGATAGGCTTTCATAACATGATACTGATATTAAAGTCAAACCGCTTTCATGATTCAATCTCAAAAGTTAGAGTGCATGATGTTTCGGTCCTAGCAGGACCTTTCTCAAAGGCGAAAAGAGAAAGGTCCTGCTAGGATCGAAGCATCAGGCCCTCTAACTTTTGAGATTTATGTATAGCAGGTCATTTTAGTTAGTGAGCAGTTTGTAACAGTTTTTTGTATTTACTTCATGATTAAATGACATAAATCATACAAATCGGGACAATTCTCAGGGCCTGGTATTGAGATCCTAGCAGGATCTTTTTCAAAGACCATTCAAAAACCGATTGGGAACTTTTGAACAATTTTTTGGGAAAAATTGCAAAGAAAAAACTTGGACTGGGCCGGGGCTTGACTCGCCGGCTTCTTCTGCCAACTCACCGAGATGGTCAACTCCTTGGCCTGCAGTCCCTCAAAGACTTTGTCGTAGGCGTTGAAGCGCTGGAAGAGGGGATGGGCCTTGTCCCACAGATTGGCCGGCTTCAGTACGTAGCCAGAGTTGCCCGACTGCTCAAACATGGTCTTGTTGGTGATCTGGTTAGTGTCTGGCTCCCACAAAAAACACACAAAAAGGATAATGTAAATGTACAGTGGAACACCAATTTACCGAACATTCGGCTATAACGGACATGCCCTTTGGCTCCCGATTTTTTGTGTACAAAATATGTGGCCGCAACTGCTATAACGAATGACCACTATACCAAACCATTTCCATTGTCACGAAATCCATTTTCATGGTCCTGGGATGTTCGTTATAGCGATGTTCCACTGTACATGTAATTCAATGAGGGTTTACCCAGCTCGACGTGATAAATACTGAGTGCTCAGTGCTTTACCCGATGCCTGATGAAACAAATGTCAGGTAGCTCGGGCGGGATTTGAACCCGTGACTCCCGCTTTCTAGCGCAGACATCTTAACCACTTGACCACCGAGCTGGTCGAGGTCGTGGGGCAGAGTTGAATATTGAATAGCAGCGGGTACCACTTGCATCATAGATATAACATGATGTTTGGGTTGAGGAGAATGTAATTCAATGAGGGTTTGCCCAGCTCGATTTGATCAACATGGGTTTGCCCATCTTGATGTATGATTAACACTGTAAGTGTTTTAATTTGCCCGATTGTCTGCTAAAAAAAAAGAAGGAATCTGTGATTCAAACGTGCAACTCCTGCAGGAATTCTAGTGCAGGAGTCTTAACCACAGAGCTGCTTGAGGCCAGGTGGTACATGTACATGTAGTTCCAAATCTTGACAACAGCAAGTACGGTACCACATTCAATCATAGTTATGATATGACTTTTGCATCAGTAAGGGTTTGCACTAATTGCACAACTATACATCAAACAATTCATTGAAAAGAATGAGACTACTGCCCTCTGCATATGGCTAGGGATAGAACTGATGCTAAGACCCTGGTGTGGGTAATGCTGTGGATGTGGCTAAGGACTAGGGCTATGGCAATGGCTGGAGCTATGGCTAAGGCTGTGACTGGGTTAGGGTTGTACTGATAGCTAGGGCTATGACCTACATGTACATGTAGGTAGGGATATGGATAGGGATTAGGGCAAGTTCAGCCTAGAAAATGTGCCCACACGTAACACATGAAACGAAAATGTAACTTTGGGGAAACTCTCTTGCCCCCAAAAGACCAAACAACAAGACAATAATTCTGAAATCAACGGGAATAGATCGTGAAGCCTTTCCTCTTGAGGAAGACAGTGACCTCCTACACTAGTGCTAGGGCTGTGCTTAGGGTTGGGCTACAGCTAGGACTCTGGCACGGCTATGGATAGGGATAGGGATAGGGCTGTGCTAACCTTCAGTCTGGTAGTTGAGAGCAACCATCTGGATGCCAAAGGCCCAGTAGACGAGCGGATTGTAATTGGACGAGTCTATTCGCATTCCAGCTGGATAGGTTCGCATTAGCTGGTACTCGGTATGCGTGTGCCGTGTTAAGGAACACTGGTAACACTATATTAAAAAACAGCCAAATATAAAATCTACTTCACAGTCTCATTGGTGAGTTGTAAACTTATAAGCAATTTCTAGCGATTATACCAATGATGCTGCATTGTGCAAGTACAAGGAATACTATGATCTTCCCATGGTCATTTGACCAGTTATTGCTTCTAAAATCATCTCCACTCCCTAGGGAGCATACAGCCATGGCTGCCATGTAAGCACACAACGGCTTACCACATTTCTACCCTCACAGCTACATCAATTCACTAATGGGGTGAGATACATGTGAGGCAAGTCATACAGCAAGTCATATCTTGCCCCAAAACGAGGCATCACAACCTCACTACCAGACAATAACCCACAATCCGTGGTTAGAGAACCACAAGAATAAGTGTTTAGGGATGCCGGACTGTGTCTGTTCCACTGAGATATCAGAAACCAAAAACAACCACCACGGTTTTAACCACTTTGTGCCGTGACCTCCGAAATCGGAGTGCTGTTGGTTTGACTATGCAATGGGCCCTCCGAATCCGGGCATCACTATATCTAAATTTTAAACAACGATTCTTTTCAGCTTAGAACAAATGAATACAAATCATGACAAAGACTTATTTTGACACAAGTTGCCACATAAATTGCAAGATTAGCGGCAACAATTGCGCTATTGTGGGACCTTTACTGTGGAGGATTGAGGGATAGTGCACTGCCGGAGCCATTGTGTTGGCATGCCACACAGCCCAACGGTCGTCGATCAGGCAGTGGAATTCCACCCACATTCTTCACCGCAATCTGTACACTCGGTTGCGGCCGACCAACTCAAAGATTTGACTGCCTCGAGTGAAGGCTAGTCTGCGGTCAGGGACCATCTGTATCGGTACGCCCACACACACATGTTGCGCTTTGCTCTATTGATAACACACAATTAGCCCTTTTGAATGAATAATCTCTTAACAAAAGACACAACGATGTCCGAATTGTGCCAGGTTTGTACACATAGCACACCCGTATTGATTTAGTTCACAAAAATATATTGTTCCCGATTGTTTTAGCAAGATTTAACAAAAATGACGCATTGTTGGAAAAAAAAAACCTGTGTGGTGGTGATGGGCACCGGAAAAAATGCCCAGTGCGAAGTGGTTAAGAGAAAATGCCAAAGGATATTTGATGAACTGTGATGGGAACTTGCGGAACATTCTCTTGAGGTTGGTCTCGTTGACGGAGGAGCAGTGGTAGCACTTGGGCGTCTGAGTGAGGCTGGTTATCTGGTCCGAGGGGAAACCATCTGTCACTCCCCTGTCCCCGTCCACAGATTCCCCTGTGAAAAAACAGGCACAGAGGTATATAACAAACACCCTTTACCTTGGTTGGTTTAATAACAATAACCATGGACTTCTCTAGTTTAACAAATACAGGAAAATTTGACTGGGAACTTTGAAACAATTTTGAAAAATTACAT
This sequence comes from Luidia sarsii, assembly GCA_949987565.1. Classification (NCBI taxonomy): domain Eukaryota; kingdom Metazoa; phylum Echinodermata; class Asteroidea; order Paxillosida; family Luidiidae; genus Luidia; species Luidia sarsii. The sequence continues at coordinate 6,642,402 of OX465112.1, forward strand.
CAATGGACAATCTGGAGAGTTTATGAGCTGTCCGTGTTTAATCTAATTTAGTTTAAAGCAGTCTATACGAGTTAACCATATACAAACAAATAATTAAAAATTGGCAAGGAAAAACATAACTGGACCGAGACTTGAACCTGAGACCTCTGGTTTTACGTACCAGTGTTCTTACCATCTGAGCTATCCAGCCCTTAGATGGTTGCCTTTCCAAATCAACTAATCTTTACAGTGATAGGGGTGCCAGTCAGAAGCATTTAACCATTAACTACTGTATATGGGATCGCACCCCCGCTTTTATTCAGGTGCAAACAACCAATTGTTGTAAACCTGGCTACAGCAGTTCAGGGATCACACAAAGTGGATGCAACTTTTTCAATTTGTCAAGTGATAGAATAAAACATCAACAGGTTTTTAGACTTGCATGAGGGATGGGCTGAATACTTTAAGTTGGGTGGGAGTGCTCAGTACTGAATAACGAGTCCTAGAGTCTATGGTAATCATTCCTTCATCATGCTGGTATGGCACTTGTGACTGGTGCAGACATCTCACCTCTGTTCAGGCTCAACTCCTTGATGGAGGTGGCTGGACTTCCAGGCATGGAGGTGGTGGAGGAGGTGCTGCTCTTCCGTTCCTTCTCTCGGCTCTTTCCCGTCTTGTCCTTGCTGGAGCTCGGCTGCTCGGCAAACCCTGAGAGGTTGAAGAGAAAGGAGGTGGATGTGGTGGGGAAGGGAAGGAGGAAGAGGAGGAGGAAGAGGAGGAGGAGGAAGAGGAGGAGGAAAAGGAGGATGAAGAGGAGGAGGAAGAGGAAGGAGAATAGGAGAAGAGAAGAGGAGAGGAGGAGAAGAGGAGAAGAGGAGAAGAGGAGAAGAGGAGAAGGGGGGAAGAGGAGAAGAGGAGAAGAGGAGAAGAGGAGAAGAGGAGAAGAGGAGAAGAGGAGAAGAGGAGAAGAGGAGAAGAGGAGAAGAGGAGAAGAGGAGAAGAGGAGAAGAGGAGAAGAGGAGAAGAGAAGAGGAGAAGAGGAGAAGAGGAGAAGAGAAGAGGAGAAGAGAAGAGGAGAAGAGAAGATGATGAGAAGATGGGAAGAGGAGAAGAGGAGAAGAGGAGAAGAGAAGAGGAGAAGAGGAGAAGAGGAGAAGAGGATAAGAGGAGAAGAGAAGAGGAGAAGAGGAGAAGAGGAGAAGAGGAGAAGAGGAGAAGAGGAGAAGAGGAGAAGAGGAGAAGAGGAGAAGAGAAGAGAAGATGATGAGAAGAGGAGAAGAGGAGAAGAGGAGAAGAGGAGAAGAGAAGAGGAGAAGAGGAGAAGAGAAGATGATGAGAAGATGGGAAGAGGAGAAGAGAGGAGGAGAAGAGGAGAAGAGAGGAGAAGAGGAGAAGAGGAAAAGAGGAGAAGAGGAGAAGAGGAGAAGAGGAGAAGAGGAGAAGAGGAGAAGAGGAGAAGAGGAGAAGAGAAGAAGAGGAGAAGGGGAGAAGAGGAGAAGAGAAGAAGAGGAGAAGAGGAGAAGAGAAGAAGAGGAGAAGAGAAGATGATGAGAAGATGGGAAGAGGAGAAGAGGAGAAGAGGAGAAGAGGAGAAGAGAAGAAGAGGAGAAGAGGAGAAGATGTGAAGAGGAGAAGAGGAGAAGAGGAGAAGAGGAGAAGAGGAGAAGAGGAGAAGAGGAGAAGATGGGAAGAGGAGAAGAGGAGAAGAGGAGAAGAGGAGAAGAGAAGAAGAGGAGAAGAGGAGAAGATGGGAAGAGGAGAAGAGGAGAAGAGGAGAAGAGGAGAAGAGGAGAAGAGGAGAAGAGGAGAAGAGAAGAAGAGGAGAAGAGGAGAAGAGGAGAAGAGAAGAAGAGGAGAAGAGAAGAAGAGGAGAAGAGAAGAGAAGAGGAGAAGAGAAGATGATGAGAAGATGGGAAGAGGAGAAGAGGAGAAGAGAAGAAGAGGAGAAGAGGAGAAGAGAAGAAGAGGAGAAGAGGAGAAGAGGAGAAGAGAAGAAGAGGAGAAGAGGAGAAGAGGAGAAGAGGAGAAGAGAAGAAGAGGAGAAGAGGAGAAGAGAAGAAGAGGAGAAGAGAAGAGAAGATGATGAGAAGATGGGAAGAGGAGAAGAGGAGAAGAGGAGAAGAGAAGAGGAGAAGAGGAGAAGAGAAGATGATGAGAAGATGGGAAGAGGAGAAGAGGAGAAGATGGGAAGAGGAGAAGAGGAGAAGAGGAGAAGAGGAGAAGAGAAGAAGAGGAGAAGAGGAGAAGATGGGAAGAGGAGAAGAGGAGAAGAGGAGAAGAGGAGAAGAGTAGAAGAGGAGAAGAGGAGAAGAGAAGAAGAGGAGAAGAGGAGAAGAGGAGAAGAGAAGAAGAGGAGAAGAGGAGAAGAGAAGAAGAGGAGAAGAGAAGAGAAGATGATGAGAAGATGGGAAGAGGAGAAGAGGAGAAGAGGAGAAGAGAAGAGGAGAAGAGGAGAAGAGAAGATGATGAGAAGATGGGAAGAGGAGAAGAGGAGAAGATGGGAAGAGGAGAAGAGGAGAAGAGGAGAAGAGGAGAAGAGAAGAAGAGGAGAAGAGGAGAAGAGGAGAAGAGGAGAAGAGGAGAAGAGGAGAAGAGGAGAAGAGGAGAAGAGGAGAAGAGGAGAAGAGAAGAGAAGAGGAGAAGAGGAGAAGAGGAGAAGAGGAGAAGAGGAGAAGAGGAGAAGAGGAGAAGAGGAGAAGAGGAGAAGAGGAGAAGAGGAGAAGAGAAGAGAAGAGGAGAAGAGAAGAGAAGAGAGTAAGAGGAGAGGAGAAGAGAGAAGAGGAGAGAAGAGTAGAGAAGCATAGAGAAGAGGAGAAAATGAGAAGAGGTGAGGAGAAAGGTCCTGTGAATGTCTGTCCTCTGTCAGGACTGTTTGCAAATTGTCAGGCACATATTACATCACTGACTTTGATCATTTTCTGCATATTTGGCCAAAAAAAGAAAGGCAGACAGAGATATAACGTCTGAGAGGCTTTAGGATTGGGAAGGACGGTGTCTTACCAGGGAACTTGACCGCCTGGGTGTAGATGATGAGATTGGAGAGCTGGGCAGCAATCTGGTGTCCCTCCTTCTTCTTCTTGTGCTTGGCCTGGCTCATCTTGGGCGTGTCATCCCCGCCGGTCATGGGCAAAGGGGTCCCGCCTGTCTTGGGTCTGTCCCATCCAGGACAAGGTTCAAAGCAGCACAGTCAAATACCCATTGCTTGGAAGGACCTGTTTTTTCCTGAGCTCATTCTAGACTCCAAACAGACCGCAGTACCCTAGTGGCATAATAGTGCTTGCTTTGCTGCCCAAAGTCAAAGCCTGTCTGAGGATTCCATCAGGGCTGTTTCCACTGTCCTATATCAGACTTGAATGATTGCATGGTGGAAATACTGAGTTTCAATAGTCTCAAAGGTTTGCGGTGACACCATGTAGCACTTCTCTTTCAAGAAGGAGTATGGCTATGAAAAGTGCTGGTAACTCAACATTTCGGGTAGTGTGTACTCTGTCCATTGTTAAGTTCTTTTCAGAGCCACACTGATCCTTCTTGAAAGAGAAGTGCTCCACTGTCCTAAAAAAATGCAGTGATTTCAATTCCGATTGGAATCGCGATTTAAACTCCACTTTTTTGCCTTTGAGAAAGGTCCTGCTAGGATCGAAACATCAGGCCCACTAAATTTTGAGATACACTTTTGTGTGTGTGTGGATGAAATCGAAACGATTATTAGTGGGGTTTGAATCGTGATTCAGACTCCAGTATTAGTGAGAACTTTTTCGAATAATTGTGCCCATTTGCCACGCGGAGCATGTGGGAACGTTCCGCTGAATCGCACCATATTTTTCAATCCCAGAATGTACCACTCTGACTGACAGGAAGTGCTGTGCTTGTTTATGTCTCCCTGCATGGGCCACCCTCAAGGGCAATTATTTGCACAGTAGCAACGGGTCCTATTAGGGCCGTTCCCACTACACCAAATAAATGCGATTATTTGGATCGCGATTTGAATCACGATTCAATCTCCACTTTGTTTGCGTGTGGGGACACAATAAACACGATTATTAGTGGGATTTGATTCGCGATTCGGACTCCACTAAGAATGAGACTTTTTCAAATAATCGCATTTATTTGTGGGGACGCTCCGCTCAAATCGCATTGGTGTTTTTTAAGCCCACAATGCACTGTGCAAGCATGGCATTTCCTGCCAGCAGGTTACTGCCAGGAAGGGCAGCAAAAGGTTTGTTTACTTTCGTCAGCGAGTCCCGCCATTCCCGCTTGTGCAGCACGTCCACATGCTAACGACTCTCATTTATTTGCGATTCAAATCGCGATTATTTTCGTAGTGGAAACAGCCCTATTGGCATTTTAACCCCCTAACCTACCCAGCGTGAAAGCAGGGTCACGAGGCAGTGACCCGGATCTCCACGGAAAGGAGGCCTATTCTATAGCCAAAGTATTGACTCTTTGTACACAGTACATCCCCAGGAGTGACGGAGTTAGGGTCAGGGTTTTTCAGTTAGCTGAATGCTATCACTGTGGTTCACTTACTAATCTACTCTGACTGGGGTACTTGTATCTGCACAGTTGTGACTGATAATATACCTCAAGGTCAGTGCATGTGGTATTTTTGTCTGTTTATCTCCAAGCAGGCAATCAGGCAAATATGGATGGAGTGATAACTACACATTAAGCAGGCAGGGCAAAGCCTTATCGAAACTGAAATCAAAAATGACTCACTTTTGAGCAGCAAGGTGCTTGGCATTGGCAGTGTTGTTGTTATTGACGGAGACAGTCCTGGAGACATCATCAGAGAGCTCGGATATCTCCGTGGTAGTAGACTCCATCCGGGATATCGTCCCGATGCTCTTGCTGTCCTGACCCTCGGCACTGGTCTCTGAAATGGACAAACACAACCCCGGGGTTCGTTCACAGCCAGCCTTGGGAAATATCCTCTCTCAGGATTAGACAGGAGAATGTAGACACCATGAAAATCTAAACCATGCAAATTGGGTGATGGCATGTTATGTTGCTTTGAAAAACCAAATTCATAGTGAGTTCATGGACCCTGTTGAATTAAATTCACCCTGAAAGATTTCACCTCATGTGGCCTGCTCAAGCCAAATCACCGCACAACTTATACTGCCAGGCAGTTGTGGTCTAGTCTGTGTAATTGTACACCATAGGCTTGTGCATTGCAGCCATTCACCACCAAGAACGTGGCCTTGAATAGAACACAAGCGCAATCACCATGACAAGCTGGTGAAGATCATTCGAGAGTGGAAAAGTGGTGAAACTGCAGTGAATCTAAAAAAAAATAGGATCGAAACGTCAGGCCCACTAGATTTTGAGATTTCCATTTTAGTAATTTCGTCTGTAAGCAGTTTGCAACATTTTTGTAAATCACTTTGAATCTTATTCTCAGGGTAACATGATTTTCAGCATTCAGATGTTCACAGTGAGAGGACACGTCATCTGTGCCTATATCCTGGCGGGACCTTTCTCAAAGGCCAAGGAGAGACGCCTTGGGCTCACCATCTATCGGCAGGACGTCTTCGTAGGCGTCCTCAAACTCATCGTCCTCCTCCTCCGAGATGTCCCCCATGGAGGCGGTGGCCGCGGCCAGCTCTGCCCCCCAGTGGCTCTTGTGCTCCCCGGCCATCTGCATCATCTGCCGGTGGGGTTTGGGTCGCCAGTCAGAGGGAAGAGGAAGAGGAACGTGAGGGAGAGGAGGGAGAGGAAGGAGACAAAGAGTCGAGGGTGATTTGTTTTGGCAGTGCGGACAAACCATCTATCATGTTGGGGTCAAGTCTTTCTCTCTTTTGAGTGTGTGCAGTTCTTCAAAGAACACTGGGTTTAGTCTACGTCTCTTATAAGTGTGTGTAGTTCTTCAAAGAAAACTTGTGGTCTAATGTACCTCTCTTTTGAGTTTGTAGTTCTTCAAAGAACTCAGGGTCTTATCTACATCTCTTTTGAGTTTATGCTGTTCTTAGAAGGACTCAGGGTCTAATCTACATCTCTTGAGATTGTGCAGTTCTTAGAAGGACTCAGGGTCTAATGTACCTCTCTTTTGAGTTTGTAGTTCTTCAAAGAACGCAGGGTCTAATCTACATCTCTTTTGAGTTTGTGCTGTTCTTAGAAGGACTCAGGGTCTAATACCTCTGTTTTGAGTTTGCAGTTCTTCAAAGAACTCAGGGTCTAATCTACATCTCTTTTGAGTTTGTGCAGTTCTTAGAAGGACTCAGGGTCTAATCTACATCTCTTTTGAGTTTGCAGTTCTTCAAAGAACCCAGGGTCTAATCTACATCTCTTTTGAGTTTGCAGTTCTTCAAAGAACTCAGGGTCTAATGTACCTCTCTTTTGAGTTTGTAGTTCTTCAAAGAACCCAGGGTCTAATCTACATCTCTTTTGCGTTTGTGCTGTTCTTAGAAGGATTCAGGGTCTAATGTACATCTCTTTTGAGTTTGTGCTGTTCTTAGAAGGACTCAGGGTCTAATGTACATCTCTTTTGAGTTTGTAGTTCTTCAAAGAACTCAGGGTCTAATCTACATCTCTTTTGAGTTTGTGCAGTTCTTAGAAGGACTCAGGGTCTAATTTACATCTCTTGAGATTGTGCAGTTCTTTGAAGAACTGAGGGACTTGGGATTCTTCTCAGCACCAGGATCACTATCAGAACCATGGTAAGAGTATTGATAAAGAGATTTTCATCATTTCTTGGCATTTCAGTCCCGTGGTTACCAACGAACCAGTCGCAGTGTCGCAGTACTAGAACTCACCCTGTGCTTCAGCAGCTCTGGAGGAAGCTGGTTGGCCTTGATCTTCTTGTTCTTGATCAGGATCTTTCCCCGGAGCAGCTCTGGGCTGGGCAGGTGGGGGTCGTCGCTGAAGTCCGAGTCGCACATGAACTTTGTCACCAGCTTCTCACCAAAGACGTCCTGGGCCATGATGAAAGAGAAAATGGAGGAAAAGGCATTCAGGAGCCCTTTTCTGTTGTTCCATTTGACCTCTTAAGTCTTAACGCGGCAGAGCTAGGATGAGGTCACAATGGGTTAAGGTCAAAGGGTAGGGGACTTTGTCTTACCAGGAAGATTTGTGCCATCTTGCCTTGTTGGGGCAGGGAGCAGTGGTTCTCGATGGAGAGGATGACAGGATAATCTGAAGTCACAAAGGCTGCTCTGTTGATTGCCTCGACCACTTCCTGAGAGACAGAAGTGAGACAAATCGAGTTGGCGGTCTTCCCTCCGTGTGCACTCACTGTGACTCTACCAAAATCTGAATCTGTCACACACAGCAGGTTATCAAGCACACAAAGCCATCTCTACCCATGGTAGCCATTTTATTCCCTTGGTTGCGAGAGAGGCAACCCAAGTACAATCTGTACAAGTCTCCTGTACACGAATGCATTTGAAGAATGGATTTGAAACCACAGTCTGAACCAACTCTTCACTATGACCATTCGGCCAGAGTGCTCCATTAGACCGCTGAATCCCTGGACCTACTGACCACTGACCAATGAATCAACCAACCAGCTGACTTCAAGAAAAACACCGATAATTGAACCAACTCATCATTGGACAAACTACCATTACACCAACTGACCACTGTACAAAGTGATCATTAGACCAACTGACTACTATACACACTGATTACTGGACAAACTTTCAGCAATCCCAACAGACCATAGGACAAATTGACCAATGGACCAACTCACCATGGGACCAACTCCCCAGTGAACCAATAGACTTCCACCTGTATGTTATCAAGCAACCACTGGACCAACCATCTGCTGAGCCTACCACTGCTCACTATCCAGGAGGATCATTGGACCTTCTGACCACTGACTAGTTACAGTCTAGCTGACCTTGAAGCTGATCTTAGAGGTCAGTGTGTGGCCATGGTAGATCATTGGGCCTCCATCATCCCCATCCCAGCAGTCTAGCTCCACGCATCGGCAACCGGTCAGAAGAATCTGCAGGAGTCAAAATCATTCCAATCAGTTAAAGCCTGACAAACACTCTGAAATTTCACAGTCTTCCAGCAAACCTTCCTAATTTGGCGCTAATTTGTTGGTAACCATAGACTATCCATTACAGCATTAAGACACAAGATATCATGCAGCAATTCAAAAAATAAATCTCTGGCTTAGAAACAGTAACAGTCTGACCATCTGAGCTATCCGGTTCTTAGATGCCGGCCTTCCAAAAGTGTGGCAGAAGATGAAAATGCTTGACTTGGGGAAAAAAATGTGGGTTCCTGACTATGTGAGGGTAACAAATGCAAACTACACGAGTGTGGCTGCAGTTAGCTTGATGATGGGGTTGATGAGGATGAGGATGATGAGGAGGATGAGGAGGATGGGGAGGATGGGGAGGATGGGGAGGATGAGGAGAATAAGGAGGATGATGGGGATGAGGATGACGGGGAGGACGAGGAGGACGGGGATAATGAGGATGAGGAAGGTCGAGGATGAGGACTAGGATGAGGATGATGAGGAGGATGACTAGGATGATGAGTATGAAGATGAGGAGGGAGGAAGAGGAAGAGGAAGAGGAGAAGAAGCAGGGGGAGGGGAGGGGGAGGAGGTGGAGGAGGAGGAAGAGGAAGAGAAGGAGGAAGAAGAGGAGGAAGAAAAGGAGGAGAAAGAGGAGCTGGAGAGAGCGTGGGCAGCCACTCTTGTACCTGGGCATAAATCTCCACTGAGGATTCCCCTTTTAGCTGGTGCCCCGTCAGGTAGGTGTTGTGCGAGGAGTCAATGAAGTAATGGCTCAACGGATGGTTGTGCTCCTGTGAACAACAGAGAGAGGTCATCAGACATCAACATGACTGTTTCCATCCTCTAAGAGAGTAACAGCTACATGTACTTGTAGTGTGCCAAATTGCTGTTAGCCACTTGTTGACAACCTTGTCCTGAACCTACGCCAGCCAACCATTGGTTGACTAAAAGTGCTACCGGTAGGTCTGAACAATAAAAGAGGTACTTGAATGCAAATCAATAATGAATGAGGAACACTTGAGGACAGACACTAAGCACAAGTTACATGGAATAGGACAGTGCATAACACTAACAGATAGTCAGTGTAGGTGTTGGCCTAATATTTCAGGGATATGGGCCCATTCTCACAAACTAAGATTCTTTATTCATATACAAAGTGATGGCATCACTGTACATGTGTGCCTAAAGTTACAGCAGTGGTATACCCAATTGGTGTCAAAGTTTGGTGCACTCTCACACTCTGAGTTTGGCCAGACTGTTTCTGTGTGTTTGAAAACAGTAAAGACAGTTTGACTTTGCCAGATTTTGGACACTTGGCTCTGGTTTAATGTACCGCGATCGACCACTTGACTTATTCGGCACTTAAGACGTGTTCACATTGGACTTAATTTTGTAAGAAGTTTCCGCAAGACACTGTTAACATTCCATTGCGGTAACTCTTACGGGCATCCGCGCTGGATTAATTTTGGCTGACGGTAAGTCATAAACTCTGCACTGGTAGTCTCACGAGGGCGCCCTATTGTTGAACTTTTAACCCGACAACGGATTTTGATGACATCTAGCTGTGAGTGTGATGCGATTCGCGCGCATGAATAGTACCATAGGTCACTGGAATCTGACACGGCGGATGTCACGTGACTACATTGTAAGTTTTACTTGACAATAGCCGTCCGCACTGGACTTTTCAGCGATGGAAAACTAACAACATAACTCTTCAGCTACCCAGTTGGCCCTGTAAGACTTACCGCTGCGGAGGGTAAAACTTACAATCAACGTCCGACACTTGACAATTTGGGAAGTCTTCCGGCCGTCTGCATTTGACTTAATTGGGTAAAACTGACAAGAGTCTCCGTAAGAGTTACCAAAATAAGTCCAATGCGGACAGGGCTTGAGGTGGGGCCTTGCCAAATCTGAGTTTACCTCTTGCTTATAGACCCGCTCCTCGTTGTTGAAGCCATAGCTCTCCTTGTCCATCATGAATCGGGCAAAGCCTTCAAAGGAAAGACACTGCTGGTCTCTGACTGAGGCCGTGGGCTCGTGACGCTGCAATGGCGTACATGGTCAAAATCAAAACAAAAGAGAGATACGATATTCTTTAAAAAGCTGAATCCACTTTGTGTAATCCTGAATCAATGACAACAGGTTCACAACTGCATTTGGATGAAATCGGAGCTGAGATCTCTGGAGATGGCAGTTAGTGGTTAATTGCTTCTAACAGCGTACACTGTTCGAAATGTCGAGTTCCTCCGGTTCTTTTCAGAACCACACATACTCACAAGAGCAAATTGTACACGGTGTCACCACAAACCTATTACTCTTGCTATTCTCACCATGAAAACCTTCAAATCTCATTTAATTGCTTCTGACTGGCAATGCTGCAGGCAGACATTGTTGACTAATTGCCAAAGGTCTCATCTAAGCGTTGCATAGCTCTGGTAATAAAGCACTGGTAAATAGCACTGCTGAAATGAGTAGCCTGACTCAAATCCTGGTTCTGTCCATTGTTGTTTGCCATCCTTATGACAGATACGTAACTTGGGGAAAATCTCTTGTTATAAATGATGGAGTTTTGATCCAGGCTAAGATTACGATACCCCGGCAACAACTTGGGTTATTTGTTTTTTGCATCCTGCTAGAGCATCCTATCAAGGTTGGCTCAGGGGAGAAGGGACAAAACTTTCCTCGTGGGTTAACGAGTAGCTGAATGAAACAAAATCTGATGGTTTGAGGTGCAAAAGATTTTAAATGGAGTAAGAATGGGACAAGACCGCATCTGGGCTCTTTTGCTCTTTGGGTAACAAGTAACCCAACAAAATACGATGGTTTGAGGTGCAAATTTTTTTTTGAATGGAGCAAGAATGGGACGAGACTACCTCTGGGTATTGAGTAGCCGAATGAAATCTGATGGTTTGAGGTGCAAAAGATTTTGAATGGAGTAAGAATGGGACATGACTACCTCTGGGTTCTTTTGCTCTTTGGGTAACGAGTAGGCAAACAAAATCCGATGGTTTGAGGTGCAAAAGATTTTGAATGGAGTAAGAATGGGACGAGACTACCTCTGGGTATTGAGTAGCCGAATGAAATCTGATGGTTTGAGGTGCAAAAGATTTTGAATGGAGTAAGAATGGGACATGACTACCTCTGGGTTCTTTTGCTCTTTGGGTAACGAGTAGGCAAACAAAATCCGATGGTTTGAGGTGCAAAAGATTTTGAATGGAGTAAGAATGGGACGAGACTACCTCTGAGTATTGAGTAGCCGAATGAAATCTGATGGTTTGAGGTGCAAAAGATTTTGAATGGAGTAAGAATGGGACATGACTACCTCTGGGTTCTTTTGCTCTTTGGGTAACGAGTAGGCAAACAAAATCCGATGGTTTGAGGTGCAAAAGATTTTGAATGGAGTAAGAATGGGATGAGACCGCCTCTGGGCGCTTTTGCTCTTTGTGGGCGCCCACCTGGATGATCCTGAGCAGGGCCTCGTCCTCTCGCTCCTCCTCCTGCTCCCTGCTCATAAAGAGCCGCAGCTCCTCGGTGCCCATGACGTGCGCAGTCACCGTCTGCACGCCGGTGCTGTTGGCCTGCACGCTGGAGGCCGCGATGGCGTCGGCCACCCGCCGGTTGCTGTCTGTCAGGGGCTCCACAAACATGTTCCTTGTCAGGCTGAACACTAGGATGCAGAGGAGAGCCAACAGAGAGTGGGTTTGAACCTTTGCTCCGTCTGCACTGGAAAGCGTGAGCGGTACCCGCTCCTATGCTTCATTCAAATCCATCACACAACCTCGACCAGCTCAGTGGTCCAGTTGTTAAGAAGTCCGTACTAGAAATTGGGAGTCGCAGGTTCAAATCTCGCCCGACCTGCCTGGATTTTTGTTCATCAGGCAACGGGCAAACCACTGGGCATTCAGTATTTATCACGTTGAGCAGGATAGAACCTCATTGAATTACAATCTCCTTGATGCACACATCATGTTATTATCTCTGTTCCGTTTGCCAACTACAAAGCGGAACTTGGATGCATCTGGTTTGTTCCTGAGATTTTTCTTTCTTCATTCTGGAAGGAGACCAATGTATGGATTTAGGGACACCCTGAATATGAATGTACATTTTGATAATCAGTGTGCACTTAATTCAATCCTTCTGCTCTGTTGCTACCATATGTATAAGATGAAAAATGAGTGGGAGTAAGCCTTCGTTTACTTCGTTTAAGAAGGACTTGTAGCAATACTATGTTCATTTTGTACAAGAGAGGTTCATATTCAAATTTAACGATAAGTGGGACCCATTCTCACTCATATCAAGTGATTAACACAAGTAATAATCTCGTAAATACAATGAAGTAAATACAAAAAACTGTTGCAAACTGCTCACTGACTAAAATGATCTGCAATACATAAATCTAAAAAGTTAGAGGACCTGATGTTTTGATCCTAGCAGGACCTTTCTCAAAGGCAAAGTGTCCTTGCCTTTGCAAAAGGTTGTGTTAGGATCGGAAAGTCAGGCCCTCTAACTTTTCAGATTGTAGAAACAATGTTAGAATACGAGAAAAACTGAGGAAACAACAAAGAGAGAGAAATGAAGTGGGTTTGAGGGGGGAGTTTGGTTACCAGGAGAGCAGGAGAACTGCCAATGGTTACTGAAGAGCATCTTGATTTCTTTAAGACAAAACCCCGACAAACAGAGTACATGAGCATTACACCATGGGCTCACCTGAGGTCGACTACCTCAAACTCATTGTAAGTTACATGTACGATCCATTGCAAGATGGTGAGTGATGCTCAGAAACCCTACGGCCTATCAAAGCTTACGACGGGTTACCAATCGCAAGTTGAAGCATCATAAGGCTCTTTGAAATCCACTCCAGCGCTTAGCTGGTAAACATCACCCCTGACTCATGCATGTTTGCATATCACTTTTAGTCTATTTGTGCATGTCAGCTAATGCATTGTGAGTCTGTTTGCAACATTTTTGTATACAGTGGATCGTCGCTATAACGAACATCCCGGAAATCCATGAAAATTATTCGGTATAGCTGTCGTTTGTTAAAGCAGTTGCGGCCGCATATCCACAGATGTAAAATCAGGAGCCAAAGGGCATGTTCGTTATAGCTGAATGTTCGGTATATCGGCGTTCGTCAAGCGACGTTCCACTGTATAGGTATGGCTTTTTCCCAGTTTTTCTTTTTGCAAAAGGAGTTACTTTTAAATTTGGAGTCAGGGATCAAATGTGGGACCTCCATAGATCAAAGGGTATGCTTGTAAACGATTGAACGTACTGGTTCCCTGTATGTATTCCGTGTCTCCGTCGTCATTCTTGGAGGTCAGCTGGTCTTTGTTGGCGGAGTAAGGCTTGGAGTAGGAGTCAAAGATATCCTTGAGATCCTTCCGGCAACGCAGACTGAAAGACTTGAACAGCTCCACAAACTCTGCAAAGAGGTAATGGAGTTTTTCCATAAGCAATTGCATATGTGAACCGCTCCGGGAAAAGGTGATATAAGTCGCGCTATGCATTTGCGCTCAATGTTGAGAGGTTGAAATTTTCCGTAAAATGTTGATTTTTTCCCCCCTTCTGAAATCATATCTTCAATGCTTATACTTTTAGGTTTTATTCACAAAAATGGCGATTTTAATCACTAAAATGTGTAAAATAACTATTTCGACAAGCACACTGCTGTTCCTCACAGCAGAATCAGAATTTTCAAAGCCTGTTTTCTCGCCTTTTGTAATTCTAACTCCATGAACCTAATTGATATGCAGATATGTCATAATTACAAAAAGGAAGGGGGTATAGAGCTCTGCTATATACCAAAGCTTACAATGTGGGCTTTCCAGTCATGTATACAAATTGATTTTCTATCTTTTGCAACTTATGTAACCTTTTCCTGGAGCGGGTCGCATAGACTGCTACAAGGAGAGGACAGATGTTTCAATGTCTGAGGCCATGCTGTGTTCAGAGTCAGGGCGCAATTGTATAGACCCTTCTTACTGACGTCACGTTGCTACTAGAAACATCTCGCATGTTTGTGTTCGTTTAACGTTACGTTAGTCATCATAACGAATTCGAATGCTGCACGGTCGGCTAATTATCACAGTTCTCTCAACATTCTCGGCTTTATTACTGGAATAGATCTGTACACAATTAACCCTCGACAACCATTTTGTCCATCTTTTTAGCGAAAGTGTTCGAGTTGCGTCACCTTCTCTTGTCAGTACAGTGGGTAAACGATAAAAAGATTTCTTATCACGATACCCCCTCCTTCCACAGCCAAGGACAGCGCAAAAGTTAATCATCTTTCAACAAAACAAGTACCTCCAATCCATGATACAACCACGGAGGAATAAAAAGAGATTCCTCCATGGCCCAACTAGTAATACTATAGTAAAAAGCAGTAGTAGTAGTAGTACAACTACGACGAGTTCAAAACTTGCCGCCGTGCATGTGGAGTTGTTTGTATGCACAACTGACTTAGTAACGGCAGTGACGTGCTCATGTGTGTAATCCAAGATGGCCGATAAATAGAACCGTGACGTCATCGAAGACGGGTCTATAGAGCGGCATAGCGACTTCTGCACTGGGCCACTTTTCCACACAGGTTTTTATGGGAAAAATGTGCTATTTTCAAAACTTACTAGACAACAGGGAACAATAAATACCTGTTGAATAAATCAATAAGGGTATGCTGTGTGTACAAGCGCTTCAAACCTGCCACAAGCCCATCCGAGCAGCCTGAATGTTTTTTTCATCAGGCATTGAGCAAAGCACTGGGCATTCATCAGCAATGCTGAACACTTTGAGCACGGCAAACCCACATTGAATTACAATCTCCTCGATGCACACATCATGCTTTATCTGGCAATATCGAACGTGTGTGTGGCATTTGTGTTGGCTTGTGTGGTATAGGCTGAGAACATCTAGTCATTGTTTAAAGTTTGGGCAATAGTGCCGCCCGGATTAGGAGGGCCCAGTGCTTAGCAACACCACCGGCGCACCGAATTTTAAAGGTCCCGGTGGCAATATACCGATCCAGTAGGCCATGCCCACCATAGCAACAGCCAAGCAACCGCGCATATGCACACAATGTGTCACGATCGGCCACATGCCGTGCGCGTCCACTGCACGCCCGCAACCGCCGAAAGCACTTCTCTCCGTTGGACTTTGGTTTTGGAAAAGGCCAAAAATGAACATTTCCTCTCTTGCCAGGGTATCGAGAGTCAGAATTACAATGAAAATATAAACACTGCTTGACCATGGTCAAGGATAAAACTCAGGTTTGCAAAGGAATTGCCTGGTGCATACGAAACAAAAGTAAACACTATGAAAAAGTGTGTGGTAAAGAATACAAAATGTAAAACGCAATATCGGACAAAATGGTGGCAATTTGTCGGACCTTAAATTGCGCGTTGTGATTGGTCAATTTGTCAAGGGTCGTGGCCTACTGGATCGGTGTATCGAATGAGCAAGAACTCCTCCTTGATCGTACGTCAAGCAGAATATCGTACGTCAAGCCAAAAATCAGCTCTGATGAGATCCTGGTCGGTAGACTGGTCCTCCCACTGTGAAACCTACCAGCAAAGGTGAGCTGTGAGTTCATGGTCAGGAGACCTTGGGTGCCCACACTGGAGGCACTGGAGGCGCTGGAGGACTTCTTGCGGGCGTGGTAGGACAGGGGCCCATCCTGGCCCAGCTCACTGTAGCTGGAGTCGGTCTGGCTGCGCCCTGAGTCTGTCCGGCTGCGGGTGGAGTCCGTCCTGCTCCGATCCGTAGTGATAGAGGCAGAGACAGATGTGGAGTCATAATCTGTGGAGAGAAACAGAGAGGAAGATGGGATTGAGGGAGATGAGGGGGAGTGAGGGGTAGAGGGAGAGAGGGAGGGAGGGAGATGAGGGGGATAGGGAGAGAGGGAGAGAGGGAGAGAGGGAGAGAGGGAGAGAGGGAGAGAGGGAGAGAGGGAGAGAGGGAGAGAGAGACAGAGGGAGAGAGGGAAAGAGGGAGAGAGGGAGAGAGGGAGAGATGGAGGGAGAGAGAGAGAGAGGGAGGAAGAGACGGAAAGAGAGAGAGAGAGAGGGGGAGAGGGAGAGAGGGAGAGAGGGAGAGAGGGAGAGAGAGAGGGGGAGAGAGAGAGGGAGAGAGAGGGAGAGAGGGAGAGAGAGAGGGGGAGAGAGAGAGGGAGAGAGAGGGAAAGAGGGAGAGAGAAGGAAAGAGAGGGAGAGAGGGAGAGAGGGAGAGAGGGAGAGAGGGAGAGAGGGTGAGGGGAGAGGGAGAGAGAGGGAGATGGGGAGGGAGAGAGAGAGGGGGAGAGATGGAGATGGAGAGAGAGGGGGGGAGAGAGGGAAATAGGGAGAGAGGGGGAGAGGGGGAGAGAGAGGGAGAGGGACAGAGAGAAAGAGAGAGAGGGAGGGGATGAGAGAGGGCGAGAACGAGAGAAAGAGAGAGGGGGAGAGGGTGAGTGGGAGTGAACTTTAATCCCAAATTTCTTTAATTCCAACCACCATCACTCTCATCCTTTCCCCATCAGCATCACCCCTATCCTCTCACCACCATCCCATCCCTCATCTCACCCCAACCATCACCTCATCCTCTCACCACCATCACCACCAATCCCGCCCTCCTCTGCTCACCTTTGCCCTCTGGGGCCGACTCGTTCAGCTCGGAGATGCCGCTGTCGTCGTTGGTGGGCCTGCCGCTGTCCGGCAGGTCCATGCTGGAGGACGGCGAGTCGTCCATGTCCAGCGAGCCCTGGAAGGTGTCGCTGGCAATGGAGCGCGTCTGCATCTTCTTCATGGCCTTCTTCTTGAAGCTCTGCGACTTGCGGCCGCGATTCCGCAGCTTGCCCTCCTCCGACCCCTGAACGGGAAAAGGGGGCAGACAATGCAAGGAGGGTTCGAACCCAGTGAAACCCAGCAGCCTGCTTGAAACTATACAGGCAGCTCGGGCGGGATTTGAACCCACGACCCCTGCTTTCTAGTGCAGATATCTTAACCACTTGACCACTGAGCTGGTTATTTCGTTGTACAGTGGAACGTCGCTCTAACGAATGCCGATACCAAACATTCGGCTATAACGAACATGCCCTTTGGCTCCTGACTTTTGTGTACAAAATATGAGGCCGCAACTGCTATAACGAATGACCGCTATACTGAACAATTTCATGGATCCCGGGATGTTCGTTATAGCAACGTTCCACTGAAATTTTAAATTTTAATGGTTTAATTACATGGCAATCTTTGGACAGTCACCAATGTTGTGTACATGTAGGGTCTTTATACACTTCGCGCCAGGGGTTTTTTCAGCGACGATGACTGCCATACGGGGGTTTTTGAACAATGCATCATTTTAAAATCTTGCTAAAACAATCGGAACAATATATTTCTGTGAAATAAATCGATAAGGGTATACTATGTGTACAAGAGAGTAAAACCTGGCACAATTCGGACGTCGTTGTGGCCTTTGTCAAGAGATTATCCGTTCGAAAAAGGGCCCTTTGTGCGTCGTCAATGGACCGTAACGGACGTGTGTGTGGGTGCGTGTACACTGCTGACAATCCCTGACCGCAGACTCCAGCCTCCACTCCAGGCAGTCAAATCTTCGAGTTGGTCGGCCACAAACGAGCGTACAGATTACGGTAAAGAATGTGGGGGGAATTTCAATGCCAGACCGACGACCGTTGGGCTGTGCGGCATGCAAAGACAATGTCCCCCGCGTGCTTTCAGCTGCAGTGCGGTATCCCTCGATCCTCCACAGTAAAAGTCCCACAATTGCACAATTACTGCTGCTAATCTTGCAATTCATGTGGCAACTTGCGTCAAAAAGGGTCTTTGTACTGATTCATATTGCTTTGTTCTAAGCTGAAAAGAGTCTTTGTTTAGAATGTGGACAATAGTGGTGCCCGGATTCGGAGGGCCCCGTTGCAAAGGCAATCCAATTGACCTCCGGATTGGGAGGTCCCGGCGCGAAGTGGTTAAGACATTGTGCGGTTTTCTTTTCCCTTTTTTCTCTTGACTGATTTGTTAGTTTGATGACAGCACCATACATGTAGGGAATCGCTCCGTAGTTAGTACACTGTTAGCTTTCCTTGGGAGGTGGTGGTTTTGTTCTGGCCGGTCATCTGTCCTGATATTGTAAGTCCATGTTCCCTTGTTCTGTGCTGTGTTATCTTTCCCTGATTTACAAATGAGTGTTGCTTGTGTTTGGCAATACTGTACTTAGGAGATGTAATTCAATGAGTGTTTGTCCTGCTTGACATAATAAGCACTGAATCTCCAGTGCCTTGCCCGATGCCTGATGAAAACAAATTTCAGGCAGCACGGGCGGGATTCGAACCTGCGGCTCCTGCATTCTAGTGCAGACGTCTTAACCACTTCAGATTCAAATAATGTATAGCGGCGGGTACCGCATTGCATCATACATGTACATGTAGGCATAACGTTTTGTTTGTGTCGAGGAGAATGTCATTCAATGAGGGTTTGCCCTGTTCGATGTACCGGTATGTAATAAGCACCGAGTGCCCAGTACTTTGCAAATATTCAGGCAGCTCGGGCGGGATTTGGACCCGCAACGCCTGCTTTCTAGTGCAGGCGGTTAGACGATGAATGAAGATGGAATGAAATTAGGACCAACCTTCTGGGCAGAGATGAGGGACTTCTGCTTGATGACAATCTTCTTGGCAGGCTGGCTCAGGCCGGCGGGGGGCTTGGAGAGGAGAGAGCTGGAGTCATTGCTCTGTCCCTTCTCACTTGGCAGCTTCTTCATGGCCAGGTTCCTACCACCAAAAACCTGCCCAACAAATATTTGGAGAAGGAGTTGCCGGTAGGTGCTGAATGCTGAATATCACTGTGATTTCCAGTGGTTTTATTCTTCCCAAACAAACAAAGGAAATACTGACTGGGAACTTTGGAACAAATTTAGAAAAATGGCAAAGAAAACTTGGACTGGACCAGGACTGGAACCCGAGACCTCTGTATTAACGTACCGTACAAGTGCTCTTCCATCTGAGCTATCCAGCCCTTAGATGGTGGCCTTCCCTACAATAGTCAACTAGTCTTTGCCGTGGTGGGGGCGCCAGTCAAAAGCAATTCAACCATTAACTGTGGCTGTATATCCCCAGGGATCACACCCCCACTTCCATTCCGATGCAAACAGTTATATTCCTGTTCAGAGCACTTAGTGCTTGGGAATACTGTGCCAGTATCGACAATAGTATGTGACTTTTGGCTGGATAATCTGACGTATCAGCAGAATGGAAAGCAGGCACTGCGATTCAATGATTGACAGACGCTCAGAGGAGACTGATTAAACTTATCAAGCAACTGTGCTAAGGTTCTCCAGTCATCGGCAACATTCCCACTGGGATGTTTAACGGAGATAATGAGAGGACTAAGGGGACAGTAATAACTGGGCCATTTCCACTAGAATTAAACTGGGAAAAGTGACCATTGTCTCGGTGAATTTTGAATTGGAAAGTTTGCGGTGACACCCTGTACTAAAGTCATTTCTTTCGAGAAGGAGTATGGCTCTGAAAAGAGCTGTTACAAAATGTAACTTGAGCTACATGTACCTGAGTACCGTACCAACCCTGGGTACAATGCGGCAACTCAGTCACCGACTCTTTTCAGAGCCACAGTCTATCTCCAAAGAGATTACTTACCATGGAAGTCCCATCGGTATTAAGCTTTACCCCAAAAAATCATATGGAAATGCGGGTACAGTGACACAGTGGTGGTTTAAAAAGTTCATAGTCCATTTTCCTTTACTTCCTTTGAGTGAAAAGCAAAGCAAATTTGACCGGTCAAGAAATTGAGCAGTGAGAGCAGGGGTGTACCGTATGGTCATCGCACAGGCCAGATGTAAGACTCTGCAGACTTTACCTTGATGGCTTCCAGTGGCGTCGGACCGCTGCACCTCCCGTCCTCGTAGAACAGGCCGAGGTATTCCCGCTGCAGCCACGCAATGCGCCGGTCGGCCGTGTACATGCGGTGCTTGCGGATGGCCCCGATCAGCGCCCGCAGTCCCTGGGCCCAGAGCAGGACGGTCCGGCCCGGCCCGGCAAAGTGCAGGAGCCTGTTGTCGGCGATGCCGCCGCCGTACAGGACGGCGAAGGAGCTCTCCGAGGGGCCCAGACCGTGGCGCTTGCCGATGGAGCTCGTGTCCGACCCCTGCCCGCCCAGAAAGACCTCCTTGGCGGAGGTCAGGTCCAGGTAGCCCTCCTCCAGCCCTCCGGCCGTCGGGCTGCCGGCGCTGTACCTGCTGCCCAGCACCGACTCCAGGGAGCTCTCCGAGTCGTCGGCGCCGCCGGACGGCGGCCGGGACCAGACCAGCAGGCTGTTGCTGGGGTCCAGGCGCAGCTGGCACAGGCTGGACTTGTCCTCCTCCCAGCGAACGGCTGCCGTGCCGTGGTGCAGGCACTGCAGCAGGTGCAGGTCCCGCTCCAGCAGGTGGTGGGGGAGGACCTCGATCTGGTGGGGGCTGGGCACCGGGTGGATGGGGTCGTAGGGGAACTCCTGGTCATCGCAAGTGACAAAGGAGGTCTGGCCCGAGGACTTGTGGTCCTCTTCCTTGTCCACGCTGGAGAGGGGAAGCAAAGAGAGAGAGAGATGCTCACTCTCAAAATACTGAAATTCTCACTGCCACCAAATGGTTGGGTTTGGTTGGGTTGTTTTGGTTGGATTGGGTTTGGTTATGTTTGGATGGGTTTGGTTGGGTTTAGTTTGGTTTGGTTGGATTGGGTTTGGTGGGGTTTGGTTGGGGTGGGTTGGGTTGTTTGGGTTGTGTTGGATTGGGTTTGGTTGTGTTTGGATGGGTTTGGTTGGGTTTGGTTTGGTTTGGTTGGATTGGGTTTGGTGGGGTTTGGTTGGGGTAGGTTGGGTTGTTTTGGTTGTGTTTGGTTGTGTTTGGTTGTGTTGGGTTGGGTTTGGTTTGGTTGGGTTGGGTTTGGTTTGGTTGGTTGGGTTGGTTTGGGTTTGGTTGGGTTTGGTTGGGTTTGGTTGGCTTAGGTTGGGTTGGCTTGGGTTGGCTTGGGTTGGATTGGGTTGGGCTAAACTGAATCAAGTCAAAGCAAATTGAATTGAATTGACACACGTCATGACACGGCCAAATATAGACAAATTCAAGTTGAAATATTCCCAATTTGAAAGAATAATGTCAATCAAACTTGTTTTGAACTAAAGACTTCTGGTTTTGCATACCAGCACTCTTACCATCTGAGTAATCCAGCCCTTAGATGGTGGCCCTCCCAAATAGTCAACTAGTCTTTGCTGAACTGGGGGCGCCAGTAACAACCATTTAACCAAAATGTTCCCAGTCAGTTTTTCCTTCATTTGTTATTTAAATATAATAAAAATGTGATCCCTGAAGATTACGCTAGAATTAAGAGATACAAGTCAATCGGAGGGCAAGGATTTGAGACATTATTACGACTTGAATCCCAATAAAAGAAAAAAATACTAAGAAAAACCTCCCCCAAAACCACTCAGACAGTTTTGAGGTAATAAATACACTGAAGATAAACTCCAGATGCTCTTGAATGATGTTTTTCCAAATAAGCCAGAGTGTCACTCACAGACAGCCGGGCATATCGTGTTACAGGACAGCCCCGAGTCAGGATATTCATTTGTTGAAATTGACGACCGTCTGTGAACCCAATGCCTCGCTGTTGAATGTTATCGTCGATCTCTTCCCATCCCAATACCCCCCTAAAAAAATTCACACAAATCCACCTCAATGTTGATCTAGTCGGCCACCAACAATCTCTTTGGCCACTCCAGGAATCAAATTGCATTCGGACTGAGGACAGCCAGACGCGCGAATGCAAACTCTCAAGTCTACTCCACTTCTGTCAGCAACAACAGACACCTGGAAGTGTTTTGTATCGGGCTCGGTTTATGTGGACTGACCTAGCTAGTCGTCATATACAGGAGCGGCTGCTCGGAATCTGAAACGCTGCTTCAGTGAATCTGACCGGATTATGGATAGGTGAGCGGTGGACAGTGAGGGTACCTGGTGCACTTCCCGGTATTCATGGCATTTCATAGAGTGATCTTGAACATCTGAGTCTCATCTTGGTAGCTGTTTCTAAGAATGCATTTCATTTATTCTTGCGTACATATGGCTCTCTACTCGCTGGGACTTTGCCGACCAATTGGTGCGTTGGCCAGCGTTTTCTTGACAAGTTTATTTGTGTATTGGTTGGTTCTGTTTCTCCGTTTGTGGGCATGCTTGTTTATTGGTTTGTTTCTTTATCTGTGGGTGCTTGTTTGTGTAACAGCTGGTTTGATCTATTTACTTATTGCTTTGGTTGTATGCTAATTTTCTGATTGTATATTTCTTCAAATCATTTGTCTAGCAGTCATCAAGCTTGGCTTGTTCGTCTATTGATTGGTTTGTCCATTTCACAGTCTGTTAGTGTGGTGGCCATTTTGGGTCTGTTTTTCGGGTTTTGTCAGTCTGTTTAATGTACAGGTATCTTTTGATCTGAAGTTGATACAAAAACTGTTGCAAACTGCTCACTGACTAAAATGACTTGCAATACATAAGCCTGCATCCCACTGCCTTCCATTTTGTCCTTCCTCTGTCATGTGTGTCAGGGCTTTCCTTCCCCTGTCTGTGTATGTCCTTGTCACTGCCTTTGAGAATGGTCCTGCTAGGATCGAAACGTCATCAGGCCCTCTAACTTTTGAGATTCATCTGTTGATCTGTCAGACTGTCAGTCTATCCATCCATTCGTCTGTCTGTTGGTCCACGACAGCTCAAGGCTCGTCTGTCTGTCCGTCCACCCTTGGCATTGTCCTGGTGTTCACCTGTCTGAGTCCTTGCTGTGGTGACTGTTCCTTTCGGCTGCCTGGTGGCACAGCCTGATGTCAGTCAGGACCCACTGGGTCCTCATCATCTTGTCAATGTTCAGCAGACCTCCAGAGTACTCAGTGGAGGGACTGGGCTGGGCTCCGTTCCCCGTCTCCTGCTGGCAAAACAATCCCCATTATGCTCTCATTTCACACAGAGGAAAAACTGATCGGCAAAAGGAAAATGTGACCGGACAAGGACTTGAACCCGAGACCACTGGCTTAGCGTATCAAACCCTCTAGACTGATCTATACGGCTCTGAGGTGGAGGCCTTCTCATTTTGTCTTTGCTGGTTAAAAAAGTCATCAAAGAGGATCTTGGTGGAGCAATGTCCCAACCAGTTTCTATATATAACTGCCAAAATGACAGCGCTGTGACGGTCTGCTTACTTTTTCTGTGGATTCAGGGACGGCAACCATGGGTGAGTTCTCGTCGTAGATGCTCTGCAGCTCACGCAGGAAGGCACCAAAATACGGGACCACCTTGCAGCCTGGGATGCAGATGGCCCGGTCCAAGGCGTCGCGATACTCCATGCTGTTGGAACTGATGGACTCGTAGAGCGCCATCATGGCCTCAACGTCACCCTCGTCTGAGCCCTGGAACAGCGGCCGCACCAGAAGGGACCTGGAGCAATCGAAAAAGTTCCTGGATGCACGGCCGGCCGGACGACGATGGACCCATGGTGCGATGGTCGAGGAGGTAAAGGGGAAGAAGGCAGGGAGGGAAGGAAACAGGAAGGGATGGAGGGAGGGAATGAATGGGGGAAGTTAGAAGGGAATGAAGGAAGGAGGGGAGGAAGGAAGGAAAAAAGGAAGGAGGGAAGGAGGGAGGGAAGGAAGGAGGAAGGAGATAAGGGAAGGAAGGATGGGAGGAAGGAGGGAAGGAAGGAGGGAAGGAAAGAAAGGAGGAAGGAGGGGAGAGAAGGAAGGAGGGAAGGAAGGAGAGAAGAAACAAGGGAAGACAGGAGGGATGGAAGGAGAGAAGGAAGGAGGAAAGGAAGGAGGGAAGGAAGGACAGGTAGGACAGGAAGGAAGGAGGAGGTGAAGTAGGGAGGGGGAAGAAGGCAGGGAAGGCAGGGACGGGGTATAAAGGGAGGAAAGGAGGGAAGAGAAGGAGTGGAAGGAGGAGGGGAGTATACATAGAAGGGTGGGAAAAGGAGATGAGGTGGGAGAGATGAGGAAAGGGAGGGCATGGAGGAGGGATGAAAGGGAGGATAGAGGAATGCAGGAGGGGGTAGGAGGCAGGGAGGGAAGTAAGGAGGATGGTAAGGAGGGGAGTGATGCAGATAGGGGAGGGAGGAAGGCAGGAAGGGAGGTAGGCAGGGACACAGGGACGCAAGGAGGAATGGGGTGGGTGAAAAATAAGGCCATGTTATGAGTACCGGTACATGTTAGTACTAGCAATGGAGCGGTTGGCCAATGAGCATCTTTATCTACATCCAATGTCAAACATGTCCGAGTGTTACAAAGGAGCTGAGGAACATGGTTTATTTGGGAAAGCAAAGGGCCTTCGAGCAAAATAGTGCACCTCCTCTCTGGAACTCAATGCAAGAGGAACTCGGAAACCTCAAAGAGGCGAGTCATAATGCACTCTACTCAGACTCAAGACAACACAACACCTGCCTTTAAGAAATTGGTCAGTCGAGAATTTAAAAAAAAAGGTAGTCCCTCTGAACATTTTCAATTTTTCATAATTGTGGTAATTTAGATACTGTACGTACGCAGTTTGTACCATTCTGTTATCACTTTTGTCATTTTCCCCTCTGATTTATGCAGGATTCCTGGGAAAAAAATGGGGCTGTACCTCCTTCTATATAAACCACAGACATCTGCCGGTGGGTTCATACAGAAGTGTTCCAATGTGGGTGAAAAAAACCCCAACCTTTTATCAAAATTTATCAAAATAGCATCTGTCACCTTTGGGATGTCTATATTGCCCCAAACCACTTTGATTCCCCAAATAGACCAGGGAACAACTCTAGCTTGGAGAGCAGTGTCCATCCCCTTCCTGATAATGGGAATTTCATGCTGCGTAGGAGTATGCGGTGAGTAACATGTCCACTACCATGTTGATGCATTGAGCACATGTACGAAGATGTTCCAAGCGTGTGGATCCCATGGTCGTTTATTATTTTGTTTCGGAGGGGGGGGGGGGGTTAAAGGGAGAGGGGGTAAAGGCTTGGGAAGGATTGGTGTCTATGTTGGTGGTATATATGGGTGACAATGTGGAGCGTGAAGTCCTTTCCCCGTGTTTCCGTGATGTCACCGGGTGATGACAGCGCCAATTAGCGCCACGATGGGGAAGCTCCCAACAGCTGCTGCTTTTTTATGGGAAATCAAAATGAAGAATTGACTTCACGCAATTTCCGGCTGGAAACGGGCATCCTGTCCTAACCCCCCACCCCACCCTACCCTTTGCCCATCGGTGGAAAAGAGTCGGCATTTAATGATCAACATCTGTTCTGAATGCTTGGAGAAGTTGAACTGTGGGTCAATGTGGGAGGAGGGGGGGGGGGGGTTGTACCAGATGGGGTCTCTCTACGTCAGTATTCGGAGGCAGACTTGCTTCTGCCAATGCTCTGTCTAGACACCTCTGTTGCTAGGGGCAACAAGGCAGCTGCCTGCATCTGATGTAGGCATGGGGGAATGCTCGGCTGTAGCCTCAGCCGTGAACTGACCCGCTCATCGCCGCCCCTGCCTTCCCAGCCTAACACCTACGGCTTTCCACCAACTGTCACTCAAGTCAATGACATGGCAGGTCGAAGACCTTTGACCTGTCATCAGTCACTCAAATAATAGCTCTTTTCTGAATGGTACACCTCCTCTCACTCCTTAAAATGGCAGTGCCGATGCCAAGATGACATCACGGCTGGTCCCACTGTCCCAAAAAAACACAATTATTTGGATTGCATTTTTTTTGGGGGGGGGGGGTGTGTTTCGACACATTAAATGCAAATGTAATCGGACTGCAATTCGGGCTCCACTATTTATGCGACTTTTTCAGAATAATCGCAGTTTTTTTCATGCGGTGTGTGTATGAACATTCCATAGAAATCACACCGTGTTTTTTCCTCACAATACACTGCGTACATTTATGCGCGTACATTTATGTACCGATATGTCTCCCTTTATGTACCTACATGTACATGGTGTATGTCTCCCTTTATGACACCCTCAAGGACTCACAATTTTAGACCATAACTACCGGTACCAGCCATAAGCGGTTCGCGAGTGCGTGGACGTGATCAAAAAAGAAAAAAGTTTGAATCGAGATTCGATAAACGATTATTTGCACAGCAGGAATAGTCCTCCAGACAACAACTGGTCCAGCTATCAGATATTGAAAGCAGCCAGCCTGCAGTCTAATTGTTACGCTCCACGCAGTTGTGAACCCGGCCACAATGCTTTCTCAGCTCCCAGCGCTTTTTTTAGTCGGCACTGTGCTGACAGATGCTGC
The DNA here is from genome assembly GCA_949987565.1 of Luidia sarsii. Taxonomy (NCBI): domain Eukaryota; kingdom Metazoa; phylum Echinodermata; class Asteroidea; order Paxillosida; family Luidiidae; genus Luidia; species Luidia sarsii. The sequence continues at coordinate 6,668,638 of OX465112.1, forward strand.
GCTAAAGATAGACCACACTTCTGCATTTGATGGCTGGATGCTGGGGACTGGCCGTGGAGGAGAGGGAGGAGCTGTGGTAGGGGTCAGACACAAGTGCCGTCCATGGCACTATCTGGGATTGTAAGAGGAATCCACTCATTGCTCTCGTGGTTAGCTGTTATTGGCATTAGAGAGGGCTTATATGAAAAACCACTATGGGCAAAACCACGGGTTGGTTGGTGTAATGTACTAGCTGCATGTACATGTATACCTCTTGTTAAATTGTATATCTGCATGCATTTCATGGATTTGTAATGTTAACTGGATTCTTTAATGTGATATACAAAAATGTTGCAAACTGCTTACTGACTAGAATTACCAAAATGTAAATCTAAAATTTAGTGGGCCTGACGTTTCGATCCTAGCAGGACCTTTCTCAAAGGCTTTGAGAAAGGTTCTGCTAGGATCGAAACTTCAGGCCCACTAAATTTTGGATTCTTTAATGTTAACAGGAGTCTTTCAAGAATCATTGAGTAAGGAATAAGTCAATGTCACTTAAAGTGTAATGAAAGTATATAACAATATCTGTGACAGCGCTGTTCACATGAACTCATCAAAGCCCCCGGCAGGTATAGAGTCACTGTAATGTCTGTCTTTCTTTCTTGTTTTACAGACAAAGGAAGGGCAATCAATTTTGGTTTTCATTGATGAATTAAAAAGTAGACAAACTTTTGAGTGGATTTTAACTTGAGCCTCTATCAGAGCTCTAATATTTGAGCTAATCAAGATCTTGGCTGAAGTATACAGTGCTGAGGTATACATGCTGAGGTATACAGTACCTGTGAAAAAGGATTAGAAATTAAGGACTGAATAGCTTGAGTGGTAAAGCGTTGGTACATTGAACGAGAGGCTTCGGTTCACATCTCAGCTCAAACTTTTCTTAGCTCTTTCAATCAACTGATGAAGAAAAAACTCTAAAGTCATTTCATATATTCTGGGTACTTTGCCCCACTGCTTCGGTGGTCGGTGCTTATAGGATCTGTCTATTGTCCATGGCATTGTTAATTGCATATATAGGCCTATTCATGGAACATGAATATTCATCATTCCTGAATCACTAATGGAACGGAAGTTGCCCTTTTCACCCTATCCCCTCGGCATCTTACACTAGAAAGCATACTGAATCAAACATACTTCCACGTCTTCTCAAACGTTTGGTAGTTAATGTCGGCGAACCTGCCAAACTTCAATGGAATTGGTATGGACAACAGAGCTAAACCTGACCAAAATTGTTGAAGTGGGATTGATTTCGTGCGTGATTGCAAAGGATCGCTCAGTCGGCAGATTGCTAATGTCGTGAGCCTGGAAGAAGGGCATGAGTGCATTCAGATGCTGAAATCACTGCATGGGAAATTGGGAACGAATTCCGTCTGGTCCATTACAATTAGTGTTTACTTGATTATGACATAATAAGTGAACACATAATGTGGATAGGATTGAAGCACATTCAAACTACCGGTAGATTATAAAGGGTCACTATAAAAAAGACCTTTGTGACCTACTTTTTCCCTTATGCCCTCATCGGCACCCGACGATGTTTGGTGGTAGACCCGCCAACAAGTCAACAATATCTCATTGTTTTGGAGCTTGATGGGCCTGAGGTGCTCAGGGTTAATGATGAAGCCTGTTTGTCCATGCATATTCATGAGTGTTTGTTTGTTTGTCTGTCTGTCTGTACCTGAGGCCGTCGAGTATCTCCATGACGGCGTTGAAGTTGCCCATGTTCCAGCAGGCATTGGCCACTTGCACCAGGCTGGTCAGCAGCGTGGTCTTGTTCTCCTCCCCCTCCGTCACGATGCACTCGGTCACCCAGTCACTCACCTTGGCAATGAAACAAGGGTACGGGTTCACTTGAGCCCATTTTTACACGAGGAGCCGAAAACGAGGGAACCCGCGCGAAGATGTCACGGATACCTTGCCGTGTAAAAGTGTATCTCTGTCACGAGATTGCATGGGTCCCGTGCGATTTCGCATCGATGCGTCATCTGTGCAATAATCTCTGAGATTGGTCGTGTTAATGCACCCTTGCGACATTCGCGAGGATGTTTGTTGGCGATGCGGCTTTTACGCGTGGCTTTTTACGCATGCACAACGCACTCAGTAACACTTCCAAAATGGCGCCTCACGAATGCTTACTGATGCTTCTTCTATTGAGCATGGACGAAAAGCAGTATCAGAGCATACTGTCCTGATGACGGCCAGAGCATTCTGGTCGAAACGTCGAGTTACCACTCAGGTTCTTTTCAGAACCACACCTCTTCTTTGAGAGACCTTGGTGTCACCGCAAACCGTCCTATATTGTTTCACCCACCATGCAAACTCACTAGGTCCAGTTTGGGCGGTCTGTTCTTCACACGCGAACCTTGTTCTCGCGCTCGAACCACACGAGTACGACCCAAGAACGGTCACTCGAAACAGGATCACACACCACCTCTCCGCCAGGGTTGTTTCACGAACAGCCGAGAACGCGCGCGCCCGAACTCGACCATAGTGTACGCTTATTGTTTTACTTTTATTGTTCCCAATTGTTCAGAGAGTTTTGAAAAAAACAAAACCACAACCCAAAAAAATTAACGTCTTGTAGCAGTCATTGGCACTGAGAAGTGGCCTGGTATGAAGTGATTAAGATTAAAAATCTGATGAAAGGACACAGTAGTTTATCCTAAAAAGTGCAATTTTTCCCCCACATTGTGAAAACAAAATTTGATACTGTAAATGGTTTTCCAGGACGGAGCACTTTGGAGCAATGCTTTCTCCCCTTTTTCGGCTAGGTACCTTACCTCTCTGAAGCGCAGCAGGAGGTCCTTGATGGTCTTGGGCCCCATCTCCTCTGCACTGCAACCGGCATCCAGCGCCGCCGGCCCCCGGCCACCGCTGGTGACCTGCCGGACGTAGCTGGCCGGCGGCACCTGGCAGAACAGCTCGTGCTCCGTCCCCGTCAGGATCAGGGCCACCTCCTCGGGGAAGTGGAGCAGACGCCGGCAGCGCTCAAACTCCTCCTGGTAGAGCGAGGTCTGAGCGGGCAGGAGATGGGAGGCCTCCTGGCCACATGGCTTGCCTGAGATGAGAGAATAACAGAGATGAGAGATGATGAGAGAAGTGAGAGAAATTCCCTCCCAACAGTCGTGTGTGAATTAAGGTCTACTAGCGAATACTTAGTACCGGTAGAGCCACTACTGTTGAATATTTCCCTAGAGGGCGTAATACATTCGCTAAGATTTCACACAATAAACTCCCAGCATGCCCTGCGGCATACCTGCCATGGTACGGTAGCTTCCTCTTTTTTTTCTTAGCAGCAATCAGCGTAGAACATACACAATTTCAGTGACGTGATTCTCCTGGATTTATATTTGCTAAGTATTGATTAGATAAAGATAATGTGAAAAATGTGAGAACTACGAGAACTACGAGAACTACGAGAAATGCTAGAAATGCGAGAAATGCGAGAAATGCAAGAAATGCAAAAAATGTGAGAAATGCAAGAAATGCAAGAAATGCGAGAAATGCAAGAAATGCAAGAAATGCAAGAAATGCAAGAAATGTGAGAAATGCAAGAAATGCGAGAAAAGTGAGAAATGCGAGAAATGCGAGAGAGAAATGCGAGAAATGCAAGAAATGCAATAAATGTGAGAAATGCAAGAAATGCAAGAAATGCGAGAAATGCGAGAAATGCGAAAAATGCAAGAAATGCAAGAAATGCGAGAAATGCAAGAAATGCAAGAAATGTGAGAAATGCGTGAAATGTGAGAAAAGTGAGAAATGCAAGAAATGCGAGAAATGCGAGAAATGCGAGAAATGCGAGAAATGCGAGAAATGCGAGAAATGCGAGAAATGCAAGGATGCAAGAAATGCGAGAAATGCGAGAAATGTGAGAAAAGTGAGAAATGCAAGAAATGCAAGAAATGCAAGAAATGCAAGAAATGCAAGAAATGCAAGAAATGCAAGAAATGCAAGAAATGCAAGAAATGCGAGAAATGAGAAAATGAGAAAAATGAGATAAGAGAGATGAGAAAAAAAGAAGAGAAATGCGAGAAAAAAGAGATGAGAGAGAAACAAAATGTGAGAGGGAATGAGAGTAAGGTGAGATAAATCAGAACGAGAGAGAATGAGAAAGATAGGCAGACAGGTAGACAGACAGACAGACACACACACACACACAGACACTTGGAGACAGAGCGAGAGACAGGGATACATAAGCAGGGAGCCACCGAGAGACAGGAACAGAGAAACAGCCAGGCAGAGGAGGGAAAGAGAGAGAGACAGGCAGAGAAAGAGAGGAAAAAACAGAGAGCAAGAGACAAAGGGAGAGAGAAGAGAAACAAGCAATAATCTCCCCCGTTTCATGAAATTTCTTTGCATTTTGTGAGGAAGAAGAGAAAACTCCCAATCCACTTTCACACAGCAAAAAAAAAATGTCGCAAACGAATCAACAACTACCGGTAGCACGACCAACAAGGCCTGATGTCTCCACTCAAGCATGACCTCCATCAAAGGGCACGATGTGCGGTGCTAGCATTTAAAAGCGCAGTGCAGCATAGGCGTGAGTGGGTGCCCATGAACCTCAGCAACAACCTCAAGTTCATCACTCCTCCTCTCCCAACTGTATTTGCCTCTTTTTGTTATTACTAAACAGCTGCAGGACAGGTTTCCCTATTACTAATGACCAGGCTTTGCGTCTCTGAGTCCTTGCGTGTGAGGAGGGCAGTGGATCCTTTGCCGCATTGGCTGTCTGCGTGTCGCCCGGGCATAGTCAACATGCCTGGAACAGCGTGGTGTCAAAGGCTGATGAAACAAATCGGAAGTCTGCGTGGTACATGTATATGTCTGTGGGTTGAGTGTGTACACCTTGGCTTGGTGCCCGTGGTCATTGCCTTGGTGCCACTAGTCATTGCCTCGATGCCCCTGGTCATTGCCTTGGTGCCCCTGCTCATTGCCTTGGTGCCCCTGGTCATTGCCTCGGTGCCCCTGGTCATTGCCTTGGTGCCCCTGGTCATTGCCTTGGTGCCCCTGGTCATTGCCTTGGTGCCCCCTGCTCATTGCCTTGGTGCCCCCTGCTCATTGCCTTGGTGCCCCCTGCTCATTGCCTTGGTGCCCCCTGCTCATTGCCTTGGTGCCCCTGGTCATTGCCTCGATGCCCCTGGTCATTGCCTTGGTGCCCCCTGGTCATTGCCTTGGTGCCCCTGCTCATTGGCTTGGTGCCCCTGGTCATTGCCTTGGTGCCCCCTGCTCATTGCCTTGGTGCCCCTGCTCATTGCCTTGGTGCCCCTGCTCATTGCCTTGGTGCCCCTGGTCATTGCCTCGGTGCCCCTGGTCATTGCCTTGGTGCCCCTGGTCATTGCCTTGGTGCCCCTGGTCATTGCCTTGGTGCCCCCTGCTCATTGCCTTGGTGCCCCCTGCTCATTGCCTTGGTGCCCCCTGCTCATTGCCTTGGTGCCCCCTGCTCATTGCCTTGGTGCCCCTGGTCATTGCCTCGATGCCCCTGGTCATTGCCTTGGTGCCCCCTGGTCATTGCCTTGGTGTCCCCTGGCCATTGCCTTGGTGCCCCTGGTCATTGCCTCGATGCCCCTGGTCATTGCCTTGGTGCCCCCTGGTCATTGCCTTGGTGTCCCCTGGCCATTGCCTTGGTACCCCTGGTCATTGCCTCGGTGCCCCTGGTCATTGCCTTGATGCCCCTGGTCATTGCCTTGGTGCCCCTGCTCATTGCCTTGATGCCCCTGGTCAATGCCTTGATGCCCCTGGCCATTGCCTTGGTGCCCCTGCTCATTGCACTGGTGTCCCTTGGTCAATGCTTTAACAAGCCTTAAGAATACTGTGTCTTGTACATGAAAGTACATTAATGTACCTCCACATTTGCTCATCTCCATGCCCAACATTCAAATAAAATTGAATGTTGTTTGGGCTGTCCAGTATCCATATCCATTGCCTTGGTGCCCCTGGTCATTGTCTTGGTGCCCCTGGTCATTGCCTTGGTACCCCCTGGTCATTGCCTTGGCGCCCCTTCTCATTGCCTTGGTGCCCCCTGGTCATTGTCTTGGTGCTGCTGGTCATTGCCTTGATGCCCTTGGTTATTGCTTTGGTGCCCCCTGGTATTGCCTTGGTACCCCTGGTCATTGCCTTGGTGCCCATTGTAATTGTCTTTGTGGCCCTGGTCATTGCCTTGGTGCCCCTGGTCATTGCCTTGGTGCCCGCTGGTCATTGCCTTGGTGCCCGCTGGTCATTGCCTTGGTGCCCATTGTAATTGTCTTTGTGGCCCTGGTCATTGCATTGATGCCCCCTGGTCATTGCCTTGCCCATAGCATAGTAACACAATCAAGCATGATTTGTCAACTTTGATTGATGGCGACAATAATTTCCCATTAGTGATACCACAACTCAAGGATGTGATATTTTAACACAAGTTACAGGCCCGACCCATTCTGGCGTTACAAACTGCTAACATAATCAATTTTATTTTGGCATCCCTCCCCCACTCAATAAATTTCAAAAAATAAAATTGAATGTTGTTTGGGCTGTCCAGTATCCATATCCATTGCCTTGGTGCCCCTGGTCATTGTCTTGGTGCCCCTGGTCATTGCCTTGATGCCCTTGGTTATTGCCTTGGTGCCCCCTTGTATTGCCTTGGTACATGTACCCCTGGTCATTGCCTTGGTACCCCCTGGCCATTGCCTTGGTGCCCCTTCTCATTGCCTTGGTGCCCCCTGGTCATTGCCTTGGTACCCCCTGGCCATTGCCTTGGTGCCCCTTCTCATTGCCTTGGTGCCCCCTGGTCATTGTCTTGGTGCTGCTGGTCATTGCCTTGATGCCCTTGGTTATTGCTTTGGTGCCCCCTGGTATTGCCTTGGTACCCCTGGTCATTGCCTTGGTACCCCCTGGTATTGCCTTGGTACCTCTGGTCATTGCCTTGGTACCCCCTGGTATTGCCTTGGTGCCCCTGGTCATTGCCTTGGTACCCCCTGGTATTGCCTTGGTACCCCTGGTCATTGCCTTGGTACCCCCTGGTATTGCCTTGGTACCCATGGTCATTGCCTTGGTACCCCCTGGTATTGCCTTGGTACCTCTGGTCATTGCCTTGGTGCCCCCTGGTCATTGCCTTGGTGCCCCTGGTCATTGCCTTGGTGCCCCTGGTCATTGCCTTGGTGCCCCCTGGTCATTGCCTTGGTGCCCCCTGGTATTGCCTTGGTGCCCATTGTAATTGTCTTTGTGGCCCTGGTCATTGCCTTGGTGCCCCTGGTCATTGCCTTGGTGCTTCTGGTCATTGCCTTGGTGCCCCCTGGTCATTGCCTTGGTGCCCGCTGGTCATTGCCTTGGTGCCCATTGTAATTGTCTTTGTGGCCCTGGTCATTGCATTGATGCCCCCTGGTCATTGCCTTGCCCATAGCATAGTAACACTGTTGGGTTGATGAGAATTAGAGAAGAAGAACCTGGACTATTCTACAGTGTGAGTAAGACTGCTGTGTTGATGTTTTTTGACAGAACCATCAACACCAACTGCTGTTTAATCAAGCATGACTCGTCAACTTTGATTGATGGCGACAATAATTTCCCATTAGTGATGCCACAACTCAAGGATGTGATATTTTAACACAAGTTACAGGGCCGACCCATTCTGGCGTTACAAACTGCTAACATAATCAATTTTATTTTGGCATCCCTCCCCCACTCAATAAATAACAAATAAAAAAAATGAATGTTGTTTGGGCTGTCCAGTATCCACATCCATTGCCTTGGTGCCCCTGGTCATTGTCTTGGTGTCCCTGGTCATTGCCTTGATGCCCTTGGTCATTGCCTTGGTGTTCCCTGGTATTGCCTTGGTACCCATGGTCATTGCCTTGGTACCCCCTGGTCATTGCCTTAGTGCCCCTGGTTATTGCCTTGATGCCAATCCTAGTTTCCCATTAGTGATACCACAACTCAAGGATGTGATATTTTTACAAAAGTTACAAGCCCGATCCATTCTGGCATTACAAACTGCTAACATAATCAATTTTATTTTGGCGTCCCTCCCCCACTCATCAAATTCTAAAAAAAGAAAGAAAAAATCTGACATTTATAAAAGGAATGGATGCTGGTCACAACAATCACAATCTTCTAGCCTGAACTACTAACAGGTAGCCAGCTGTGTATTCTGAATTCCAAAGGACAGGTTCCAGATGTTGTTTGTGCTGTCCAGTGACCTGACCATCTCCTGTATACGTGTATATCAGGCACAGTACTGATTCCAGACTCTACTGAGTGAAACACTCGTGCACTCATTCTTTTTAGAAAAAAAAGACAACTCAAACTGGTTTGCAGACGTTTGTCATAAAAACAGACGAAAGACGTTCCAAGTTTCTTTCTCGGGATGGCAAAGCACGGCAACAGTTTTGCCAGCAGCTGCTTGGAAATTGTCACACTGCTGGCAGGCCTGGCCCTTGCCTGGCAGTGTTCCGTCCGCGAGAGGTCCTTCCGGACCGAGGAAAATCGAGCCCTGCCAAATTGCGGGTTCAAGAAGACTAACGCCACGTCTGCTGTGACCTGCGCCAGGGACTGCAGCCTCAGTGCCCACTGCCGCTCTGCCAACTACAACAGGAGGGAGCAGAGGTGCGAACTGAACTGGGGCACGGCAGAGGGCGGCGATGCGCTCCTTGTGCATGCCGAGAGCTCGCTCTACCTCGCAGCTGGCCGGGCCCGACCGCTCTTCCCCTCAGCCTGCCAATTCCTGACATGTAAGACGCTGCTCAGAGATGGCTACACGGCAAGCGGGCCGTACCGAATCCACACCGGCAGCGCATTCATCTGGGCCCACTGCGACATGGACACCGACGGCGGGGGCTGGATCACGATGCAGCGGCGACAAAACGGCACGGTGGACTTCTACCGCAGTTGGGCCGACTACCGGGAGGGCTTCGGTGACTTAATGGGTGAGCTCTGGCTGGGCAACGACAACCTGGCTAGTCTGACTTCGCGGGGGTCGTGGGAATTGAGGGTGGACCTCGAGGACTGGGGGAACAACACGGGGCACGCTAAGTATGGCTACTTTAGAATCTCCTCGTCCAAATACCGGCTGCACATTGGCAGATACACGGGAAGGAACATTGGGAACTCAATGAGGCAGCACAATAAAAACCATTTTTCAACCAGAGACATGGACAACGATGGATGGGTCGGTAAATGCGCGAGAGCACACGTTGGGGGCTGGTGGTTTCATGGATGTGTAAATAGTCATTTGAATGGTAAATACTATGTGTATCCGAATATGAAACCGAACAGTCTGACTGGATACACAGGTATCAAATGGTATACTTGGAAACCACGTAATTACTCCCTCAAAAGTTGCAGCATGAAGCTGCGTGAGTTTAACTGACGCATACCTGTGTAGGATGAAAGGCTTTGTATGATGGAAGATATTGGGGAGATAAAGAGTATCTGAGAAAGTCTTTTTCATTCAGAAAACCAGCACTTGAAGTTTACTGTATGTATGAATGTTAAATAAATTAAATGCAAATTTCTTTATTTTGGGGCCATGATCCCTGGAGATATCCATGTACACTGTACATGTACATGTAAAGGCAATTTATAGGGCCATTTCAAGCCTCACATAAATGGGATTATTTGGATCGTGATTTGAATCGCGATTCAAACTCCACTTTTTTGTGTGTGGATACAATAAATGCGATTATAGGCCTATTAGTGGGATTTGAATCGTAATTTGGACTCCACTATTACTGAGACCTTTTTAATAGCATTTATTAGCCAGTCGGTAAGTGTGGGAACACTCAGCGGAATCACAATGGTTTTATTCAATCCCACAATGCACCGCTCGTGCACTGATCGACAGGAGGTAAACAAGATTATTATTCTATTTGGACAGTGCAAACATCCATAATGGTTACTGGTCAATGGTTCTGACTGGTGCCCCCACCCTGGCAAAGACTACTGTACAGTGTAGATGACCATCTGAGAAGGCCACCATCTTAGGGCTGGATAGCTCAGATGGTAAGAGCACTGGTACTGGTACTGGTACTGGTACAGTACATGTAAGCAAAACCAGAGGTCTCGGGTTCAATCCTGGTCCAGTCAGTTTTTCCTTCATTTGTTGCTGACTTAAATTGAAAAATATGCATCCAATTTGTGAGATCCCTGAACTGCTGTACATGTAGCAAGATTTACAATTGGTTGTTTGCATCTGACTGAAAGGGGGCGTGATCCCTGGAGATGTACTGTACGGCCATTAATGGTTGAATTGCTTCTTACTAGCGCCCCCACCCTGGCAAAGACTAGTTGACTTATTTGGGAAGGCCACCATCTAAGGGCTTGGTACCTCTGGTAGTAAGAGTGCTGGTAAGCAAACCAGAGGTCTCAGGTTCCAATCCCGGTCCAGTCAAAGTTATCTTTGCCATTTTGTTTCAATTTGTTTAAAAGTTCCTAGTCAGATTTTCAGTAAATTTTTGTCTTTATATATTTGATTACAATTTACATTAAAAAGAATCACCAAATTTTGCGAATCAAACATTTTAGGGGCTTAACGTGTTGATACTTGCAGAAACATCTTTCTGACGGCCTAGAATCATGTGTAACTGTAAGCCTTTGAATGCCCAATTTTATGACATCCTTATTTTATTAAGAATTGCACTAATATTTATCTGTTGCGCAGCACTCACTAATGTATATTTAAACCAAAAAATAAATGTTGGAAATGTAACACATATTAGCCAAATTTAATCTTTCAGGCAAATTTAAATGTTCATGAAATTTGATGTGTAATAAAGTGTGAAGTTAAAGGTACATGCATCAAGCACATGAAATGATCTTTTTGGAGAAATCAAAAGTCTCAACAAGCTATGCTAAGAATCCCAGTCAATTCGTGTGTGTATGAGAGAGAGAGAGAGAGAGAGTGAGAGAGAGAGAGAGAGAGAGAGAGAGAGAGAGAAAGAGAGAGGGGGAGAGAGAAAGAGAGAGAGAGGGAAAGGGGGGGAGAGAGGGGAGAGAGAGAGAGGGAGAGAGAATGACGGGAGGGGGAGGGGAGAGACAGACAGAGAGAGAGAGGGGGAGAGGGAGAGAGAGAGTGAGGGGAGGGGGAGGTGAAAGACAGACAGACAGACAGACAGAAAGAGAGAGAGAGGGAGAGAGTGAGGGGGAGGGGGAGGGGAGAGACCGGACAGAGAGAGAGAGAGAGAGAGAGGGGAGGGAGAGAGAGTGAGGGAGGGAGAGACAGACAGAGAGAGAGACAGAGAGAGAGAGAGGAGGGAGAGAGAGTGGGGGGGGGGGAGAGACAGAGAGAGAGGGGGGAGAAGGAGAGAGAGTGAGGGGGAGGGGAGGGGAGAGAGAGAGAGTGAGAGAGAGGTTGAGAGAGAGAGGGAGAGACAGAGGGAGGATGGGGAGAGTGAGAGAGTGAGAGAGGGAGGATGGGGAGAGTGAGAGAGGGAGAGGGAGATGGAGAGAGAGAGAGGAAGGATGGGGAGAGTGAGAGAGTGAGAGAGGGAGAGAGAGGGAGAGAGAGGGAGAGAGAGGGAGAGAGAGGGAGAGAGAGGGAGAGAGAGGGAGAGAGAGGGAGAGAGAGGGAGAGAGAGGGAGAGAGAGGGAGAGAGAGGGAGAGAGAGGGAGAGAGAGGGAGAGAGAGGGAGAGAGAGGGCGAGAGAGGGAGAGAGACTTACTGAGGGTGGAGGGGGATCCGTCGGCAGCCTGGAGATCGTTGTCCAGGTCCCCATTCTCCTGGCTCTTCTGCATGGCCGAGGTCAGGTTGGCGCATATAGCCTTCAGCTCCAGGAACGTCAGCGGCTGGATGGCCCACTTGCTGCTGCCCTGGAACTCCAGCACCAGTTGGCTGATGCCGTGCTTGTAGGCGCCAATGTGCCAGTTCTGGAGGTGGGCCGTGCGCTGGCAGCGGAGGACGGCCTTGGAGGAAGGGTGGAGGAGGGAGATGTCCCGCGGACCGATGCAGAGGATGCGAGGGGCCTGAAGAGAGGGATGAAGGGAGGGATGAATAAATTGGTTAAAAGGGGGAAAACTAAGAATTAAGGGGGGAGGGGAACCCCCCCCAAAAAAAAAAATGAAACAAAAAGAAAACTTGCAAAAATTTGCAAAGACAATTGGATTGGGCCAGGAAGCTTGAACCCAAGACATTGTGCTTAACGCACCAGCACTCTTACCACATGAGCTACTGTATCAAGCCCTTAGATGGCGGCCTTCCCAAATGGCTAATTACCCCCCCCCCCCTGCCCGCAGTATGGGGATCACAGAAACATGGATGAAAATAAACTAAATTTTCATTATAAATGAATACTTTTGAAATTGAAATCACAATTGAAAACCACAATCACAATGGTAATCAAAATCACAATCGAAATCAAAACTGAAATCAAAATCAAATTCAAAATCAAAATCAAAATCAGAATGATTTCAATCAACAAGTACCGGTACAAGAAAAATAAAAGAACAATAAACATAACCAGCAAAAACAAGCAAAAATCTGCCCATGAAAGTCCGTCCAAAAGAAAGAACTTTTTCCAAGATTTTCCCAATGAAATAAAGTCCTAGGTGAGAATAATATTGTTAGAAGTTAGTCTTGATTATGACTTCCAGAAGGTACCTCTGCACAAATTCAATAGGAGAGATTGGAGGATTGATTGTACTGCTTTCTATTTCTTTACTCATAATAAAGATTCTCTTGCTTCAGTAAACAACTGTAACCTATACCTTTCTGGTAAAGGTTTATTCACTGGTAGATTTAACCTGTTCTTCACATCAATCGGCACAGAAATGGACTGATTTTACATTGTCCACTCACAAAAGGGCAGTTAAAGCCCCTACACAACAATTGGTAAGATCGAAAAACAGAAATGTTCACAGAATACATGAAACTTATACAGTTTGAAGATAGTTATAGTAGAAACCTCGCACTGAAATATTTCTGCCTAAAATATTGTATTTTGGGAGAAATGAGTAAAAGAAATCGTTTACGTCTCACCGAGATCTAAACTTTTTTTCGGAACAGTACGGCATTGAATGCTGCAATTTCGAGAAACAAATGAAGCGGTTTTCACGATTTTCTCGAGGATTGAGCTGAAATGTTCACCTGTGTGCTATTTCATGCATAATGTTGGATCAGACAACGTACAATATGGATACTATTCTTTGACCTCGACCTATGATGTGTAGGGGCTTTAAACTGAAAGTGTAGGATATGAAATCCACCTCATTTTTGCAAAGAAAGTCTTCCATCACGATGAGAGCACACTATTCATCTTGGTCCTTCACCATATGTCGAGAGTGTGTGGCTCTGAAAAGAGCCGGTAACTCAACATTACGAGCAGTGTTTACAGCCGACTGTGGAGAATTCTGTCGCAATGAATAGGTGGACAATGGTTTTGTGGATATTGACAAAACTGAAGGTGGTCACCATTTTCACAAGATCATCAGGCACAGTCTGTCTGTATTGGTTTTTTCCCTCCTTTTCAAAGTCAAATGTTCCTGGCTCTTTTACAAATTCGTGGAAGATGCCCCAGTTTCTTGTTCTGATGTTTTGTGGGTGTGTGTGTGTGTGTGTGTGTTTGCGTGTGAAGTCGATTGATGGAATAAGAATTGTATGCCATTCTGCATAACTCCATCCTCTTGCAAAGCTGCAATTGAAATACCGGGGTAGTTGAATTGAAAGTCAACATTTGCACCAGTCTCCTGACAGGCAGAACACATACATGTACCCGGTACTATGTACCTGAAACCATTGAGTTACTGCCTCTTTTCAGAGCCACACTCCATCTCACAAAGAGATGATTTACATGGTGGCACTGCAAACCTTCCACTTGGTACTGTACGGTATGTACATGTACATGGATGTGTACATACAGTAAACATGTACCAAGTGGAAGGTTTGCACCCGGTACCCGGTACGTCCACCTTCAACATTCAAGTCTTACAGTACTCTACATGTACTGTACATGCACTTACTGCAAACCAAACAAATGTCTATGGGGAGGGCGAAGCATATTTCTAAGGCTGAACTTGGACTCGGTTCATGAATGCTGCCAGTGATTTGAGTGGAGTGGGGGTGTCTGAATGTCAGTTATGTAGGGATGGAAGCGTTGGTCTCAAAGTGACTGACAAGACTCCTCCCTGTGGAGATGAGTCAGCAAGCAGACCATGCCCACTCCTACTGATGGTTTCCAGATATTCCTTTGGTTTATATGAATTTTAATTTGGTTGAAAAATTGGCAAGACAACTCTGACTGGACCGGGACCTGAACCCGAGACGTCAGGATTAATGTACCAGTGCTCTTCCCTCTGAGCTATCCAGCCATTCAGATGGTGGCCATCCAAAATTGTCAACTAGACTTTGAATTATAATTTGGTTAGAGCCACGTGAGGTGATGCAGTGCACAATGTTGTACTTCAAGTTTGTGGATTCAGCAATTCAGAAAAGGACTACACCAATTCTTGGGATGAGATTAGAGTCATTTTCTCCGTCCAAATAATCTTTTTGCTCGTGTTCACAGTCACACAGGCCAAAAATCGCAGGTCGATTGTGGCAAGTTAGCAGTTGTGGTCTAATGGTGGGTGTGTCCTTCAGGGTGACCAATGCAGGGAGACATACAAAGAAGCATGGTACTTCCTGACAATCAGAGCAAGAGCGGTGCATTGTGGGATTAAAAACAAAACAAAAACAAAAAACGGTGCGATTCGGCGGAGAGTTCCCACACATATCGCATCTCAAATAAACCTGATTATTTAGAAAAGTCTCACAAGTAATAGTGGAGTCTGAATCGCGATTCAAATCCCACTAATAATCGCGTTTATTGTGTCCACACACAGAAACTTGGGGTACATTCAGACAGCGTTTTACATTCGCTAAAACTACTGCTACCATTTAACCCGATCGGTTTTTAAAAAGTGTGTCTGAACGCTCCAACACCGTTTTAAACTTTAAAACGATCCAGTTTAACTTGCCGCAAAAACGCAAATTTAAAACTGCTCGAGAGGAGGGTTTAGCACTAAAACGTCTGGTTTTAGGCAGCGATATTGACATGCCTGGCTGCACAGGTTGCGTAACAGGTAATAATGCGTGATGTGTGTGTGCAGGATGTGTGTGTGCAGCGCTCACTTATGCATAAGCAGAAGTCCGCACTGGATGTGGGAAGAGCGCGGTGCCTTTTAAAACCGAAAATAAAACTGAAACCGGTTTTAACTGCTTGCTGCATACTACAATGCTGTATGAACGCACAGAGTTTTAAATTTATGACTTGCTCCCTGTGATTAGAAGGCGTTTTAACTTGATTGGTTTTAAACTATGGTAACATGCTGTCTGAATTTAGTTGGAGTCTGAATCGGGATTCAATTCACGATCCAAAACATCACGTTTATTTAGGACAGTCTGACAGTGGAATCAGCCTTATTGTGACTGCCAGTTTCATGGTGTGCCCCTATTCTGCCCTTTAACAAAAACCCCCTGTCACATTAGGCAGTCTGCAGACCTGTCTGAGACTTTGATAGACTGCAGCAGTTGACCCAAGGCTGACCCAACTGGTCACAAGAGCGACAGAACTGTGCGACTGAGAGATACATTTTTTTACCACAAGTTTCTTTTCCTGCACTGGCCATTTCTCCCCCTCAGAGTAAAATTCACTTGCATTTTTGGCGACAAAAATCACAGTACCGTAGGAAGGAAAGAAAAACTGACTTGGGATACTTCAATTCAATTCAATTTGGCATTCATCCTGGGTATACAATTCAATAAGGCTTATGTCAGTATGTCTAAACAAAATATGGCTGTGTCTGAAACGGGCTTCCAGAGCTACGGCTAGGGCTATTGTCTTTGCATCCTTGTGTGTTTCCAATGGAGCGAAGATGTAGCCGTAGCTCTAGACAACAGATTCGAACACTGCCTATCCTTACAGAGAGTATGTAATTATGTGTAATATCAGAAGATGTCAATATGAGGGGAAAAGGTGAAGGAGAGCTTTTTGTACCTTTCCCTTGGAGAAGAAAAAAAAAATACTAACTACATGTACACACAGATTCACACACGGAACTACACATGAATTCAAGCAATTCATGAAAACTGTAACTTTAGACAATTTGACAGGACTGGGATTTGAACCTGGGTCTCTGGGTGAATCATTTTACCACCATTGTACCATAACAGAAAATGCAAAGAACCGTTATCAAAGGAAATCTGCCAAATAGAGGAAGCCCCAGCTAAGATCAAATTGTTAGCCCGTCTCAGTGAAGATGCATCATCAGGGCCGTTTCCACTGTCTAAATAATAGTGATTTGAATTGCGCTTCA
Source organism: Luidia sarsii (assembly GCA_949987565.1). Classification (NCBI taxonomy): domain Eukaryota; kingdom Metazoa; phylum Echinodermata; class Asteroidea; order Paxillosida; family Luidiidae; genus Luidia; species Luidia sarsii. Next base: position 6,684,937 of record OX465112.1, read on the forward strand.
AACACCATTTGATTTTTGCCTGCGTTCACACAGGCCAAGAAATTGCGACGCGAGAAATCTTGAGCCGATTGTGGTTAGCAGTTGTGGCAAATGGTGGGCGTGTCCTTGAGGATGGCACACGCAGGGAGACATATAAACAAGGCACTTCCTGTCAATCAAAGCGTGAGAGCGATGCATTGTGGGATTAAAAAAAAAGATTCAGCGGAGCGTTCCAACGCACATCCCATCACAAATAAACGTGGTTATTTGGAAAAGTCTCACTAAAATCCCACTAATAATTGCATTTATTGTGTTCCAGCAAAACAAAAATTGGGGTTTGGATCGCAATTCAAATTGCGACCCCCTCCAAAAAAAAAAAAATGTTTGAAAGGAGTGGCAAGTGGAAACTGCCCTTTTATTCTGGTGTATCAGTATTGATACGACTTCCTCCACCTGGATCCACTTGCCCATCCTGACTAACCATCACCCACAGTGTATGTGCACAGCTGGCAGCAGTGCAGTGCATGTGTTGGATTCAATATTCATCTTGATCATGTCCTTGCTCTCAAGTGCTCCCCTGTCAGTTTTGCGGGCACAGCAAGCCACTGCTAGCTAGCCCTCACTCACAAGCACCGCACCTGAGCAGGTCCCTGTGCACACGCACAGGCCCGGCACGTACGCACGGCCAAACATTGGCACAGCACAATACCCTGGGAGTTCAAGTGTGCTCACTTCCCGGCACAACAGAGGAAACTCTCAGACCGTTCTTAAAGGCCCAATACAACATTGGGAAGATCGGAAAACATCAATGTCCACAGATTTCCTTCTATTTCTAATTTAACATTAGTTACTTTAACTGAGCCGAATGTTTACTTTTACCGGCAAACCTCTGCCCACTAAAAGTGACCAGGTAAGTTTGATCGAGCCGATTAATGTCCAGTGTAAACGCACTACTCGGTAAAACGCGACTCGGTGTACATGCACTGTGCACACATATTTTTTGCTAGCTTGGTTACTTTAACCGTCGTCTTGGTTAAATTGACCAATTCAAAAGTCCAAGTGGGAACGACGGTCAAATTTAACCATTGGAAATTTAACCATCGTCTCGGTTAAATTTTATTCCAGTGGAAACGCGGCTTAAGAACCAGCAAGCTTGCCAAGAAGTTTGTATACCGGTACTTCAGATCCCTACCGGTAGATGACAGCAGAAAATGAGCTTGACTGTGATCTTTATCAGTCCCCCACCACCCCCCCCCCCACACACATGTACATGTACACTCACTTGAGCAGGAAGTGCCTTCCCCAATTCAACCCCCTCCCTTGCAGACAACTCCGCTGCAGCTGAGCCAAGCAGTATCGCCCAAGTTCCTAGGACTGTCACGTCATCGCGCAATGCAGGGAAACTGCCGATGATATATCAAGCCCTGGGTATACCAATTCCACTAACTTCCCAATCAGCGACTGTTGCTATGCAGTATTGAAAACTTGATTATTTCATTTGAGCAACATCATTTAATTTGAGAATCAATCATGAAAATACAATGCATTCCTCAATAAGCTATTGATTTGACAATTTTTAAAATGCAACCCATTTTTTCCTTCTTTATTTATTAACAATTTCCCTTTTTTTTTCTTCTGGATTTTCACGAGTTCAAGGTGGCAACCGGTAATTTTCTTGATGGATGAGTTTGGTATACTATGGATGTGCTGGATTGATATCACATAAGTCCCTTTTTTTCTTGGCTTCCTAATCCACTTGGTGACCACAGTCTGCTAAAAAAGGGAGTGCCTATAAGAGCTTTTTGGCAATAATTCTTATAGTCTGCGATAGACTGATTGCGCGACCACTGTTTACATGCCATCATGTGACTTATAGTGGGTATCTTTGCATCTCATTTGGCACAGAGCAGCGATGGAAATCGCTACAAAGAATAATAATTGACTTCTTTGCTCATTTCCACTTCTGTTCGGCACCAAATGAGATGAAAATATACCAACTAAAGTCAGGTGACGGCATGTAAACATTGGTCGTACAATCGGTCTTTTACCTCACATGAAGTGCTTTCCGGTAAGGGTAGTGAAAAAAAAGGGATCTTCAGAAAAACGAATGAATAGGAATAACAACTGAACAAACTGTGCAAACCTTTCCCTCGAACAGTCCTGATACATGCTGCACTGCGAGGCAAGACTAGGGGTAAATCTGAAAGGCAGGGACAGGGTTAAATTGGAGGAGACTTGACAAGGCACGCCACAGATAGATAGGCATCTGAGAGCCCTGTCACTAGACGTTGCCCAGTCTGTGTCTGGTTGTATGGAGGGACTCGGCACAAGTTCCAGGACATCAAGTGCTGAATAGACAAACAAGGACGCGGCAACGTTCATATCATAGGGCAGACAGATGGACAAGATATCCCATCAAATATGTCAATGATAGTGCGGCCTTCATTAAACCTCCCGATAAAATGAAAATGTGGCGTAGGAGGTACCGGTATATGAAGAGCTCATACAAAGCCCTTTTTACACGAGCACTGAAAACGCATGTCTGCAAAAATTGGCACCGGATGTCTGGCGCAATGGTCGTTTGCGATTTGATCGCAGACATTTACACGGTACAACGCAGCGCGGTCGCAAACGTCCCTTGCTTCACCGTATTTGGAGGCGAGGTCAGAGGTTATATTCGTATCGCTGGTACTGCGCTATCATTTACACGGAGGCATACGTTTACCAGTGTTACTCTCAGCTCAGCGCCCGCGTTGCGAATTGTCTGATTGACGTTACGATCACGATGGCAGTTTTCAAGAACAATAATTATTGCGCACGAAGTAAGGTCCAGTTGGCTAGCAGTAGCAAGCTGCCCGCGCACTCCTCCGCACCCAGCCCGTGCATGCAGGCACGCAGGCACGGACTATTATGTACATGTACAGTATATGCATGTACATGAACATGTACATGTACATTGTACATTCGTACAGTGCACACAATTAACTAGCTTCCCAGTCACAGTGTTGTGCAATATTTTCGAACGAATGTTTCGATCCAAACAGGATCGGGCGCGAAACCCTCGGCATGATTGAGTCTGGTGTTTGTTCCTCATGTAACATTTTATTGCAATGCTGGGGCAAGGTGCAGACATTGAAGTTAGCTAAAAAATTGATCTCACGCAAGACACACTTCCAGTACACAACGTAACGAGGCCAACCATGCTTGCGGGGTCGCACGGGATTCATTTTCATTGTCAATTATTTTGTTGCCTTGATGACATATCGCTTGTTTGCTCCTCATGGAAATATCAACGCATACCGTACTTCTCTGTGATGCGCCAACGAATATCCTTGCGAACGTCGCATGGGTGCATTTACACGACCTATCTCTGTGTTTATCACAAGGATTTCGCATCGATGCGAAATTTTGGACGAGGTCTCGATCCCTGTCAAGATTCGCAAGGGACCCTTGCGGTCTGGTGACAGAGATACACTTTTACACGACAAGGTATCCGTGCGTTCTTGACATCGATGCGATTCCTTCGCAAGGGACCCCTGTTTACAGCTCTGTAAAATGGGCTCAAGATGGAGAGCCATTTGTAAACAGCTGCTGAGCTATTGAAATTTTCCTTCAAGAGCGACAGTATAGGCCTATAAGTCTGACTGTCAAAAAGTTTTCCATCGATACAGTCCTGATATCCACATATATCCAAATTTATGATAGCAATATGCAAAAAATGTTGCAAACTGCTTGCTGCCTAAAGTGACCCAAATATAAATTTCACGAATTTAGAGGGCCTGACGTTTTTCAAATGAGGGTTTGCCCTGCTCAATGTGATAAGCACTGAGTGCTCAGTGCTTTTCCCAATGCCTGATGGAAACAAAGTTCAGGCAGCTCGGGTGGGATTCGAACCAGTGACTCACGCTTTCTCGTGCAGACGTCTTAACCACTTGACCACCGAGCTTGACAAGGTCGAGTGGTGGATTCGAATAATGTACAGTGGTGGGTACAGTGTTGCATCATAGATGTAGCATGATGTTTGCCTCAAGGTTTCGGGAATGAAAAACCGAAGAAGCATTTCCACTAGACTTATTTTGGTCAAAGTAACCGAGACGATGGTAACTTTTCCCATTTTAAATCCAGTGGAAACTGCCCAGTTAAATTTCCTCTCAGTTAATTTAACCGAGCCGAATGGTTACTTTTACCGGCCAACCTCTGCACAGTAAAAGTTATCAGGTAAGTTTAACCGAGCCGATAAGTCCAGTGGAAACGCACCCTCGGTTAAACGTGACTCTGTAAAAAACCACATCCGGCCTAAGACGTAACAGGTACACTGTACATACACTGTGCACAGCATCTGCTTCATATCATGCGCTAAATGTACATACGTACATTGTGTATCCAGCTGACACATGACCTTCAAGAGCCGTTATATTGCCAGCTTGGTTATTTTAACCATCGTCTGGGTTAAATTTGACCGACTCAAAAGTCCAAGTGGGAACGACGGTCAAATTTGACTAGTAGAAATTTAACCATCGTCTCGGTTAAATTTGAGCCCAGTGGAAACGTGGCTTTAGAATGTTTTTACAGTCCCGAAATTAACAGATTGCTATGCTCTGTATGGAGTAGAAATCAGACCCCTTGCCTAATGTTTTGATCCTCAAGAGCAAAAGAACTGGTTATTCAGCCTTTGAGAGAGGTCCTGCTAAGGGTTGAAACATCCGGACCTCCAAATTTATGGGACAAATTGATTATAGCATGTGATAAAATGGGTGGGTCATCAGTGGACAGCGTATGACAGTATACCATGGCTTTATGACCCGGTTACGCTGTGATGCATCGCAGGGCTTCGTGAAATTGGCTTCTGAGGACCATTCCTGGCTGAGCGTAAAACAAAAACCCAACCTGGATATTATCAAGTGAGACCTTTATTTATGCTTCAGGAGATTTTGGGGCTCATAAACCAACTATGAAATGGATGCAGGACTGAGCCACTCTTGGGTGTATCTAGAGTGTATCCTTGAATTCTTCAAGTTATTGCAAAAAAATCCGAAAAAGAAAAAATCTGTGGCCTTTTCAGACACAGAAAATGTAATTTTGCCTCATGGTGTGGGGGATGAAAAAAAGAGAGAAGACTCTCAGAATGTTTTTACCATCTGAAATTAAGAGATTACTAAACCCTGCATGGAGTAGAAATCAGAGCCCTTGCAAATTTTAGTCTTACAAAACTGGTCGCAAATTGCCTGATTCAGAGGGGTGCTTCATACGCTTCATATCGTCCATGTCTGGTTTGATCACATAAGTGTCCGGCCCTATTACCGTCACTGTGAGCAACCCTGCAGGCCAACTCCAATTTGTGCAGGACCCATTTAAGAGCTGCAGCAATGTCTGACGAGTGACGACGTACTTCTGCCCGCAGACATACCACTTTGGGAGGGATATAGTGGACAAATGCAGGGACAACTACACCGATGGATAAGAACAACTCCAGCTCCCTCAAGGTAGCATGGGAAAACAATATTGGCGGGGTGGGGAAAGAAGGTTTAGTGATTAGAGGACACGTGTGACTTAGGGATTGTTTCACATCAGTTTGGGAGCAGATAATTAAGTTGAAATTGTCCCAGAATGCAATAAAGACGGCACATGACTACAGGCCACAGTAATCGGCCCGCTAGTCCCGAGACAATCATTGCCGTGTAGGATGCTTCTAACTACATTGTAGCCTTCTTCAATTAAAAAGCGACGCTTCTTTGGCTGACGTGTCCAGCCGCAGACTTTGGCAACAGATTTAGACAGCTAGCAAACTGAGTGGTTTACATTGGTAGATAGAGCCATCATGCTGCAGTGCTATGGTAGGTCGCTGTTGATAGCTAGACAGAGGAGAATCTGCCCAAAGCTTTCGGGTCAATTGAGCATTGGCTGACCTTTACCCTACAGAATGGACGGACATCTGCCTGAGCAACAACCGCAAAAAAAAAAACCTTACCTTCAATAAAAATCACTGGGAAGCGTTGGAATACAGCCACTGCTCAATTACCACACTCAGGAAAAACTTGCTGCCGTGTCTCAAAAAAAAAAAAACAGGGGAAAGAAATCAGCCATGGGTGTCAGGAGTGACACATTGCCGAATGTAACTGGAATCATGTGTGCATGGGCAGGTTTCCGTCACACGGGTCTCGCCCAGTTGACTGATGGTTAGGACAACTGCTCCTGCCCGCTTTCCGCTCTCTTCCCCGAGAGCCGAGGAGTCAGAGATAAAATGTACTTGCTGCACACACAGACGGGAGGTTCGTAGGCATAGCAGCACGTTTGACGCTGCACACCGAGATCTGCTGAGCCGCCTGAGAGGCCCCTCTGATCGGAAACAAAAAAATTCAATCGATCGTCCAGGTACCGGTACACGTATGTCTACACAGGCTCGGAGAGATTTAAGCAGATTCAGCTTCTACATGTATGTGGACACCCAGATCTGCAAGGCGCACGTGCCCGCCGAGTGGAACAGGTTCTTCCAATCGGGAAATCAATCGATCACATCCGAGTAAAGCCGGGGGTGGGGGCGGGGGGCTGGGAGGGGGGACTCACGTTGAGAATCCAGGACCGGTCTACGGAGAGCAGCACATCACCATCCGCCGTTAAACACCCGTCCTCTCTGCCAGGGACAGCAAGCCTGCTCCCGTCAATCGCCAGATGCTATCCAAGGGACTCACGGTGTGAATCAAGGGCTTGTCCCCTTTCGAAAACTAACCCCCCCCTACCATACCAAGACCATAGGCAGAAGGTCAAGGACAATTCCCACTAAGCTGAGCTGCACATTGTGACTGGCACCAGAGTCACAGCTTGGGACACACACACACACGAAAGCACCACTATAACTCCATTGCAACTTGTCCTGAAAGAAATCCCTTGCAGATGTATGATTGAACTCCGACTGACTCCTCTACCTCATGTGGGGTCTACTGGTTATGGATCACTGGTTTCCTTTTTGGAAGAAGGTGGGGGGAGGCAACTAAGTGTGAAATGCATTTAAAGCATTCCCACCTGGGCTTGACACAGAATAGGAAAAAGGTCGGCAGACTTGAAGGTTATGCCCATGATGCTAATCCCCTAAAAACAGAGGAAGACCAAGGTAAATCGATCCATCCGTTAATCACTGCATATTAAAATCAGCCAAGCATGCCAGCACACGTTGCTCTGACAAAATTTGTCAGATGTTAAATGACCATGAAAGACCGCTTGGATGGGAATCTCAGGTCCTAGATTTGTCTGATCCAGGTCAGGATAATCAGTGAACAGTCTGCGACATATCGCTACTTACAATGTACAGGTACTTAAATATCATTTTCATACAATTTTAAGAGGGTAATCACTTTGTACTTTAAATCACCTCTTCATCTTTTGTCTGAAATCATAAAAATCACCTGCTATTTTGTTTTCATAGTTAGGGAGGGGATTGTTAGTGACATCCCTTAACATGCAAATAAGGTTTACACATTTGCTTCCAGATTTGCGGTATGCGGCTACTCGTATAAAAAAAAGATATGAATTCCATACATGTACATGTAATTGATGAAATGTCTGACCAAACTGACAGATTTGTTGTTGCGCGTTGGGGCCACAACGGATACGAAAGTGTAAAGGCATGTTCTTCACACCTAGGCACTCCAAAACAGGCTGCACAGAGCTGCAGTCTCACAATTTTCTCTTTCTTTTTTTCATCACGCAAACAAAAACAGTTTTCTCGTCAACAAACCCCCTCTCCAAGTTCAAACACCCACATAAAAAGGCCTAGATGTGCGGATAATCAATAGCCTTTCATATTCTGCCTGGTTTTTTTTTATTTACTCAATGCAGGGATTATGTGACTCAGAACCATTATCAATTCTGAGGTCACGTCCACTTCATCTTTTAGATCCAAGCTCTGAATAGAATAAAACATCTTCCCCTCAGTCGGTGTGTGTGCGTGTTTGGGTGTGTGATGGGGTGTGTCAAGGGGGGGGGGGTGTATGAGAGGTGAGGGGGAACCAAGTGAAAGAAGACTACCGGGGAGCTAACTGTGACCACAGAATGACAGTGAATGGGTTTGGGAACAATCGGCTTGATTTGAACTTTTGAGTTCCATTAGGAATTTTCATTTGTGAGCAGTTTTTCTCTTGCAACAGATTTGCGCACTACCAAACAAATAAATTATTTGAAAACCTTGGCCTAAGGTACATGTACAAGTACATGTGGTGTACAAGTACTGTACCTGTAGTGCTTCTTAATCACTGAGTTGCATTCATTTCCAATCCCAGCATACATAGCATACATGTTTAGGCCCATCCCTCTATCTCTCCTCCTTGGAAACCAGTTTCCAGCTAATCAATCAGTTACTCAAACAATCAATCAATCATTCACCAGTTCGGTCCCCTAATATATCTTTGCAGTGGCACTGAAGGACACCATCCTGTGTAAAAGGCCATTCAAAGGTCAGTAGGCACCATTACCTGCACTTACTGTACATGTACTTCAACAAAACCAGCCTCTTTTGCTAGATTCGCAAAACACATAAGGCCTTTTTTCACTACAGTACATTTTACACATGCTGAAACTTACACCTAGGTCCACCCTGAAAATAAACCCTCAACACAATCAATCATGCTGTACATTCACACTACACAGCACAAAATTGGCTGTCGTGTGTGTACACGTATGTAAGTTTCCACCCGTGTATTGTGTTGATCATTTTACACTGCTTTAGCATGCACATGGGTCAGGACCAGAACTGTTGACAAATTTTGCTTGTTATATCATGCACATGACTACCCCCATCTCACACTGATTTGATGGGCCACATGCCTTATACAAGTTGAAATGTAACACCGAGGAGTTCACACTACCACTTTCAACACAAGTTGAAATTTTAAACCCGGTCAATCATTCTCAATCCACCCCCTAAAAGGGCTTTCACACTAGACAAAATCCCCAGGGATTTCGGTCTGTCTATTCACACTACCGAAGAAATCCCAGGGGATAAGCTTTTACCCGGGGAATTTCTACCCCTCCTCAGGGAGAAAACCCCAGGGTTTTATGATTTCCACGGGGAAATAGGATCCCTGGGAGTTTCCAAATGGGTCCAGTGTGAATGGTTGCGGGGATGTTGGTGTGGTAAAAAATCCAAGGGAATCGCCCTGTAGTGTGAAAAGGGTTTAAGGTGGGCTAGTTTCAAAATGGTGGTAAGCCCATAACACAGGTTAAGACAGATGTGAAAATCTTGCAGAGCGGACAGGTTACATGTGGGTCAGACCAGTGCACTTGTGCAACACAGAGGGTTTTCTTCTAGTGTGAAAAAAGCAAATTTACAGGATCAAAGATATTCAAGGATGTCTGATGAGATAGAGTCACTTTAGCCAGGAGCAGGTTACGACATGTCTGAGTCACTGGCACTGTGCAAAATGAATGTTGAGGCTTCATGGGTCTCCAGGTACTACTGACCTTGGATGAAATTTACTCTGGCAAATTTGTGCTGTTCACTGATTCAGCGGTGAAATGTGACACTTGAGCAGCAATATCTGGCTGTGGAATGGCAGTGTGAACGCAACTGACCTGACAGCATACAAATGACCTCTGCTTCCCTCATGTATATTAGGGCTGTTTCCACTGTCCCCCAAAAACCCTGATTACAGTATTTGGATCGCATAGGCCTATTGGATCGCGATTCAAATCCTTTTTCTTTCTTTTGTTTGCACACAATACTGTAAATGCATCATGACCTAAATCCTGCACAATCCAATCCTTCAGACCTGACAAACTGTCCAAACCTGACAGTCCAACAGTGTCTCCCTGGACCATTGGTACCTACTCCTTTTTCTGATAATGTATATTTTTACTACCAAGTGCCCTCCATCACATTGGGCCTTGTAACCTGGATGCTACATTTTCCTACAGTGACAAAAACTCCAAATGCCCTCATGATCAATCCGCAAATTCGTACTACAGTGTATGCATCAACTACATGTACCACATGCCCTCAATCCTACACATTCCTACACTAGGACAATAGGATTCTGTAGGATTTGGGAAAGTTGGGGCTACTGAGAATTTGCCACGTGGTGCATGTAGGAACGCTCCACTGAATCGCACTTTTTTTCTTTTCTTTTTTAAATCCCACAATGCCCCGCATGCGCTCTGACTAACAGGGAGCTACCGTATGCTTGTTGATATGTCTCCCTGCATGGCCTATCCTCAAGGACCCATGCACCATTGGACTACAATTGCTAACCATAGACGGCTTCCAATTTCTGTGCATCGCGATGTTTTGGCATGTGTGGAATTGAGCAAAAAAAAATTTTTTTTTTGAATCACGATTCAATTCGCAATAATTTACACAGTGGGAACGGCCCTATTGCTGACCCCTACCAAAGGTGTTCTAGCTAGGCATATATCTCTCTCCCTCTCTTTCTCTCTCTCTCTCTCTCTCTCTCTCTCTCTCTCTCTCTCTGTCCCTCAATCTATCTCTCTCTCTCTTCTCTCTCTCCTCTTTATCTCTCTCCCCTCTCTCTCTCTCCTCTTTCTCTCCCCTCTCTCTCCCCCCTCTCTCTCTCCCCTCTCCCTCCCCTCTCTCTCTCCCCTCTCCCTCTCCCCTCTCTCTCTCCCCTCTCTCTCCCCTCTCTCTCTCCCCTCTCTCTCCCCTCTCTCTCTCCCATCTCTCTCTTCTCTCTCTCACTCCCCCCTCTCTCTCCCCTCTCTCTCTTCTCTCTCTCTCTCCCCCTCTCTTTCTATAGCTTTGAAGCACGGGCGAGGGCAGCTGATCTCATCCCTCCCACTGAGATAGGACTGGATGGTGGAAGGAAAGGGAAGGGGCTGGGTCCAGAAGCGAGAAAAATGGTCTACTCGTGATGTGTGATGGTGTCTATTATCACCAAGAATGGCAACAGTTGAGTGCACCCTGGCAGTTCATAGACAATAATGCTTGGTTGGTCCATACAGGTACATGTACATGTATAGTCCCTACCGAATGGTTGGTCATCTTCTGATAAAAACAACAACATGCTGAATCAAAGTTTACAACTGTTTGCATTATGATGAAAAAGAGGGATGTTGTCTCTAGAGATAGTATAAAAGGCAGTTAGTGACAAGATACATGTACATGTACAGTGTACTGGTAGTTGATCATTGGTCATGTTTGTTAAGCCCCCCACCTCAGGGCTGGATACATGTAGCTCAGGGGTTACAGCACATGTATGTTCTATATTAATCCATGGCTAATCCAAAGGCACAGGGTTTAAAACCTGCTGACCCAGAGTTTGTTTCCTTTTCCGTCGCGTGTCCCTAAAAACCTCTAAAAAGAAGAACAAATGAATACAAAATCTCCCAAACTAATTAACTAACCTACACATGATAAACAAGAAGATCTGTTGAGGGCCTTACATGTACGTGTACTGTAATGTTTTGGGCAGGAACTCTCTAAAAGGCATAGGGCAAGATTCCAAGCGCCTTTTGTTCCATCTTTAGAAAACCACAGATGGACCAGCACGTATTCAATTTCCTAAACAGAAATGCATGGGTCTGTTTTTTTCTTCTTTTTCATAATTATGTGACTTACAAAAAAGAAGTGGATCGGAAGCTTAGGTGTTTTTTTCCCCTCTTTTTTTTATGGGACGTGTCCAGGCTGTACCTTGTTGATCACACATGGGTGTGTTTGTTGAGGGCTAGATAGGATTTGTTTTCCCACTACAGACATGTACATGTAGAATTACTGCCAAAGTCTGGCAGGGAAAGAGTCCGGACACTATCTGACTGCAAATATGTACTTAGGTTAGTGCATGGTATAGTGTGTGCTCATATCACACACCCTTGCTATGAGGCAGGACTAGGGAGAGAGGGGGTTACTGCAAAAGAAGGGTGATTAAAAACCATTACAAAAGACGGTCCTAGCTTCAATGATTACTAAATCAAAGGACACTGAGCACTGATAGAAATTGTACAGTCAAACCATTAGAGTTCATACACTGTACATTTTTCTAGTTTTTTTGTTTGTTTGTTTCGTATTTCCTATAACTTGTTGTCTGTCTGTCGGCCTACCTCCCTGTCTGTCTGTTTTCTGTCTGTCTGCCTGTCTGTCTGTCTGTCTGCCTGTCTGTCAGTCTGCCTGCCTGCCTGCCTGCCTGTCTGTCTGTCTGCCTGTCTGTCTGCTTGCCTGTCTGTCTGCCTGTCTCTCTGTCTGCCTGCCTGCCTGCCTACTTCTCAGTCTGTCTTTCTGTTTGTTTGTCTGGTTTATTTTCATGAATATGTACCGGTATTTATTTTATCTATTGGGCACTTTATTTCTTCTTTTTGATGTCTCTCCTGTAACTGTAATTTATACATGTATGCTGTTGAGAGTGTTGATCAAATGAAATAAGAAGAAACACGCTCATTTTATAGGGTCTGCAAACACATACAGGCTGGTACATTTTTTTAAATAGGACCTGCTCATGTCCCCTCTTGCACTACCATAAATTCATAGCATTAAACAAAAATGCCGGGCAAGTTATGTGCAATGTGTGCAATGCACCTAGTACATGCGTACTAGGCAGCCTAGGCAGAGGACAAAGTTCAGAGCCAAATCTGTTAAAACAATTGGCAGGGTGAGGGTTAGGAGTCAGGCTTTCAGATGGGAAAGAGACTAGAAAAGGTGATTTACACTGCGAATACTTCAGGCTACCGATGGGGATGGAATACTATTCAACTCTGTATTGAAGCAATCAGGAATCCCACAACTACGGCATGATAAGATACAGTACTATGGGCAGAAATACTTCCATCTAGGGGATTGATGATGAGAATGATGATTGATGTTCTTAGTGGGCTTAGTGTGCTATGTAGGACACATCCGTGGTGCCCACTTGACTGCCTTGGGTATTTTTTACCTTTTATGTGTTTGTCATTTTTCAAGTTTATCTCTTCACTGGGTGCTCTTTTTGTTTTTACAAAGATTTTCTTTTTAAATGTCTATCATCGTTGAGAATTTGTCTTGTTTTCGTCTCTTGGTTGAAATTGAGAATGTTCCTCTTTTCCTCACTTTTGTTAATTTTGGTAGAAAGTTGAATCATGTGTCTTTGACAAATGTGGATATCATGTGGATATCATCTTTGCCAAATGTTATGAATTTATGAAAATAAAAAGTACCTTACTCACTGTATATACAATGAATGTGCCGGTGAAGGATCCTGCGTCTTTCCAGTTATCAAAACCAAATGGCTGATAATGATTGGTGTTGCCAAGTCAGACTCGAGTTTCATACTCCATGACTCAGCCTCGAGTCACAATAACAAATGACTGAGACAAGGACTCTGATCTACAGTATGGACTCGACTTGCGTGACTTGTGACTCGTTGAAAAAAAGAGTGGTTACAACCCTTGTGGTTGCAATTACCAGGTTGTGGTACATGTACTTGCAGGTATCAGGGTACATGTACATGGATTAATCAACCAATTTCATCTCAAGGGTTTACTTGATGATTTCATTGATTTACTGCATAAGACTACATGTATTACTCGATATTTGATTCAAGGATAAACAATGGCCAAAATTGAAGGTGTTTCCAACTGAGTATTGGACTCGACCTTTGTGACTTGTGACTTGGTCTGAAGGCGGATGACTTGAAAGTCGGACACAAAAGATGTGAGTTGGACTTGGGGGGACTTGATACTTGGTGATTTGAATACAAGTCTGTTGAGTGGGGCACCTATTCATCGGTTTGTGTGAGTTCCTGACAGTGGCAGCAAGGAGCTTGAGAGAGCTTGAAAGTATTCAGTGGCCACAGCCAGGCAGTACTAGGCTCCTGAGATATAAACGCTCTATCCTCCTGTGCCATTTCTAAGGTTTAAACAGCTGCAGTCACTGGCTATGAAATTTCATCGGTTGGGCCGTAAGAGAAAAAAAAACACAATCCCCAAAAGAAATTCTGTTTTTTTAATTCTGTTTAGTTATGAGCCTGTCAAAATGTAAATAAACAACCCCCCTTCCCCCCCCAAAAAAAAAGAGAAAAAAAGGAGAAAGCTGTTTCAATAGTTTGAGCTGTGGGAATATCACTTGGGATCTCGTTTTTATTTTCATATTAAAAGGAAAAAAAATGGGGGGGGGGGGAGCAAGTGATGCCTTGATAAGGTGCATATTCGGAAGTGCTTGAAGCCTACTTGAAATAGGTCACATTTTTGGGCTAGTCAAAGTGCTAATGCCATGTCTGGCAGGGCCAGTTACCCCAGATTTTTAAAACTGCCAAGACGGGTTTTTGTTTGTTTGGAATATTTGGGGTAGGATTTTTCTCTTTTTTTTTGGGGGGGGGATAAAACTTCGATCACTTGAATCAAGTTCTCGTTTACAGAGAATCTTTGAACGAATCCTGGATGCAATTAGTCAATGCTTTTCCCGATTATCAAATGAAAAGTGGATCTACAGCTCCAGCACACAAATCTGTAGAGATGATGAAGATCAATATCAACAACTGCTGTTCAATTGACCGAAGAGAAAGAAAATGTGAACTGACCGAAGTTGACCCTCTGCTGTGCCGCACCAGTGCTCTACCACCGGAGGTGTAAAGCTCAAGCACATAGGAATGGGTCTTCCCAAATACTTGTAGTCCAAACTATCTTTTACTGGTTTTGGGTTTCATTAACTGACATATACATGTACATGTATCTCCTGAGATCACACCTCCTTATTTTTTTCATTAGAATGCAACCAGCAATTAGTTGTATGCCTGGCTCAAGCAGTGCGGTAACCAGTGGAAAGCTTGTTGATGAACATGGATAAACAAAACCTGACAGGGAACTGTATTGCCGCCATTATCAAGTCCCACGGAAATTTGATGACCGATTTCCATTTTTTGGTCAACCAGTGCTGATATAAACACAATTTTTTGTCTGACTGGCCCTCCATAGCTTCCCCCACCATTCAAGCATTTACTGAGCAGAGATCGTCCTCAAACTGACACAGAGGCAGAAGCCTGGCACTTGGGTCTTCTGCGCAGTCCCAGTGCAAGAGAGGGATGGGAATGGATCAAGCACAGGCTAGGAGAGAGGGATCCAGATGGAGAAGGGCGGTATTGGAAGGAGGAAAATGACGAGGGGCAATGAACTCCATCCATACATGCCCGAGGAAGATGAGAGGGAAGATGAATGACATCCCTACTCATCTCTTAAGGGGAGTCTTTACTGAACTTGCCACGGCAGTCACAAGTAAGAGAGAGAGAGAGAGAGAGAGAGGGGGGGGGGGGAGATAGAGAGGGGGATCAATAGCAATAACAACTAGATGACAGTCAATTCAAGATGGTGAGTGCATCACACCAAAATCGATACACTAAATTGATATAAACGAGAGACTTACAGGCACTTAATTCAGTTTTAGATGTGTTCTCCAAGGGTGAAGATGTAATCCAGTGAAATTGTGTAATATGAGAATGAAGTCAAGTTTCCTTCATTTTTTTTTACAAGAATGAAAATCTTGTTACTACAACTATACACACGGGCCTTAAGTTGATGCAAGAGAGTCCATTGAATGTATGATCAAGTGCAGTGCAGAGCACAGAGCTACACATGTACCATTTCCAGATGGAAGGGATTTCATCATAAATACGCATAATCCAATTATCACTGCATTCAAAAAGAGACATGATCAGTATTTCCCCCTTTCCCTTGCCGTCATAAAATCTGAAAATTCATCACACTTTATGCCCTTTTTATACAATCTGTAGACTTTATACTGTTTTGAAAAAAATGGCAAAGGAAACTTTGACTAGACCTGGACTTGAACCCGAGACCTTGGTTTTGCTTGGGCCCCTACCAGTGCTCTTACACGTGTACATCTGATATGTCTGAGCTATCCAGCCCTTAGATAGCAGGCATCCGAGTAGAAGGTTTGCGGTGACACCGAGTATATCTTCTCTTTCAAGAAGTGTGGCTCTGAAAAGAGCCTGTTACTGGGCAATTCCACGCAAAGGTGAACATTACACTGAAAATTTCAAAGATATTCAAACTGCACAAATTTGGTGTCAAATGAAAGCTGATAGTCTTTTTTTTTAAGATGTAAGATTAAAATTTGATTTTTCGCGCGTTTCCTGGCCTAAATTTTGGATTGCGCAATCTACGTATTTTTTCAAAAAAAAAAATGAAAATTCTTGAAGATTGTATGTCACCTGTTCTAAGATTATAAATGCATTTCAAACCTCAAAACAATGTTAATATCAGTAATCAGGCTATAAATGAGACTACAGAAACAAATTTTACTGCATCATCAATGTTTCGGGTCGTGTATACTCTGCCCGTCGTCATGAGACATAGCAGGCATCCCAAGGGCTGGATAGCTGAGATGGTAAGAGCCCTGGTACGCACAACCAGAGGCATGGGTTCAAGTGCTGGTCCAATCAAAGTTTTCTTTGCCATTTTACAAAAAATATTTCTGTCAGTTTCTCCTTTATTTGTTGATCTTTATATGTGTATATACTGTGAAGAAAAATATCATGATGAGACAAGTTATATTCATCACTGAGTATTTAATTTGTACAAGGGAGTCAAACCTGGCACAATTCAGCAATCAGTGTGGCCTTTGTCAAGAGATTATCCTTTAAAAAAGGTCCCATTGTATGTTGTCAATTGAGCGTAGTGCCACTATGCATGTCTCTAAGTAGCCCCTGTACTGACAGCCTCTGACTGCAGACTAGCCTCCACTCCAGGTGGTCAAATCTTTGAGGTGATTGGCCACAACCGAGCGGTGATGAAAGTGGGTGGAATTCCACTGCCTGACCAACAACGGTTAGGCTGTGGAACAGGCCAACACACTGTCTCCCGTGGCAGCGCGCCATCCCTCGATCATCCACAGTAAAGGTCCAACGATAGCGCAATTGTTGCCGCTAATCTAGCAATTCATGTGGCAACTTGCATCAAAACGGGTTTTTATCATGCTTCATATTGATTAGTTCTAGGCTGTTTAAAATTTAGACAATAGTGGTGCCCGGATTCAGAGGGCCCATCACAATAGAGTAAAACCAGAGCATGTTACAAAGTGGTTAAAAATTGCCCCACATTTTCATGTTTGTAACCAGTCCCTAGGTACCGGTAGGGGCCTCCCATATCATCAACTGTCTTCTCTGTGCAGGTGGGGGTGCCCGATAGAGGCAATTTCTTTTTAACGAGGGGAGATTTCTGTTTTCCAATCCTCCACCGCTACTTGTCAGCATGGGCTTGCGGTAGTCACACCATGTTGGTCAGACAGACAGCTACATTGTAGGGAGATGCTGAGCTGCTGGAAAAAAACACGTGCACGTGTACATGTACATGTAGGTCTACCCCTTGGGGATGTGGCCAAAAAAAAAAAAAAAAAAACAGTCTAGAAATTTCTAGGGATGTTGCATGCTGTTCAATGTCTGGGTAAGAATTCTCAGTTTCTCCCACAAAAAGACTCTGCACAATGAAACATAATAATGTGCATTAAAGTAGCCATGCCTCCATCTTGGAAGCAAAGTGATGGCTGGCCAATGAGCTACCTTCGTTTTACTACTGAACGAGGGAGCCCTTCAGATTGGCATAACTTGTGTTAGGGTGCAGCATGCTAAAATCGGTCCATAGGTCTCATGTGCCCCCCAAAAAGTGATTTCACATTCAATCATTTCTCATGCGGGAGTATCTCAGTCTCCGTGACGGTACTATAGAAATTGGTCGACCCAGCCTTCGCTACTGTCGTGATGCTACGCTACTATCAGTGCTGAGAACTAGGAAGACTTTCACAGACAAAGCTTTCACAGTACGGTAGCTGGCCCGAAAGATTGGGAACACTATAGGGCCTACTGATTAACATCAGATCACTGGACACCATTTTGTTGTTTAAAAAGTACAAGTATGAAAACTTACTTGCATCCTGTTTCCCTTTGATATGTCTATATGTTTCTAATCATCTTGTGTTGCTTAGCGCCGTGATCTAGATGGAATGCGCTTAACAAATCCTGGTATTACTATATTATTAATCTTTTAGATTCTGCTCCATTCGATTCAGTTTTTGTTCCATTGTTTTGTACTATGAGCCCATTTTTTTTTTTGGGCTGATTACCTAAGAAAGAGACATTCTTCCCAGACACTTCTCAATTCTACAAAATACCACACCTACACAATATATATATCTGTTACCATTGAAAGGAATAAGATTATCTTAAGACCTGGAAAGCTGTCACAGGCACAAAATGGAAGAAATATCAAGCAATTTTAAATGCAATCATTTGTATCTTTAATTGGATATATATTTGAGTAATGTACATGTATGATGAATATTGACTTATTTCTGTACTGACATGATGCAAATTCAATCTCTGATTGTCACATCTTGTCATTTTCAGCAATTTTTTTTATCGATTAACCAATCTATTCATTAATGTTTATTATTTGTTCATCATTTGTTCATCATTGAGTTGTTTATGATTTTGGGGAGAGGGGGTTGGTGGTGATTAAAACGCATTCAATGTCAATCCTTACCATTTTATTTCACTTTAAAAGATAAAGTCGGGAAGACTGTAGGGGTGAATTGCTTGTGAGAGTCACTTCAGAGTAAAGTCTTAATTCTTGTCTGCAATCTTGCCAGACTGCTGTGTGACAGGTGAATTTTGGGAGCCCAGAGGGAGGTTATTGGGAGACATGCTGACAACACTGCCCTGCCCCAACACACTCTCACCATGGCCATAATAGAATTCTGATACATTCCACATTATTCTCTGCACGATAAATCGGCAGTGGTGTGGTGCAGCACATCGATATGCCCTCTGGTGCAATCTGTATCACACACAAAGGCCTGTCCCACAATTGTAGTGTAAAAAGGGTGATTTCCCATAGTCACAGACAAGATTAGGAAGTAAGTTCTTTCAGTTGGCAGATCACAAACTCCAGGACACAGGCCTGTACGTGTACATGTACTTTGCTGATCTTAACTTTGCAATCAACACTAATCATGCTAATTGCCATTTAAAGGCCCAATACAACATTGGTAAAGGTCAAAAGATTGCCACAGTTTGTGTGTTAAACCCAATTCCAAAACAGCAATCCTGTGAAGGGTTTAGCTCAAATGGTGATCTGAGAAATTAGAAAAAGGTAAAAAACCGTCACAGTTTTTGCACCATTCTGTTGTGTAAGAAATAGTTGATTACTTGTAAGATATAAACTATTTGTCGATATTTGAGTGAAGATTTCTAGGGAAGTACAGCATCCCAGACCGTAAGATTTCAACATGAGGATTCTATCATGACCATATCTACAAACTGTGTAAATTAGAATGATATCTGTGGACATCGATGTTTTCCGATCTTCCCAATGTTGTATTGGGCCTTTAACTTGAGTGATGAGTCCCATTTTGGGCCAAAATCAAAACCTCCTCTTTTGTTTTCAAGTTTCCAACCAGCAAATAACATTGACATTAACAAAACAATATAAACAAAAAACTTAAAAATTATTTTTAGTAGATTTTTTTTCACCCAGCAATAACTGTCACTCGCCCTGTGCATGAAAAATGCAGTGTGCAAGAAGCGACTCAGTTATGCAGAACACATCAAAAACAATGCTGAAATCGTAAAACCTTAACATTAATGTTGTGTCAGATCAATCTTTTAGTGTTAAAGGCAAAAGATCTGCAGTTTGTGTTGTGTTGGCAGACTCAGATGTACAGAGGAAATCTGGCGGATGGACAATGGAGGGAAGATCAACGGGGAAAGGTCAAGCAGTGAAGATTGGTTTGGATCAGGTAAGATTGAAGGGATGGAAGTACCGAAGTAATGGAGGGGTAATATTGGTAGACAAGCATCAGGCATTCCGGATGGAATGTGCTCAGTACTGTCTGCCTGTCTCATGATTGTCAGAAAGGTTAAACACCAAGTTCACTGACCATGACGTATACAGGTTTCTCTGAATGGGAAGTCCAACTGGGCAGAGAGACAGAGAGATACAAAAAGACACACAGAGAGACATAGAGAGAGACACAGAAAGAGACACAGAGACACAGAGAGACACAGAGACACATAGAGACATGGAGACAGAGAGAGACACATAAAGAGACACATAGACACACATAGACACATAGAGAAAGAGAGAGAGACACAGAGACATAGAGACAGAGAGAGACAGAGAAAGACTGAAGGAGACACACCTAGAGAGACATACATACATGTACATGTGTAAAGACATAGACAGACAGAAAGAAACACACAGACACACAGACACAGAAAGGCACACAGAGACACAGAGAGAGACAGAAGGAGACACACCTACTAGAGAGACATAGAGACAGAGAGAGACAGAAAGAGAGAGACATACCGTAGAGTTAGAAAGAGACAGAGAGACACGGAAACACACAGAGATACATACTGTAAAGACTGAAAGAAACCACACACACAGACAGAGAGAGACAGAAACAGACACAGAGAAAGAGACTGGACAAGAAGAGACACAGAGACACAGAGAGACAGAAAGAGACCCAGAGACAGAGAGAGACAGTAAGAGACCCAGACACACACAGACATGGAGAGGGACACAGAGATATAGACAAACACATAGAGACAGAGAGAGAAATAATAGAGAAATATACACGTATATATAGAAAGAGACTGAGAGAGACAGAGAGAGAAAGAGAGATAGAGAGAGGCTGATAGAGACAGATACATGTACAAATTTGTAGAAAGAGAGACAGAGAGAAAAAGGGAGGGAGAGAAAGGGAGACAGAGAGATATACATGTTCCGGTAGGGAGGGGGAGACAGACAGACAGAGACATAGGGAGGTAGAGAGACAGATAGACAGAGACATGGGGAGGAAGAGAAAGAGATAGACAGACAGACAGAGAGAGACATAGGGAGGGGGTTGAAAGAGAGACAGAGAGAGACATACGATAGGGATGGAGGGAGACAGAGAGACAGAGAGAGAGACATAGGGAGGGGGAGAGAGACAGACAGACAGACAGACAGAGACATAGGGAGGAAGAGAAAGAGATAGACAGACAGACAGAGAGAGACATAGGGAGGGGGTTGAAAGAGAGACAGAGAGAGACATACGGTAGGGATGGAGGGAGACAGAGAGACAGAGAGAGAGACATAGGGAGGGGGAGGGAGAGACAGACAGACAGACAGAGAGAGACATACGGTAGGGATGGAGGGAGACAGAGAGACAGAGAGAGAGACATAGGGAGGGGGTTGAAAGAGAGACAGAGAGAGACATACGGTAGGGATGGAGGGAGACAGAGAGACAGAGAGAGAGACATAGGGAGGGGGAGAGAGAGACAGACAGACAGACAGAGACAAAGGGAGGAAGAGAAAGAGATAGACAGACAGACAGAGAGAGACATAGGGAGGGGGTTGAAAGAGAGACAGAGAGAGACATACGGTACGGATAGAGGGAGACAGAGAGACAGAGAGAGAGAGACATAGGGAGGGGGAGGGAGAGACAGACAGACAGACAGACAGAGACATAGGGAGGAAGAGAAAGAGATAGACAGACAGACAGAGAGAGACATAGGGAGGGGGTTGAAAGAGAGACAGAGAGAGACATACGGTAGGGATGGAGGGAGACAGAGAGACAGAGAGAGACATAGGGAGGGGGAGAGAGAGAGAGACAGACAGACAGAGAGAGCAAAGTCAATCATACAGTATTTACTGAAATGAGAACCTTATCTTGGATTTATTGAACCACTTAAGAAGCTCTTCAGCAGGGGATGGGGGATGGTATTCACAATCAGAGCTATCAGGAAGGATACACAGAGGGGGATGAGATATTGTTAATGCATCTCCAACAGAGTCCTGGTTTCTGGAGTTCAAGGCTCGCAGTAAGCCTGGTGGGGATTACATTTTGACTGGCCAGTTCTGTGAAACAGTTTTGATCTGGGAACCACTAGAGAAGGCCAATGCATGCCTGGAATTCCGCCGGGCGAAAGACTTGGTTGAAAACAGGACCTGTTTCAGACCCCTCCTACTACTACTAGTGGTCTCAAATCAATAGTGTCTCCATTTTTTTTTTTTTTTTGGGGGGGGGATGGTTATGGATTATCAGGCAATTCATGCTACATGTACTGCACATTTACACGTATGTGCACTACAGTACTGGTAAATTTGGTATGCAACTGCAAGTTCATGTAGCTCTACATAAATTATTATAAATGATCAAGGAAAGGAAACTCACTTGGAATTTGTCCTTTAATAAAAATCAACCAAAATTCAGAGCCTATGGGTGGCTGCAGGTAGCTCTAGCTTGGAGATTGTGATCAATATGACCAACCCATGGACCAACAACCATTCCCCCTATTAATATCAGTTTGGGTTTTGTCTAACTTGTCAAGCCCATGAGTCAAGGTGTTTTTGTTTCTCAATGTTGAGACCAATCTCCAATCACATTCACCGAATCATTTGGCAAATTGGAAAATGGGTTGGCATTATTCAAATGATCACAACCTTGAATTATGGTACTGTAGGTGTCAGTGATATGACCAAAAATGAATCTGAATAGATTGAGTCAAGATTGATTTATTTGACAGCAGTCAGTAATGGCTAACTAAAAACAATACAACAAATCTGCACTGCAAATTGCGTGATGATTGGTGTTGGCTCACAAAAAAAAGGATTCAAGAGATTCCTGTAATACATGTACATGTAGCCGCGTTCGCATAGGCCTTTTCCTTCCAAGGTCATGCGGTAACTTACCACAACATTCCTGGCAGAATGTATTGCAGGCGCTTTGTATGTTCAGATTGCGCATGGTCGCGGTAGTTCTATAGGGCAAAACTGTTCGAATTGGACTTTTTTCGGCCCTTTCAAGTTACTGTGACTGAGTGGAAAGCTTCCACAACATCTCTCGCCCAGTTAGTTTTACATAAAACCATGGTAAGTTGACAGGGAGGGTAGTTTTCCACGTGTCCGCATTGGATTTATTTTTGCCTTTCTCCCACTCAGCCACGGTAGTTTGGCCAAATTATGTCAATGCAAACATGACTCTAGTATGAACCGTTGAAATACAGAATGTGCTGTATCACAGTATACATTACTATACAATTATGTATACTCTTACAAACTGCAAAAGATTGAATAAGGCATTTAGACAATTACTAAACAACCTAATGGGCTTATAATCACAGGTATTTTAAATCACCTTTTCCGTGCTTTGTTTCAGAAACCCTGAACCCCAACCAACAATGTAGGCACGTATTTAAAAGTTGCATAAGAAAGCAAAACTGCATTTGGGCAAAGTTCTTGGTGGCAACTGTTTTGTGAGACATTTTCTTACATACCTTTTACGACTTTTGAGTGACTCCGTAAAGAGTTGTCTTTCACTCACACAAATGGGCAAGCTAGTGCAGACTGGCCCGTCCAGGAGCCAGTATAAGCATTGTCATAGAGTCACAGAGAGAGAGAAGGCTATGATGAGACTGGTTGGTTGGTTCACAATCATTGGAAGTCACGCCAGTAATGGAAAGCTGCCCTTCTCATCACTCTGCCTACCACAAGTAGAGTGTGTGTACCACAGGTATGAAGTAATGTGCCATGCACACACACACACGCAACCCACACTCACAATTGGCGGCAGATCTGATCGCACTGCGGCTCCTCAGGAGACACCCGGTCATCAATCAGATATTTCACTGCACTGGCAGAAACATAAAATCCGGCCAAACGGCAGACGACCCAATGATGTTCAAATACACAAGGTCCACATCTGTTCTGTCCACAAGAGTATCACAGCCCACTGGCTCTGGAGGCAACAGGCTCCCTTATCAGGCCCTCATCTTGAGCAATCAGAGCAGAGCCTAGCAACGGGTGCATTGCTTGCAGCTGTAGTGGACCCTGAGTGCTGAGCCACCTTGTGGTAGTGTACCCATGGTAGTATACCCGTACACACACTAGAGGGCAACCCAGACTGAGCCCTTGATGTCCTGGTGTCATTTACAGAACCCACCAATGAGTGTAGTCACTCCCTCTGCTGCACTCACTGCCAAGTCCACTCCACATACTGGTACACCTATATTGTACCTGCACACATGTACAAGTACCATGTACATGTACAATACATCATACAGTTCCCACCAGCAGTCCAGTGAGCCTAGACTAGCCACATAGTTCTTTGTCTTAAGCCGTGTTCTCAAAGTGAACTTTTTCTTCTGTGGCCACATATGGTACTTAACTTACTGCAACATTCAAGAAAGTAATTACCCTGGTAACTACATTACTGTACATTGCATTGCCACTTTTTTTTAACGCTGACAGAATGTTCATTTGCCATGAATGCCGGGCTGGTAAAATGTCACATGTGTATGCGCTGTCAAGTTACCAAGGCTGAGTGCAAAGTTTCTGGGGCCAGCTTTTGGCCAGTTAGTTTGAATCAAGGTTGGGCCAATTTAAAATGGACACTAAGTATAGGTTACCTTGCGTCCCCCCCCCCTGGATATGTATCCTCTTGTCATTCTATTGAAAAGCAGTGGTCTTGGGTAAAGTTCAAGTTCTAGTCCGGTCAAATTTTCTTAGTCATTTTTTTTCAAAATTAAGTCAAACACATGAAGGATAAAACTGACAAATATTTGAAAAAAAAGGCAAAGAATACATTGACTGGACCAGGATTTAAACCCGAGACCTCTGGCTTTGTGTACCAGCGCTCTTACCATCTGATCCCTAATTAGATGGTGCCCCCCCCTCCCCTAGTTTTCCTCCCAGGTAACTTACCCGACTCAAATTTTAGTTTAAAACCGAATGACTTCTGCCCGGTAAAATTGACCAAGCCTGTTTAACTGAGTCAAAAAGTCCAATGCGGACACGACGTCGGGTGTTTGTATGCGCCAGGCCGTTAAGTTTTACCAGTCGTAATGGTTAATTTACCCACGTCGAATGTGCGGACGCCGGGAAGATTTACCCACTGGAATGTTACCCACGGTCTCTGTAAAAAAATAAGTCCAGTGCGGACACGGCTTAATTCTCTCCTGTCCAAACTGCCTCTGAGAAAAAGCACTTGTAGAATGAACAAAAAATGCCCGGTGCTTAAAACCATCTTAATGGCGGTTTGCTTGCCATTTTGAAAAATCATGTTTTGGACCACTCACTCTTTAGCTTGAAACCATTGCGTAATGCCATGATAAGCGCCTGGCAGATTTGAGCATTGAGCAAGTCTAGGCTTTCCATTGGCCAGTGCATGAACACAATCCCGGTACTCACACACGCATCGGGTGTTGTTTTTGTTTTACAGAGAGAAAGAACTGCAGGGGAGTTGATAGTTCAGGATTTGGACAACAGGGGGTGCAAAGTCTGGAGAAATGGTAGCTAGCAACCCTATCCAAGTCAAGCGCATATAGTGTGACCCAGATTGCACAGCCTTGGGTATATAGACAGTGACCTCCTTGCCAAAAGTGTTGAAATCGTGGACCAGAGCCAGGCTTGCCTCCCCCCCCCCATCCCCTCCTCCCCTCCTCCCCTCCCCTCTAAAAAAGAAAAAGAGAAGACTTCTGGCCCAGCAAGTCCTGAGATTGGATAACTTTGCCCCAGGGTCACACCACGGGGAGGCAGTGGGACGAAATCTGAGTCATAGTTCCGACCATGTTATGACTTGATTGATAGGAATGTCAGAACCTGTTGTACAGCTACCCATACACACTGCACACAGTCAGCATTGTATGTAACCTTAGCTTCTGCTGCTCACTTTTGTTTAAGAAGCTGAGGACCAAGGGGGGCGCTGCAGTTTTTTTCCTCAGCTAAGAAGGTGAGATGATGTTTCATTACTAGCTAGTGTTTCAATTGAAAGAGAATGGATTTATTAATACAGTCAATGAGTCATCGGTTAATCCATACTCTTACTGTGTTCATGCAGCACTCTAATCATCCAGCATGAATATTTTGGGGGGTTTTACTTTGTCTAAAGGGCAATCATTACTGCATTGGTTTTTTTTTTGATGGGATCTTCAGTTTCGGTAGGGGTAATCAGTCCTTGTAAAATGATGCCTCCGGCGGGCATAATATCTATATTCATGGCCTGGTGACATTCAGGAAGAATCGCTCTCTCCTTCGCCGAGTAACATCCAAACTGATGGTGGAACCCACTCCAGGCTGAAGGACTAGAATGAATTTCTTGCCGGCAATGATGGCCGAAGATCTTGAGCTCCTGAGAGACCTCTTGACAGATCATGGCGTTGGAGGACACTCTCATCCCTATCTCCGTCTCTAAACTGAAATCCGCTAGACACATTTGACATTTCCCCCTCTCGATACCGATCAGAAAATCTCAGGTTGTCGGGCTGTTGCTTTTTAGTCTGTGATACATGAGCAGGGAATGGACACTGAAGAGTTCCTTGATTCACAGATGAAACAAGAGATTACTTGGCCACAATCACTACATGTATGTACATCATTGGCATCTAATTCCTGCAGTGTGGTACTTGTAAAGATCAGGAACAGTGAATACTGTATGTGGATTTCAATTGAAAAGGGATGCACTTTATGCAATAGTAGAGTAGATAGATTGATCAAAATAATTGTGCAAACCCCAACGATTTTAGGGCCCGACGTTAAGACCCTAATTGGACCTTTCCAGAAACATTGAAACAAGAGTCAACGGCAGAATCAAAACTTCTGGCAGTCAGAAAGGTACTGGTAGAATCAAAACATCAACATTTTCAGTACCTTCAGGTTTAGTCTGAAATGAACTCAATCAAAGATAAACTTCAAGGACCAGACTCAATCATTGATGTGTCTTTCAGCATTATAATGATACATGTTGTAAATCAATGGAAATTTAAAATAACTTCAGCCATCCATATTGAAGAGTTTTGTACATGGGTTAGCTTTGACTTTGGGTAAGGGCTGGTCAAATTTCCCTCCACTGGAGAAATTCCATCAATAGATTTGGCTGTATCACGCACATGTATACATGTACATCCTCTGCCATTGGCAGTACATTTGTGGCTAAGTTTCCTCTTTGCTTACGCACACCCAATCCATCCGATATTGAATGTCCCAATTAAACCTGGGAACACCCCTCCCAGACTGACGCACCCACACTTAATGAATGGAGGGAACTCCTCCACTAATGCAACTTGAGTGGAGTTTGGGATTGGTCGAGGGAGGGAGGGAGGGAGGGAGGGGGGGAGGGAGGGAGGGGGGAGAGAGGGACGGGGAGGAGGGGGAGGAGAGAGAGGGGGAGGAAGAGAGAAAGAGGGAGTGAGTGAGAGAAGGACAGAGGATGAGGGGGAGTGGGGGAGGGAGAGGGAGAAAGGGAGAGAGGAGAGATGGAGAGATGGAGAGATGGAAACAGAAACAGAGAAATAATGGTAAATTTAGGATGCTTAATCCTGTGTGATGGACAAACCTACACATGTGCAGTGCATTTTAAGATTCTTCAAGTGCAGAAAGAGAGGGCCAAGGTTCTTGGAATCTGGTGGACCTTCTGCCCCCCCCCTCCCTCTCCCTCACAGGCATAATGACAAGGACAGTGTCAGTGACCTTGTTTCGAGCCTAGCTGGATATTTCTCAGAGGAAAAATGGACATGTACATGTACAACAGTAGGTCCATGTAGTCACAGCCACTGTCTGACTGTGATTGCGGCTGTCTTTGTTGCTTAAGCCTACAGTCTTGGGACCCTTCTCATATAGGGCCCAGTTGTCAGGACAGCGGGATCCACAGGTCAGACCCTCTAAATTTAAGATTTAGGTGTTTCCAGTCAGTAAGCAGATACGTGTCTGTAATACACGATGGACATTACAAAAACTGAACAGTTAACAGGATATACCGTACTGACTGAATGTACAGTACATGTACATGTGTTTGGTGGACCTTATATACCGTTTGATGACAAGAAACTGTTCTACATGTAAGTGTCATCATTTTTTAAACCCCTCTGACAAGGGGTGTGTATGACAAACGCCCAGTCCAATCAACATCATGAGTACCTGTTTATTATACAGGAATCAGGCAGTAGACATGTACATGTGCACGGTATCTTATTCACCAGAATGTGACACGCTCTCATTTCTCTCTGTTTGGGACTCCACATGTATAGACTCTGTTGCTTCCATCTGTGCTGTTGGTCTGTCCTTGCAGAATAGATATATATTGAAGAAATGAGATATGAACTACCAGTACAGGTACATGTATCAACATCATGTGTAATATGGATTAAATGAACGGCCAGAAAAAAAAATTGCATTATGGCTCCAACTACAAAACTACAACTACAAACTTGAGGAATGGTACATGTGATGTGAATGATGCACATGTGTACATGTTAGTGTACTTGGTGGAGATGCTAGAAGACTACAGCTAGCAGACTGCCTTGGATGAGATTGTCAAGTACGTAGCGGTATACGTTTGTGTACGTGCACAACGTGATGCGGGTTCCTGCCCGCCCTTTCCCCCGTGGCCCTGTGTGCTGTACATACGGCGGTCAAGCATAAATCCTCCATTTCGTGGCTTGTTGAACACCTGCTCAAGCCTCGCTGCGACGGAACCCAACTCCTCAGTCTTTGGAATATTTCGTGAGGAAAAATAGCTTGAGAGATGGTTGGGAGAGTGCAGATCATTGTTTCAAGACAAATACTTGAGATGAGACGTCTACATGTACAAGTGCATATGACTGTCACAAATATACCGGGCCATTGGCTACGCCATAGCAGAAACCTGTACATTATGCCTACATGTATGTAGCTATAGACCCTTCTTACTGACGTCACGTTGCTACTAGAAACATCGAGATCCGCCATCTTGGAGTACATACATATGCTTTCACTCGCACGTTTGTGTTCGTTTAACATTACGTTAGTCATCATGGCGAATTCAAATGCTGCACGGTTGGCTTATTACAGTTCTCTCGACATTCTCGGCTTTATTGCTGGAATAGATCCGTACACAATTAACCTGCGACAACCATTTCGTCCATCTTTTTAGCGAAAGTGTACGAGTTGCGTGACCTTCTCATGTCAGTACAGCGGGTAAACGATAAAAAGATTTCTTATCACGATCCCCCCTGCTTCCACAGCCAAGGACAGCGCAAAAGTTAATCATCTTTCAACAAAACAAGTACCTCTAATCCATGGTACATGTACAACCACGGAGGAAAAAAAAGAGATTCCTCCATGGCACAACTAGTAATTAATACTAGTAAAAAGTAGACGACGTCATCGAAGACGGGTCTATAGTAGCCATACAACACAAGCTAAGGCAAAAAACCTACGGTATATACAACAAGGCAAGGCAAGGGAGGGCAGGGGAGGGGAAGGGGGTAGGGGGGAGGGCAAGGTAAGGGAGAGCAAGGGAGGGGAGGGGGGCAGGGGAGGGGGAGGGAGGGCAAGGCAAGGAAGGGCAGGGGAGGGGGAAGGGAGGGCAAGACAAGGGAGGGCAGGGGAGGGGGAAGGGGGCAGGGGAGGGGGAAGGGCAGGGGAGGGGGAAGGGAGGGCAAGACAAGGGAGGGCAGGGGAGGGGGAAGGGGGCAGGGGAAGGGGAAGGGAGGGCAAGGCAAGGGAGGGCAAGGGAGGGGGAAGGGCAGGGGAGGGGAAGGGGGCAGGGAGGGGGAAGGGGCAGGGGAGGGGGAAGGGAGGGCAAGGCAAGGGAGGGGAAGGGGGCAGGGGAGGGGGAAGGGAGGGCAAGGCAAGGGAGGGCAGGAGAGGGTAAGGGAGTGCAAGGCAAGGGAGGGCAGGGGAGGGTAAGGGAGGGCAGGGCAGGGGAGGGGAAGGGGGCAGGGGGGCAAGGCAAGGGGGCAGGGGAGGGCAGGGGAAGGCAAGGGAGGGCAGGGGAGGGGGAAGGGAGGGCAAGGCAAGGGAGGGCAGGAGAGGGTAAGGGAGGGCAAGGCAAGGGAAGGCAGGGGAGGGTAAGGGAGGGCAGGGGAGGGGAATGGGCAGGGAGGGCAAGGCAAGGGACGGCAGGGGAGGGCAGGGGAGGGCAAGGGAGGGCAGGGGAGGGCAGGAGAGGGTAAGGGAGGGCAAGGCAAGGGAGGGCAGGGGAGGAGAGGGAGGGCAGGGGAGGGCAAGGGAGAACAGGGGAGGTCAAGGGAGGGCAAGGCGAGGGAGGGCAGGGGATGGCAGTGGAGGGGAGGACAGGGGGAGGGGAGGGGCGGACAGGGGAGGGGAGGGGAGGACAGGGGAGGACAGGGCAGGGGAGGAAGGTATTGACATTTCAGAAAAGCTCCTTCACACAAGCCTGAGGGTAACAGCAAAGCCTTGGCTACTGTAGAATTTACCAGGCTAATCTTTCTTGTCAAAGTTCAAGGCCTTTCTTTTCCAGGGTCCAAGTGTCCAACCAGGAGGAATTCCTGCTCCCTTATCACATTAACAATTTCCAACAGGATCTCCGGTCTTGTCTCCCTGGCTCTCAACTCATTTTTTTTTCGAGAAAAAAACAACAGTGTGGCATATTTGTCTTTTCCTGAGTGCTGTGGTATTCACCTGGCTTCTTCTATCCCCCACCCCTCCCCCATCACAGCCTCTCTGTCAGACTGCAGAGAGTAGGCGCCAGGTGCCACTTGACATTCTAAAATTCCTACTGCAAGAAGTGGATGCTTCTGGTTTTTGTCAGAGCTAAGAAAAATAAGCTCTATGGAATCATAATATTACTTTTCTCTACTCCCCCCCCCCACAAAAACCCAAACCCAAACCTTGTCATTTGACCTCTGTCACGATACAATGACTGTGTAGGGAAAAATTCAACAAGCAATCAATGAGGGAATATTAGCCAGTTGTTTGGTGGTGTGTTCAAGTGCTGTGGTGCACATGTACGTACATGTACAATGTAGTTACAAGTACCGGTACATGCACCTACTGTACATGTACATTGTATGTATCTCAGATTAAACTCAGATTGAAAGGCCCTAGATACAACATATGGAAAGGTCAAAAGATTGCCACACTTTGTGTGTTAACCCGTTAAACATTAAAAAAAACAATACTGCTATGGTTTTCGCTCAAATGGTAATCTGAGAAAGTAGAAAAATGCAAAAAACCATCATGGTTTACGCACCAGCCTGTAGTGTAAGAAATAGCTTATTACTCGCGAGTAAAAAACTACTCTAAATATACTCTAATAAAGAGTACAGCATCCCAGATCATAAGATTTCACCATGAGGATTCTACCATGACCAACTACAACTGTGTAAATAAGAGGGAAATCTGTGGACATCAATGTTTTCCGATCTTTCCAATGTTGTACTGTATTGGGCCTTTAAGAGGAAAATTGGTGACGTGTAATTCTGAGCAATAATGAAATCATCTGATTGATGCTGCCTGTCTGGATCCAAAGCTGGACAGATGCCAAAATCAGCGTCACTCCTTTTCTGTCCCAAATTGTTAAGAAGGCAACATGTTATCTATCCAATGCTTGCCTGCCCTCCATTCAAGTGACCCTTCAGTACGGTATACTGTCCTCATGCCAGAGGAGCTGATGAATGCTGGCTAGCTGCCCAGGACAATATTGACCCACTGGCCGATATGACTGTCATGGACTACCAAATGAGACATGTTTATGTTGCAAAGTGGACCAGAGGCTCCTGTCCGACCCAGCTAGTACTCCTACACAGTCTGAATACGAGATCCTACCCGGCACACACCGATACAAACATGTTGTTTCGTTGTGGTGGTGGGACGCATGAGTTTGGTGGTGGGGAGGACTTCCGACCAACTCACCACGCTTCTGGAATGTGGGAGGAAGAGACAACCTCATTTTCTGTTGATGGGGTTACCCCTACGATCCCCTTCTGCCCTCCCTTCCCTTTCCTTCCCTTCCCTTCCCTTCCCTTCCCTTCCCTTCCCTTCCATTCCCTTCCCTTCCCTTCCCTTCCCTTCCCTTCCCTTCCCGTCCCGTCCCTTCCCTTCCCTTCCCTTCCCTTCCCTTCCCTTCCCTTCCCTTCCCTTCCCTTCCATTCCCTTCCCTTCCCTTCCCTTCCCTTCCCTTCCCTTCCCTTCCCTTCCCTTCCCTTTCCTTCCATTCCCTTCCTTCCCTTCCCTTCCCTTCCCTTCCCTTCCCTTCCCTTCCCTTCCCTTCCCTTCCCTTCCCTTCCCTTCCCTTCCCTTCCCTTCCCTTCCATTCCCTTCCCTTCCCTTCCCTTCCCTTCCCTTCCCTTCCCTTCCCTTCCCTTCCCTTCCCTTCCCTTCCCTTCCCTTCCATTCCCTTCCCTTCCCTTCCCTTCCCTTCCCTTCCCTTCCCTTCCCTTCCCACCAGATGCCTCACAGAGTTGATGGGTTTAGATCTGAGTCATCTTGCGCCTTGCGGTGCCATCTCACCCTCACTCTCTCTCACTCTCTCGGTCTGCCACCCACTCAATTGATCAACCCAGCCAAAACAAAAACAGTAGGGTCTATGACCTACATTACATGCACACCTACATCTTACTACATGGGTGCGAATCTAGTGCCTTGTGGAGACCTAAGATAATAGGTTGAATACATGTAGGTCTCCACAGGGAAAATTTAAAGGTGTATACTGTACAATGTAGGTCTCCACAAGATTTTCACGAAACTGATACCGGTATTTGGAAATAACTGATATTTGGAAATAAGTGTTATTTAAAAGGGACATATGGTCCAACTTTCTACCCAGGAAAGTGAATGTGGTTGAAATGGGAGCATTTTTAAAACATAGTTTCTCAAGCGGTTGTATAGAGAAGTACACGAGAACAAAGCCAAGTCTCCACAAGGATACAGATTCAGGTACATGTACATGTAGATCACAACTACATGTACATGTACAGTGCAGGGACCGAATTTGCTGCTTCAATGTCAAAATCTGCCTTTAAAGGCACAAATAAAAGCCATGATTCATAGGATCAGCTTGCCAACCCAAAACTTCACTTTTGGTTCACGGTAAGCAAAGTAAAGTAGAATCCAATTCAGACCCAACTGACATCAAATCACAATGCGATGTTTGAAATCCTATTTACACAAGGAAGACTTTTCATGCTTAGCAGATATTCACGCCTAAGCAGCTCTATGAAATTGAGTTGAAAAAAATTTAACATTGAAATAGTTGGGAGTTTCTTACCACTTACATAAAACAAAAAACGGTCGAAACTGCTTCCCAACTTAACCACTCTGCACCGGGCAAACTTTTCATTGCCCCTGACCACCACATAGGATTTTTTGTTTTAGTAATGCGCCATTTTCAAAACTCTCTAAACAATCAGGAATATTTAATAGAATTTGAAAAATTTGCAAACAAAACTTTGACTGGACCGGGACTTGAACCCAAGACCTCTGGACTAACGTACATTGTATCAGTGCTCTTCCATCTGAGCTATCCAGCCCTTAGATGGTGGCCTTCCCAAATAGTCAACTAGTCTTTGCCGGGGAGGGGGTGCCAGTAAGAAGCAATTCTAACCATTAACTGAGCACTGTATATCTCCAGGGATCACACCCCCACTTTCATTCAGATGCAAACAACTACATGTAGTTGTTGTAAACCTGGCTAAGGCAGCTCGGGGATCACGCAAAGTGGATGCAGCTTTTTCAATTAAGTCAAAACAAACCAAGGAAAAACTGTCTGGGAACTTTTGAAAAATTTGACAAATTGGCAAAGAAAACTTTGACTGGTCTGGGACTTGAACCCGAGACCACTGGATTAACGTACCAGTGCTCTTCCATCTGATCTATCCAGGAATAATAAAAGAGTACACTACTACAAGCGAGTCAAAACTGGCACAATTGGACATCTGTCTGGCTTTTGTCATATTGTTTTGTGGTAGACTGAAAAGAGTCTTTCTTTAAAGCTTGGACAATAGCAGCTCCACCAGTGGTCTGAAATTGGAGCCCCCAGTGTGAAGTTGGTCAAGGGCCCATATCACCCATTCTCCAAAAAAAATTATGGATGGGGCCAATGTTTTGACTTTCAGCAGGAACTTTCTCAAGTGAGATATGACATATATTTTCCCTTCTTCAAGGCAACATTTCCGCAGTGTTTAAAGGCCTGAAGAATATTTTCCTTGGAATGAAATCTTTCCCCAAAGTGCAACAACAATTTCCCCAAAGTGTGAAGCAACCTTCCAATTGTGTGAACAATTCCTTTTTAAAAAGGGATTTTTGTTGTTGCATTCTGTAAAAAAGAAAAAAAGAAAAAAGAAAATCGGGATAGGGAACAATAATTTTCACACTTTTCCTATTCCCTATTCCAGTTTGAACTTTCAATCGCACAATGATGTACATGTACTCTTCAACTCCTCCGTTACTTACAGTTCCAGTTAAACTCTGAGCGGTTCTAATCCAGCATGGAAAAAGATATGTACTGTACACCCATGCCGGCTTGACTCAATTTTAGTTGTCGGTGATTTACGGTAGCGCTTCTTCCCGAGACATCAACTGCCGGTCGCACGTACGGTACATGGCCGGTCACGTTTCGGCGTAACATGGTAATGAACCCATTTTTCAAGCAGACAATCTGTCATTGTCAGTGACACCTACTGTAATGCGCATCAGGTCTGCCCGTATATTTGGGTAAAGGTGAAATACAAGAGAGCTTTTTTTTTAAGATTGAAATGATGACATCAAAACCTGCATGCATTGTCATTGGTCTCAAGAAGAATTCATTTCAGCACAGGAGTAAAATGATTGATAGGCCTTCTGGGTAGGTACAAGTGCACCTGTTATATGTGCTCATTAAACCTTCCCCTACGTAGCATAACCAAATACCATGCCCACAAGAATATCCCTTGATAAAGTTACACTGAACATTTCCATGACAAAACATGTTTGTTACAAAGAGCGCTACATGTACCGGTACATGTATACAGGTACATGAAAGGGGACGGTAATATTTGCTTCTCACTTAACTCGTCAGACATGTACACGTAGAATGTACCGGTACAGTACATGTCACATTAAAAGTACATACATGTATACAATGCAGCACTGGTATTTGTACAAACAGTACTTAGCATATTGAAGTAACTGTAACATTTCTAATATTTTGAACTAGCAAAGTGATGAGCCCCAGAATACAATAAAAAAACATGGTCAGTATACATGTATTTGTGATGTCTTTTCAATGACATGTGCCATATATACATGTACATGTACTTATATAGAAATCCTTTCAAAAGCAGTAGTCTGCCAGTGAAACAGATCTGAAGGATAATTTAAAGGTTTTAGACCTTGGTTCTGAAACTGTTTACAAAGGTGAACATCCCACAAGCACCATACACTGTATAACTAGATCTAGCTACATGTTACTCATGGACTCACTTGGAAACAATATTTCACAAGTACACAATATTAGTGGGAGAGTTTGAATAGACAAGTCCCTGACCTACATAGTTCTTGAGTTGACTGTAACAAACAACTGTTAAAAAGGAAGAAAGTATACTCAAACTGTATGTTACTCATGTACTGTATGTTAGATGCCAAAAATAAAGAAACATGTAGGTAGGAATTAGTGGCAGAGTTTAATCAGCGTTGTTCTTGGTGATGTACCGGTAATTGTACATTCCGTTCAAAGTAGGATATTCAAAATCTCAGATTTTGTCACTGACCTTTTTCTTGAGTCGACTGCCGGCCATCTCCTTCACGTGAAACATCCTACTCCCGTAGAGCGGCAGCTGCTTACAGAACTCCACGTACATCTGCTTGGCCCGCGAGCTCCTCTCTCCTGGGTCCCGTATATCCACCAGGGCGCCCGAGTAGCACTGGAAGCAGCGTCTGGCCGACTTCTGCACGGCTCGGACGCCGGCGTGGCCGTGGGGCAAGCACTGCCTGACCCTGTCCAGGCAGACGCGGTCCGGCCCCTCCGACCCGGCGATGCCGCCGCTGCCCGACAGCGCCGTCGCTGCGTCCTTGTCGCCGTCCGGCGACAGAGCGACTCCTGCGGTCCGGGCTAGCGGGCCGGCGCCGTTACGATCCGCGTCAGCAGCATCAGGGAGTGCTTTAGAGGGCCCCGGGGTGTTGTGGTGCTGGCATCTGTCGTTGGTGCTTATGTGGCTCGTACCACGCTGATACTGATGGTAGTGGTGGTGTTGGTGATGCTGATAGCGAGGGCCTGAGTGATGTCGGCTGTCTGCCAGCTGCCCACCAGGCCAGGCCTCCTCCGCGATAAAGTCGTCAATGATGGGCGTCTCTAGTGCCTCAGCGGGCAGGTCCAGAGTGACTGTGGGCAGGCCCATTGCTGGATGGCTGATGACTGTTAGGCCGGCAGGCTGTTGGTGGTTGTGGTGGAGCTGCTGCTGGTGGTGGATGTGGGAGTGGTGATGGGGCTGGCTGTTGTGCTGGTTGTGTTGGGGTTGGTAGTGAGGGCCTGATGGCTGGTGGGGGTGCTGGCTCCGGTTGTGGTCCGTGGTCGGCCCTTGCTGACAGGGTGACTCAGCCAACAGCTGAAGGGCAGCCAGTTTCACTGCATCCTCCTGGCTGCATGGCAGGTTTTCCTCAAGGATGTCACGATTCAGCTGCCAACAAAACAAAAACAAAAAACCCCAAACATTACACAACTCTCAAATTGTCACTCAAAAATCTGTAAAGGAGAAAAGTTATAAACATGTACATGTACACAAAGGATACAAACTACAAATGTACCTATTTACATGATGACCCAAATTACATGAATTACAATAAAATTCATAGAGCCAGACATTTCGATCCTGGCGAAACCCTTGAGAAAGACATTCAGAACTTCAGGCCTTCTACATTTTGTGAGAGTTGCAATTTTTTTGGTCAGTGAACTCAGTGAGCGCTTTACAATCATTTTGTGCCGATTCAAAATTCCTTAGGTTCCACTAAGGAATTGATACATGCCAGGCCTTGGACATGTTCATACTGTCATAGATTGAGATAACAAACTGTCAAAGTCCAGTGAACATGACAGCTTGCCTAAATAAATGAACAAGTCTGAACATCAAATCACACACATCCATGGTGTCAAAGCTGAAGTGTTCTCTCACAAACAGAGGACAAGCACTTGGCTGATGATGCACATTCAGGTGAGTCCCTCTTTGTTCTCAAAGTCCGACATTAAGGTATGTACACTGTACATGTACTGAACTTGTTTCGGCAGTGGTGACTTTCCTGGCTTCCACAGGACGACATGCTTGACTGACATGACACACAAAGAATCCTGACGAGTTGGTAACAAACCGGTGGATGGAAACCGATCGTGTGACAAGCAAAAACCAATAATGATCAACAATAATAGGAACAGGTGAAGTCAAGGCTATAGTACTGCACACAATGAGCAGGAAGGGAGCTACAGTAATGGCCTGCTGTGGTACAAACTGTACATGTAGTTTACTGCTTCACCAACCGCACGTCTGTCAGATCAGTGCGGGCAACGCGACACTACCAAAGCTAATGAGGGAAGTTACACCAGTCACCGGAGTCATTCCCCCACCCACCCCAGATACTGAAGGATGTAACCTTTGCAAACAGTCAGTCGGTTGGTCGACTCTCTATTGGTGGGTAGGCCCGGCCAGCTCTAACTGACTGCACGACTCAGGGGCAAGCGCGTGTTCTCCCCCTGCAACCATTATGCAAGAATTTGACTGGAGCATGTCCGAGGGAAATTGGATAGAGGGAGACCATGTCTTCGTTTTCTGTGGGGTTCTTAGGGGCCGTGTCTGAAGGCAAGTATTGCCAGTAAAGAGAAGGGACAGAGAGGGATGTTTCATTCATGACATGGTTCATAAAGTGAACGGGGTTGATTTGACTGTAAAAAAATGTCAGGTGTGAGTCAACACACGTAACATGTGAGCTTCACATTACAAACCTTGAAATCTAAAAGAACAAAAACAACAACAACTCAACATGACAGCAGTAGCAAAAAAACAACATGGAAAAAATGACATGTACCGGTACATGTACATGTACCACGACAAAGCAATACCATAATTACGCAAACTACATAATGACTTAAATGCAAAGGGGAAAAAATGAAGCAATGGCAGCAACAACCCATGTGATTGTTTGATTTTTATACTTTAATAATAACTAACTTTTTAATTTAGCAAAAGCAAGTTTCAGGAGATACTGGTATACGGCAGTTTATGGTTGAATTGTTTCTGACTGGCGCCCCCACCACGGCAAAGACTAGTTGACAATTTGGGAAGGCCAAATAGCTCAGATGGAAGAGCACTGGTACATGTAAATTGTACATGTACAGTACGTAAATTTAGAGGTCTTGGATTCAAGTCCCGGTTCAGTCAAAGTTTTCTTTGCCAATTTTTCAATTTGTTCAAAAGTTCCCAGTCAGTTTTTCCTTTGTTTGTTTCAACAAAAAAACATGTAGCACAAATAGATGAGTGGTGAAATGTTGCAAGCTAAAACATCCAATGTTACATCACAAACCCTTAGGGTAAAACACATCTGGAATTAATTTTCATAGGTAAACAAAGAACCCTGCTTCTGTAAATAAAAAAAGGAATATATTTTGCAGGGAAGATTGTATTAATTACAAGCACATGTGTGAGTCATTTTCTTTATCAATGCCATATGACTCTGCCATCAAATGGATACAAATCTGTGAAACTAAAAAAGGGAAACAAATTGGAAAGCCTGTTTTTCATAATACAGTCAGGGGGAGATCAATCCTATATTCTCGTTGGGAGAAAAATCAAGGCCACTGAATTACTTCCAGGGCAAAGCCTAACAGGAAATACTATTTTCATTTTCACTTTTTATTCTTTTAAATTTTGTCCTTTGTTTGTTTGATTCCTTTTCAATGATTATTTCCAAATAATATTTAACTATTGTGTTGGTATTCAATCAAAGCAGGTCAGGTGGGTATTGCCTGGAAATTATGTGATAGGCAGAAACTGAATCCTTGACAAATTAATCACAACTAACTTTGGGGCACAAATTGGTCAAGCCCACTAGACAGGGCAAACTGAGTGCAGTGCATAGACTAGTGCACACAATTCAACTGTTGTTAGTCCATCCTCTGTCATTCATATCTTAACACTCCTGTCCCTTCCTGTGTGTGCTTTTGGCCTCGTCACTCTGGCTGGAAGGGAGTTCCTGTCAGGACTGAAAGATCACACACTCATTTTTTTTTAAAAAGAAGGATAATTTTTTGGGTCAACTAAGTCAGAAAGGAGTTTGCAGGTTTTTTTTGTAAGCTTTAAAAAGAGCATTTTGAATTTATATATTAAAAACATATACATTGTAATGTGTACATATACCAGATACATGTACAGTACATGAAAAGTTAGAAGGCAGGAATATCAGGCAGGATATCCTAACAAACCCAATACATTGTACTGGTAAATGTACACTGTACATGTACCAGGACAATGGTACACTGGTACAATGGTACACCAGTACAATGGTACACTGGTACATGTACACTGTGCATGTACACAATTTGTACCTTGGGGCAGTTTATCTCTGCTGATGGCCTCCCTATTACATGGTTTCGTTATGTAGGCCTACTATCCAAGGTTTTGTGTAAGGTCTATGAGTACATGCATATGAATGTTTTTTTTGCTGAGTGCCGTAGCTAATTGGAACTGGATTAATCCATAGCAGGAATAATTGGCATGAAACCACAGGAACGTGAGATTACATGTCCTGACCCTTTCTGTGAACATACAAGGATGTGGTATGTCATTGGTTCAGGCATTGTCAAGGTGAATGACCTTTTGGGTCTGATGGGGAGAGGATGGTTGGTATGCCTTCTTATTAGTCATACAGTGTGATGTGTCCTTGAACAACATTAACGTCCAATTCAAGGAATGCACTCGCTGGTGGTTCATTCTTTGCATCAGTGACGCAGCCAAGATCTGACTGTCATTCATTTCCCATCACCACCCCATCCCCTTCTTCCCCGATATCAGTCTGAGGAGTTTGTGCACGAGGACGCACAACTCTTGCAGTGTCAGTTGCTATTCAGTGTCGGCATGGAGTGCCCAATAGGCGTGCCCGGTCAGCACACCTTCGTCCGTCCATCAGTCCGATTAGATCAAGCACCCCCCCCCCCCCCACCGGAGGTGCATTGTCCGAGTTCCAGTCATAGGCCGGTTGAGCCAGATGGGTCAGCCGTTATATCTCAAGGCTTAAAGCATCCACAGTCCTCCCGTGCACAAACATGCACACACACATACGCTGTCTCAAGGTTATTTCCTACGTATGCATGAGGGAGGAGTATTTCACCATCAGTCCCTGCACATCTTGATGAGACCGTCCAATTCCTTCCCAATCCCTGTTCACCTCTTCTTAAACTTTAAAGGGGGCACACAGCACAACGACAAACATTCCAAAACTTGTCCATCCAGATTTGTTATGGACGGATACACAATGTATGCACATGTTTACTCCAAGGGGAAAATATATATAATAAAAAAACGGAGCAAACTGCTTAATACTGACTGAAATGGTGATATACAAAAATGTTGCAAACTGCTTACTGACTAAAATTGCCAAAAAGTAAATCTAAAATTTAGTGGGCCTGACGTTTCGATCCTAGCAGGACCTTTCTCAAAGAGAATGGTCCTGCTAGGATCGAAACGTCAGGCCCACTAAATTTTAGACTGACTGAAATGATTAAAAATCTTGACAAAATTCAAAGGGCTGATGTTTTCAATCTTAGTGGGACCTTTCTGCCGTTGGAAAAGGTCCTTCCAGGATAGAAATATCAGGCCCTGTGAATTTGTCAGGCTAGTATTTCTCAATCACCCGATTTAGTTTGCAACATGTTTGAATTACTTTCAAGATGGAGCTGATTAACCCCAACGCTGCCCGAGGCCCTACCCCTTCAAAATACTGGAACCTGTTGCTTTCAGTGCTAGGGTCATTCAAATTTTCAGAAGTGGTACCCCCCCCCCTTCTCTGCCGAAGGCAGTATCATAACTCATTTCATCTACACACACCACTTGAGTCATACACCGGCAGTCAAGGGAGACCAGTCCCAAGCAAGGCGTCAAGTATGGAGTGCGGGTCCAAGTGTGGTTTCAAGAATATTTTGTGTCTGATGTTGCGGTCATCTGATATCAGAGCCATCTCTATGGTGGCGCAGAAGGGACATTGCAAATCGCAAATATCTGCAAAGATATTTGCAATTCGCACATTTTGTCGCAAATATGTGCGCAAATATTTGCGACAAAATGTGCAATTCGCAAATTTTGTCGCAAATATTTGCGCACATATTTGCAAATCGCAAATTTTGTCGCAAATATGTGCGCATATATTTGCGACAAAATCTGCGAATTGCACATTTTGTCGCAAATATGTGCGCAAATATTTGCGACAAAATCTGCAATTCGCAGATTTTGTCGCAAATTTTTTTCAAAGAAGCTAGAGGGCCACAAAAAGAAGAAACCGCTGATGGTCAATACACACAGTGTTAGACCATGGAGGAAGAAGGGGGGAGACCGGCTCAACGATGGGACTTGGAGTATGGAGTATTGTTGACAGTCACGAACGGATTTTTGAAGTTTTCTTACTTTGTAAACGAATGGAAAGGTATAATTTACGGAGATTGAAGAACAGGGCTGTGAATGTTCCGTGACACCGTAAGACTCGGTATTATCATGGAGGCCCTCCTCTACCTCCATGGTATTATAGTCACAGTGTCAGGCCCATTTCACGTTGTGCTGTAACCTTGTGGGGGGGGGGTGGCCACAGCGCACTACGCGACCTTTGACCAAGGCACCGCACAGTGAGTCATGCGACACTACAGCACTACTGGTTTGGGCCCCCTAGCTTCGTTGAAAAAAATTTGCGACAAATTCTGCGAATTGCAGATTTTGTCGCAAATATTTGCGCACATATTTGCGACAAAATGTGCAATTCGCAGATTTTGTCGCAAATATATGCGCACATATTTGCGACAAAATTTGCGATTTGCAAATATGTGCGCAAATATTTGCGACAAAATTTGCGAATTGCACATTTTGTCGCAAATATTTGCGCACATATTTGCGACAAAATATGCGAATTGCAAATATCTTTGCAGATATTTGCGATTTGCGATGTCCCTTCTGCGCCACCATACATCTCTTCCCCACCAAACTAGATATTGTAGACGAGGGAGAGTATTCATTGAGTGTTACCGTGATGGACCTGCTGTCCATCAAGTACTTGTACATCAATGCTTGCATTCTGGATGGGGTAATGCTGATTATACTGGCTTATACCATGGCGTGCAGGGGAAGGTGGTTAATTCTTGGCTAGCTTCTTCATTAGCTGAATTTCCACTGGACTAAAATTTAACCGAGATGAGGGTTAAATTGCCAATGGTCAAATTTGACCGTCGTTCCCACTTGGACTTTTGAGTCGGTCAATTTAACCGAGACGATGGTTGAAAGTAACCGAGCTGGCAAAAATTATTTGTGTACGCCGAGTCGCATTTTACCAAGTGGTGCATTTCCACTGGACTAATTGGCTCGGTTAAACTTACCTCGTCACTTTTACTGGGCAGAGGTTGGCCGGTAAAAGTAACCATTCGGCTCAGTTAAAGCAACCGAGAGGAAATTTAACTGGGCTGTTTCCACTGGACTTAAAATGGGACAAGTAACCATTGTCTTGGAATTACTTATACCAAAATAAGTGCAGTGGGAGCACTGCTATTGTCTGACTGTGGTCCATTGTACAGCCGCGGAAAGAGTTATCAATGTTGTTTGACAACTCTTAATACAAGCAATTGAAAAATGGCAATGAAATCTTTGGACTCCAGGTGAACCCGAGACCTCTGATGTTGCCCACCAGCACTCTTACTCTCTGAGCTATCCAGCGCTTAGGTGGCACCTTTTCCAAGTAGTACAACTAATCTTTGCCAGGGTGGGGGTGTCAGTCAGAAGCATGTAAACGCTAACTGCAGTATACGGCAGTCGATGGTTATACCTGATCTTTCGATCCTTTCAGGACCTTTCTCAAAGGCATCTGCTTACATATAAGAGTAGACTGATGAAAAAAAAAACTGTATCCTGGAATGACCTTTATGTCTTTCAGAAACATCCTATTAAGATCAAAACTTAAATTTCTAAGGTTGACACAAATTTAGTTAATTTCAAGTGGTTAATCATCTACCGGTACATGTAGTTGACTATTTGGGATAACCGGCATCTACATTGTAAGGGCTGAGTAGTTCAGGCAGCAAGAACACTTGTATTTTAAGCTGGAGATAAAAAGTTATACGCCATTTTTCGCAAACACTTTCCAATTTAAGTTTTCTTCTTTTTCGTTTGATTGTAGTCAATTGAGGATACAAACCCGAGACTTTAATGTACCAGGGCTTGATTTCACAAAGCCCTATGATGCACCATGAAGCAATCATGATCGATAACTACATGTAAATTAGTATCCTGACCTCTCCAGACGACGGGCAGAATCGAGTACACACTACCCAAAACATTGAGTTACTGGCTCTTTTCAGAGCCACACTCCTTCTTGAAAGAGAAGTACACCATGTACTACATGGTGTCACTGCAAACCTTCCACTTAGTATTTCCACCACGCAAACCTTCAAGTCTTATGTAATTGTAAATTGCTATCGCATGATTTCTTTGCATCGCTCATCATCTTGCAACTGCTTGTATAAGTTTGGTGAAATCGACCACAGAGCTCTTACCACCTGAGCTACCCATGCAGCTTATGGGTGGCAGCCTTCCAATAGTCCACTATCTCTGCTGATGTGGGGGCACCAGTCAGAAATATGTCACCGTTAACTGCCATAAATCTTTACGCGAAAAGCTAAGAAATGTTAGGGTTCTGAATGATGCATGGAGGGTGGGGAAGAGAGAGAATACGCGTAACGTCGATTACCTTCTGGTAGAGCTGATCCAACTCGTCTCCGTATCCCACTCCGCACTTCCTGACCAGGTTGGCTGGCAGGCTGCCCGCACTCTGCTGCAGCATGCTGATGGAGGAGCAGCTGGACGCCTGCGAGTTGAGCGAGGCGTTCCTCTTGAAGCGGCCCAGCGGCCCCGTCCAGCCGGCCCGGCCGGCCGGCCGCGAGAGGCCCGAGCCCACGGAGACCGTGTCCTCCTGGTCCGCCGAGACAAACCGCAGACTCCCGCCCAGGCTCTCCGTGGAGGAGATGCTTGGGTTGTGCTGGGGGAACTCCGGGCGGGCCAGCGGCTTGTCTGCCGCCCTCTTGAGGCGGGGCTGCGCGTCCGAGGCCGGGAAGAAGCCCTGGACCTTCCTGATGAGGGGCTGGAAGCGGTCGCTGAGAGGGGGCAGGCGTCTGACCAGGAGGGAGGCCTCCCGGCGTAAGTGAGCGTTGTCCTGGAAATCCTCGGGAATCGTGTCAAACCACTTCATGAGGAGGTCAAGAATCTACATTGGAGGAAGAAGAACAACCGATGCATGCACTTTGACTGGATGTGGGATTTGTGTCTAAAAATAAGGCCTCTGGTTTCAAATACAGGCACTCTAACTTCTGAGCAATCCTTCACTTAGTTGGGGGCCTTCCCACATACCTGGACCTTTCTCAAATGGCCATACTGTGCACACCTTAAAGGGATAACACAACATTGGTCGAGGTCAAAGAATAGCATCCATACATTGTCTGATCCAACATATGCATGAAATAGCACACCTGTGAAAATTCTAGCTCAATCCGCCAATCAAGTCTCAAGAAATGAGTGAAAAACCGCTTCATTTGTTTCACCAAAATGCAGCATTCAACAAATTGTTCCGAAAAAATGTTTAGACATAAACAATTTCTTATAATCTTTTCTAAACAAATACAACATTTTAGGCAGAAATTTTCCTACTATAACCATCTTCAAACTGTATAAGTTTCATGTACATAGGGCCTTTAAGCCGCATTTCCACTGGACTAAAATTTAACCAAGACACTGGTTAAATTACAAAATAATGGTTAAATCTTATCGTCGTTCCCACTTGGACTTGTTGAATCGGTCAATTTGACCAAGATGATGCTTAAAGTAACTGAGCTTGCAATATAACGGCTCATGGGGGTGCGATACATGACCTTTGAGGTTACA
This sequence comes from Luidia sarsii, assembly GCA_949987565.1. Classification (NCBI taxonomy): domain Eukaryota; kingdom Metazoa; phylum Echinodermata; class Asteroidea; order Paxillosida; family Luidiidae; genus Luidia; species Luidia sarsii. Next base: position 6,729,741 of record OX465112.1, read on the forward strand.
ACATGACATCAATACAACTTCCGGAAGATGAAAAGGACGTTTACTTCATGTTCAACCATGGCAGATAATTGCAGTGTGGGCAAAAAGACCCCCCAAAAACACCAGCCTGAAGAGAAAAAGCGGCAGAATCAGCAACATCTGCCATTGTTGGGAAAATATCAAAACCGATACACACCAAGTGTCAGCTATGTAGGTCAATATGGTCAACGTGGTGCGCGATGCATAAGCAGACGCTGTGCACAGCACATGTGCAATGTCATCGGCCGGATGTGTTTAACCGAGTGGTGCATTTCCACTGGACTAATCGGTTAAACTCCCCTGGTCACTTTTACTGGGCAAAGTCTGGCTGGTAAAAGTAACCATTGGGCTCAGTTCAAGTCACCGAGAGGAAAGTATACTGGCCATTTTCCATTGGACTTCAAATGGGAAGAGTAACCATCGTCTTGGCTAACACTTTGACTACAATAAGTCCAGTGGAAACGCGGCTTTAGACAAATTCAGATGAAGAAAATTGTTCTGTGGCTTTGCTTAAAAGTTTTTTACAGCACTGCTCATCCATCCAGGCCTAGAATGTTTCTTTGAGCACTCATAAGGGCAAAGAAAACAATGATTGGAAGAAGACTGTTTGGTATAACACAAGAAGTGATGCTGAGTGTGCCTGGGTTTTATACACCTTCACCAACTGTAGCTGGATAATCATCAGTCCATTTGGGGATGGCCTTCAATTGTGGCCCAAGACAATATCAATTGTCATTTGGCAACCAGGGCCACTGCCTTATAAAAACCCTAGCTTGGTGAGGACGGAGGGTGTTAATTCCTGGCCTCTTAGATTATAACATGATTATAGTGTTGGTGAGAATGTAATTATTTCCCTGCCCGTTGTGTAGTAAGCACTGTGGGCTCAGTGTCTGATAGGCTGCTTGAAAAATAAGTCGCCCAGGCAGCTCGAGTGGGATTGGAGCCACCATCCCCTGCTACCTGGAGCCCTTTTCAGACGACGTTGAAAAAACTTGCAAGGCTTGAGAATTGTCTCATGAATGCATGAGAAATCTTACACAAAAGTGTCATCATGTGAAAGGTTACCAATGCTTTACAGTGACAGACGTCCCTGGTGAACCCTCGGGAGATTTTGTCGTAGGTCTGGACCTCCGCCAAATCTTCAGCTACCGGTATTGGAGGATTTCTCACGGGACCCTTGACAATTGATTGTGTGAAGGGAGAAACTGTTTATTGTACAAAGTCCCACGCTACATGTTTATGCTATGCAATGCGCATGCAACCACAGCGCTTCCCTAGTGTTTGGGTACCCTGTGATCAATTTCATCATGTAAACAGTTACTTATCGTTACTTATCGTAACAATTACTTATTGTAACATCAAACGCCAGACGATGGCAGATGCACAAACCAAATATAACCTTTGAAAAAGATACGATGGAATGTCCATCGTAAGTTGAGTTACGATGCGTCGTAAGGGTTTGTGAAATCCACCACTGGTCAACCATAGTTTTATTCGTAGTTACCCTGGCCTGCTGTTCGCTGCTCTCATCTGCCTCCTCCTGCGTCACGTCCGGTGTGGAGCGGAGCAAGACCAGCAGCGCTTGCTCCAGGAGACGCAGGAGGATGACTGGGTGCACGCACATGGGCAGCGTCTCTAGGAGGGTGTCCTGGAAGCGGCATAGTGGGCAGCGACCACTGGCCAAAGGAGGGCAGCCTGGGCTCCTGCCAGCAAGGCTCTTGGCAATGGGCTGGGCCACCAGAGTCTGAGTGCCAAAGAGAGAGAGAGATGAGAGAGTGAGATGGGGTTGAGGGAGACAGTGGGGGAGAGAGAGAGAAGAGTGGGGTTGAGGGAGAGAAAGAGGGAGTGAAAGAGCAGAGTGAGGGAGTGAAAAAGAGGGAGGGGAGAGGGGGAGGCACACTGGGCAGCGACCAGCGACCCAAGAAGGGAGAGAGAGGGGGAGTGGGGGAGAGAGAGAGGGGGAGTGGGGTTGAGCGAGAGAAAGAGGGAGAGGGGAGGGAGGGAAAGAGCGGAGTGAAAAAGAGGGAAGGGGAGAGGGGGAGGGTGAAAGAGATGAGAGAGGGAGATGGAGTTGGGGAAGAGAGAGGGGGAGTGAGGGAGAGAATGAGGGAGAGAGAGGGGAGGAATGGAGAGAGAAAGAGGGAGAGGGGGAGGAAGAGAGAAATAGATGAGAGAGGGGGGAATGATGGAGAGAGAAAGAGGGAGAAGGAGAGGGGAGGGAGATGAGGGAGGATGGGAGAGGGAGAGGGGGAGAGAAAAGGGGAGAGGGAGAAAGGGAGGGAGGGAGAAAGGGGAGGGAGAGAGAGGGGAGTGAGGAAAAGAGAAAGAGGGGAGGGAGGGAAAGAGGGGAGACAGGGAGAGGGAGAGGGGAGGGAGAGAGAGAAAAAAGATGAGAGAGGGAGAGGGGTCAGGGAGAGAGAGGAGTGAGAGAGAAAGAGAGAGAGAAAGAGGGGGAGGGAGGGAGTGAGGGGGATGAGTTAGAGAGAAAGAAGGAGAGGGAGAGAGGGGGTGTGGGAGAGAGAAAGAGGGAGAGAGGGGAGGGAGAGGGAGAGGGAGGGAGAGAGGGAGGGGAAAATAAATGAAAGGACAAAGAGGAAGAGAGAGGGAGAAATATAGAGGGAAAGAGAGAGAAAGATGGGGAGAACGAGACAGGGAGAGAGAGGGGATAATGAGAGAGAGAGACAGAGGGAGGAGAGAAGAAGATAGAGGAAGAGGGAGGGAGAGAGAGAGAGAGCAAGGGGGAGAGAGGGAAGGACAGAAAAAGGGGAATGGAGTGAAAGAGGGGGGAAGAGATTAACAGAGGAAAACTTGTCTGGAAAGTTTGCAGTAACACCATGTACATAAGTATGAGTATGGCACTGAAAGGAAACTGTTCTGAACTCAGAACAGTTTAAACAGTGTGCATAAACTCTGCCATACTATCAGGAGATCGAGGAAGACTTGAATAAAACAAATTGATGAGATGAAAATGAAATGACAGGAGTAAAAACGAGAAGAAAGAAAAAAAGAGAGGAAGACTTATTCAGAATTGGGAATGATGATGAGAGGAGAGAAAACTTAAATGGGAATGATTGAGGAAGATTTAGTCAGAAATGATAGAAGGAAAGTAAAAGTGGAAAAGAAATAGGAAGTCGTTGATTCAAGGAGGAAGAGAATGAGACTGAACCGTTACTACAGATATGGTGAGTAAAAGAGGAAAGTGAAAAAAGGAGGGAAACATGACAGAGAAAGGCTTGTCAAGAATAGTTTGCGGTGGCATCATCTCTGGATGATGGGAGGAACACACTGTTAATGAATTCTCAAAATTTAGTGGGCCTGACGTTTCGATCCTAGCAGGACCTTTCTCAAAGGCAGAGTGACAAGGACAAAACAGATACATGTACACGAAGGAAGGGGGAAGAGAGTGATGACATGGATGAGAAACAAAGGACAAAGAGGAAAGCTGGTAGGGCGAGATCAAAGGGAAGGGCAAGGATCCCTGGACATTGTACGGCAGATAAACAGGCTTGTAGAGTGCAGGGGGAAAAGTGTTAGCTCTCAGTAATTTATAGTTACATCAATGTCTGTCTGCGGTCCATCGTACAGACAGCAGAATGATGTTGTTGGACGACACTAAACAAAAATTGAAAAGGAAAAAGTGGCAAAGAAAAATGCTTGACTGGGACTTGAACCCAGGACCTGTGGTTTTGCATATCACTATTCTTACCATTTGATCTTTGGCCTTTGAGAAAAACTCTGCCGGCATTGAAATGACAGGCCCTCCTAATGTTTGATATTTGCCTTTTGGGTAACTTTAGTCAGTACGCAGTTTGTAGCAGTTTGGCTTATTATTCTCCTGACAATAATGAGAGAAGGATTCCTATTGTTAACAGGTACTTAGATCCACACACTGGCAACCATCTCAACAAGATTTAGATTTTAGACCCACTCAGAATAGATAGACGAAGTTTATAATGGAGATCAGAGTCTAACTCTTCCTGGTTGATATTAAAGCCCCTACACAACATTGGTAAGATCTTAAAAAACAGAAATGTTCACAGATTTAAATGAAACTTAGGCCTATACAGTTCGAAGTTGGTTATAGTAAAAACCTCGCACTGAAATGTTTCTGCCTAAAATGTTGTATTTTGGGAGAAAAAGAGTAAAAGAAATCGTTTACGTCTCACCGAGATCTAAACTATTTTTCAGAACAGTACGGCTTTGAATGATGCATTTTCGCGAAACAAATGAAGCGTTTTTCACAATGTTCTCGAGACTCGGTTGGCGGATTTAGCTGAAATTTTCACAGGTGTGCTATTTCATGCATATGTTGGATCAGACAACGTATTCTTTGACCCGACCAATGATTTAAGTGAGTATAAGTCAGAGAAGAAGATATGGGGAATGAACTCCATATCTAGCATTTTGTTAATGTTGTTTGTTTGTATGTACAGATGTTTGTTTACCTGGAAAAGTAAACAATGGAATTATATAGGAAATAGCTTGAACTTGAAAGAAGGGAACTTTCAGGTAGTCATTTGGGACATCAGTCTTCAGACCTAGCAAGGATCTCTGTGCCGATCTGACCCCAACTGACCGACTGCCTGCCAGGCTTACTGGGTGGTCAAATTGTGGGCAGAAAGGAGGCCAACACTGGGCAACAGCTGGTCAGGAAAATATCCAAAATTTCCGCTCCCTACTTTTGTTCATTTTCTTTGAGTAAAAGGGAGGAAAAAAGAACTTTCTTTTTTGGCTGGGTGCTTGGGAAGTGGAAATTAGTAGTAATAGGTGGATTTTTAAAATGGATGCCCTACATAAATAAATGCATACATACGCTGATAAATATTGATGTTTATGTTTGAAAGTGAATTATTAGTTCATTGTGGGGAACTCTGTTGGGTATATGGGGTTGAAATCTTGCCTGAATAACTGGCCTGAATAATTTACTTTTCTTTGTATAGGTACACATACTGATAACACAAAAATGACTTTAATCTGGTGCATGTACATGTAACTACAGCTTCACAGATGTACAGAGGTGTACATTTGTCTTGCGAGTTACGGACTAAATACGGAAAAGAATGCAAACATTATACAGATGGCGCAGAAAAGTGAAGAGCGAAAAATTCCAAAGGGGACCATAAACTCATGTTTGATCTGAAGGAGACGATTTTAGCATCTTACACATCTTACATCAAAGTTGGACAGGAGCAGCAAGCCTGAAGGGAAAACTAGTATTAACAACCAAATCTTAAAGGCCCAATAAAACATTGGGAAGATCGGAAAAAATCCATGTCCACAGATTTCTTTCTAATTTACACAGTTTGTAGATGGTCATGATAGAATCCTAATGTTTAAATCTTACGGTCTGGGATGCTGTACCTCGCTAGAAATCTTCACTCAAACATCGACAAAATTTATAACTTGCAAGTCTACTACAGAATGGTGCAAAAACCGTGACGGTTTTTTATCTTTTTCTACTTTCTCAGATCACCATTTATGCTAAAAACCTTCGCAGGGTTGCTTTTTGGGGATGGTTAATGGTTTAACACACTAACTGTGGCAATCTTTTGACCTTTACCAATGTTGTATTGGGACATTAAAGGGATGCTACAACATTTGCAAAGTGACCACTGACCAATTTCCGAAATTATTTACTCAGCAGTAAGTCTTTAATGGTATCAGACATTCCTTGAAATTTGAGAGCTCGAAAATCTGCCGCTTTCGAGGAGAGGATATTTGTTGAATTTCAAGCGCTCCGTGGAGTGATCGTTAGAACAAAGAGTTAATTTTACAAATACCGCCCTCAATGTCTGAAAAAAGGTCAGCATTTGATTTCGTTTTTCATGGGTTTTTCTCATGACATGGTTGACAAATTGAGTCCAAACTTAACGCAAGTGTGTTATTTCGTGTATAGTTTAAGGTCTACTGAGCAGAAACTTTCAATATGGATAGCAAGCCCTAAATTCAGCTTCCCTCCAAAAATTTCCCTTGTTAAGTAAGAGTGTTCTATATGGTGCAATGTTCCTCCTTTGATTTTGCTTCAAAAGCAATAATGGTATACCAAGTGTTAATTGCAATCCAAGTAAAGAAATGTTGACAGGGATCTTTTTTTTACCAATAAAAAAAACATCAAATGGTTAACTTGATAAAGCTCTTCTGCATACTTGTTGAAATATATTTTTCATACAATTTTGACAGCAAGACTTTTCCCATCAAGATTGTAAAAAACTGAAATTGAAATATTGCAATAATTTTTCAACAGTTATATACAAAAATGTTGCAAACTGCTTACTGACTAAAATCACCAAAAAGCGAATATCAAAAATAAGGATCAGATGTCTGGCGTTTCGATCCGAGCAGGACCTTTCTCAAAAGCCTTTGAGAAAGGTCCTACTAGGATCAAAACGTCAGGCCCTTCTAATGTTGGATAATATTTTTTTTCAAGATTGTAAAAAGGCAAACATCCTGTTGACTATTTTGTAAGGCCACCATCTAAGGGCTGGATGGCTCAGGTAGCCAGAGCGCTGGTAGAAAGCGGTACATCAAGCCAGCCAGAGGTATCGTGTTCAAGTCCTGGTCCAGCCAAGTTTTCCTTCCCAATTTTAAAAGATTATGAAAGGCCCCCCAAAAATCGTGAATTTACAAATCCTATATCACACATGGATACCGCGGGGAGTAGGTGCGACCATACTATATATTTTTTATAACAACACTAGTTAGGCCTATAACAAAGTTGCATTGCATTGCTGTACATTCGGGGGAAAATGAAGATTGTGCAGCTGTCCGTAAACTGGACACCAGTACTCGGGAGCTTAACACAGGCGCTCACTAAGGCATCGAAATGAGTGGCATCTAAACGCACGGCTACCATTTGATCTCCGTGATTAGTGTGAACTTCCAATCACAGGTAACCACAACTTTGGTTCATTTTAAAAGATGCGCATGTGGTCTAGCTCGCGGGATAGAATAAAATGCGACATTTGCAAGAAAAATATATGAAGATACATTTAGTGAGTCTTGAGACTTGAGTAAGTTGAGGTCTTTTTAGGTAAAGCAAAAAAAGTGCGCACGGACTTGAGAGAGCTTCGTGACCGGTTGTAAGGACACACACAATAACACCAACCTTGATCGCATTTTCCCCCTCATCGTGATGGAAATAGTGATTTCGTCCCATGCTTAAATTGGTGAATATCATGCAACGACGGCAGAGATGACAACTTTTCACATTGAAAAAAAAAGGTGTAAACCTGTCAAACGATGCCGAAGGTTACAATTGGGGCGAGTTGGTAGTTGACTTCGCTGGTTGTCCGATGCTACTCGCGCAATGTATACACATCAAATTGCCGAATACCAGTGACACACTTATATTTCTATTACATGCAATATGAGGCTGTTTCTGGCACTGGGCCAGCTTACATCACGATGTCAAGTACATTATGGCCGTTTACGCAATGATCGGCTTGGGCTCGGGCTTAGGCTTCGGTCATTATTCACCTTACTCGTTATAATATCACAGGCATCTAAAAACAAGTATTTGAAAACAAGCATTTGCCCCAGTTTCTTGAGGAGTAGGCCTACCCCGGTACCCGGTACCTATCAAGCCAACAAACCTTCAAATTCGGAAACAAACCAAAACCTGGATTTTCAGGTTTTGTCAGACGGAGACGAAACCTGAGCCCGAGCCTAAGCCTTCATTTCGTAAACGGCCTATGATTTGTTCGTAAATATTACGCCTAAATCGTAAAAGCTACATGTACAAGTTTGCATCTCCGCGATGGAGAATAGTGTAGAGGACATTTTATTTTCTTGAATAAATTACTTCATTTGCTGGCTGGGGGTTTCAATTGCACGTGATAGTCATTGAGGCTTCTAGCAATCCCTCTTTATAGACCCTTTTCACCCACGTGACCAAACAAAAGCACGTTGGACCACTTTTTACGGAAATTGTACATACAGCCATATGGTACAACATTCTCATCGCTGGGCTGTCCATAGATAATCGAGTCTTGTGAGATTTCTATACTTTCCTGAAATTTTAGCGTCTGTTCTGCTTGCTGCGAAATCGGCCAGTGGCTTAGACATACCGCCACACCTTGCACGATTCAGTGATTTCATTCAAATGCAAATCCTCGCTACGGCTAGCCCAACGAAAATATATTTACAATGTGCGCTGCCAGCGTAATCTTTTTTTTTTACACCGCAGCCATGGGTTTTTCGCTGTTTTCGTGCAAATCCGCGCTTGAAAAGAGACAAGCCCTGCGTTACAAGATCACACAGTGCAGCTGAACATTATTAACACCAGCTTGAAATTTGCAATTAACAAGACATCTTACATGTTTGTGTCAAACTACAGCTACGACAATAGCTAATCACATTCCGCCCCTGCACAAGAAATCCCAACTGACTGATCTTGTAACGCAGCACTACATGTGGTCTCTTTTCAAGCGCGGATTTGCACGAATACAGTAAAAAAAAAACATGGCTGCGGTGTAAAAAAATAAATACGCGTGCTGCCACTGTAAGGCGGTCCAGCATGACGTCACGTTAAAAAGGTCTATAAAAGTGTATGCTATTCACGGTCGATCGTAGCCAATGGGTTTGGTCCATAGAGACTAGAATTACATTATAATGTAACTATGGTTTGGTCACTGTAGCGCGGAGCAAGAGAGTGACGTCTTTAATTCGCCGCCGTAGCCGTGACGTCACGCCGCTGTCAATCAGGTGCAACCATGGCAACTGGTTCACGCTTTGCTGCCGACAGAGGGGAAGTTGTTAAAGTCATCGGATTTAAGGGTTGGATCGAAACGAAAATAACTACAATGGCGACTCCCACTGGTACGTGTACACGATGCAGCAAAGCAGGCAACCACTCTATAACACTAACTGTGCGGACGATTGGGCTCCTACAGAAGTAGCGTGGACCAGCGCTATGGAAACGGCCGGTGCGACCCCGGCAGAAAGTGACGTCAGACTACGACAGCGAATACGCCCTCACGCGGTTACAAAAGACCAATTAGAAATTATCACTGCTGGCAACTTCTGCGAACGCTACCTACTAAAAATTCTGCCGAAGGAACCATAAACCTACTTTCGTCTGTTTTGACGCGACGTAATCAATCATTGTGATATATTTGTAAAAGAAATATAAAGTTTTAATTCAAAAATCTCCCCTGGATTTTCAATTCATAAATCTCCCCTGGATTTTCAATTCATAAATCTCCCCGGAAAAGTTTGCAAAGGTTGTGTTCACTCCCTACACTTCTTTCTTCGATCTTTTCTCATTAATCCTCCCTCCTTTGTTTGATCCCTGCCCTGCTGCATGCTTTGCCCATTGATTTCACCCTTGCCTGTCTGCAGCTATCCTCCTTTGTCCATATTCTGTCTTCCATAATTATTTTCCCTCTTCCATATCCGTGCATATCACTGTCTCTAAGAGAGAGAGGAAGAGAGAGGAGAGGAGAGAGAGAAATAGAGAGGAGAGAGAGACAGAGACAGAGACAGAAAGGAGAGAGAGAGAGAGAGAGAAGGAGAGAGAGATGGAGAGAGGGGGGGAGAGAAGAGAGAGAGAGGAAGAGAGAGATAGACAGAGACAGAGAGGGAGAGGGAAAGAGAGAGGGAGACAGAGAGAGGACGAGGGAGAGACAGAGACAGGGAGAGGGAGGAGAGAGAGAGGACGAGGGAGAGACAGAGAGAGAGGACGAGGGACAGAGACAGGGACAGTACAGAGGGAGAGAGACAGAAACAGAGAGAGAGAGAGAGGGAGACAGAGAGTCAGAGAGAGAGAAGAGAGAGAGAGAGGACGAGGGAGAGAGCCAGAGACAGAGGGGGTGAGAGAGAGAGTGGGACGAGAGAGAGACCGAGACAGAGGGAGGGACAGAGAGAGAGAGAGAGCGGGGGGGGGGGGGTAGAGAAGAGACAGAGAGACAATGAGGGAGAGAGAGACAGAGAGAGAGTATAGGATCCTGCGAGGATTAGTTTTTATAGATTTCTAATTTATGAATCTCCCCTGTCCCCCATGGTCCCACATCAAAATACTCACTGGGTGACACTGACAGCTCCCCTGCTCATCCCCGAGTCCGATCGCCATGGCAACCAGCCTCTCCAGCGTGGTGGGGGCCATTCGCTGCGGCCAGAGACTGACCCCGTGCCGCCAGTCCTTGCCCGGCGAGTCTCGGTGGCCGGACAGGGCCGGACTGGGCCCGGCCTTGCGAGAGGCCACCAGGCCAGTAGAGCGGGACTCTGCCGTGAAAGCACACACAAATGGTGATCAAAATAGACATAATACAAAAAACTGTTGCAAACTGCTCACTGACTAAAATGACCTGATATATAAAATTCTCAAAAGTTAGAGGGCCTGACGTTTCGATCCTAGCAGGACCATTCTTTGCCTTAGAGGAAGGTCCTGCTTGGATTGAAACGGCAAGCCCTCTAAAAATATAAACATAGCAAATAGGGCAGTGGTTACATGCTTCTGACTGCACAGCGCCCCAGCCACGGCAAAGACTATAGTTGACTATATATTTTGGACAGGCCGCAATCCAAGGACTCACTCCCAGATGACAAGAGTGCTGGCATTCGAAGCAAGAGGTCTGGGGTTCAAGTCCCAGTGGAGTCAAATTTTCTTTTCCATGTTTCAAAAAATATAAACCTGTACCACTATAGGCCATTGAAGCCCATATGATGGAGAGTGCCTCTCGAAATCATTCACACGCGATAAATTCAGACTGTTGGACGAACGATTTTTGTCCAACACCCTTTGTTTTGTTCAACACCCCCTTTTTGTCCAACGATTTTACAGCTGTAGACAGCCTGTCAAAATTATCACTAGTGACTTCACATTTTGAGAGCTGTTGAATTTAGGGGGGAGGGGACTCAATAATGAAAACGTGTATCTTATTCGTTTTCATTTTTTCCGCCACTCGTGAGCTGGCGTCACGCCCCCCCCCCCTCTCTCCTACTCCCAAGTCCCAATTCGATCGAGGCGATCGGACTTCAGAACGGAGTTCTCAAGATGCAGTGCTCTCTCGACCGCCTCTCCAAGACAGCGGGACCGCACACTGCACCCGCACCGCTACGGTCGGTGTTTCTAGGAAAGACCGCATCGAGCCCGAATCGCACAATGCGGCCAGGCGTTGGGGTTCGGCTCGCCATTTGCAAGAGACCGTATACTATACGAGAGCCTCTAAAAAAAGAAAAGGCGGGACTTGACGTGAGGCGGGATATGGATCTGTGTGGGAGTGGCCCTCGTCGTGTCAAGACGAAACGTTTTAAAGGGCCGCGCTCCCGGCTCCGCGGTGAGGATCTCTGGAGAGGCACCTGCATGATTATCGCCAGGAAAATAGAAAAACCCCTCGGGCGCGTGTCAGTTTAAAGGGTGACAGCAGGGGCGATGGGGGTGGGGAGGTGGGGAGGTGGGGAGAGGGGGTTGGAGGCACCGCTCACAGCCCTTTCTGAATTAAAGGAGCCAGTAGTCGATGAGTGTCGAGAGTGGACGTGGTGTCTGGTCTGATAAGCAGCATTGATTTGCCGATCTGAGACAGAAGTTCTTGGCATTGTTTAAAGTGTTTAAAGGCCCAATACAACATTGGGAAGGTCGGAAAACATTGATGTCCACAGATTTCCTTCTCATTTAAACAGTTTGGAGATAGGCATGATAGAATCCTCATTGATTGAAATTTTACGGTCTGGGATGCTGTACTTCTCGAGAAATCTTCACTCAAACATCGACAAAATGGTTTATTACTCGCGAGTAATAAACCATTTCTTACACTACAGAACGGTGCGAAAACCGTGACGGTTTTTCGCCTTTTTCTTCTTTCTCAGATTACCATTATTTTGAGCTATAACCTTTGCAGGATTTCTTTTCTGGAATGTTTAATGGTTAACACAGAAACTGTGGCAATCTTTTGACTTTTACCAATGTTGTAGGGCCTAATTTAAGGCCGTGTCCAAAACGGGCTTCCGGAGCTACGGCTAGGGTCATTGTCTTCGCATTTCCGTGTATTTCCAATATAGGGGAAGACCTAGACCTAGCTCTAGACGCCCGTTTCGGACACGGCCTAAGCTGCCGTACTCAAAGGTACGGAAGCTTAAAAGTGACAATCCACGCTTCCGCGTTTCTAAAAAAAATAATTATCATTAGAAGACGAAATAGGCTGATATTAGATGTATTAGATAGTAGAATTATGAAAGACGTCATTTCCAAGTTACGGTATGATTGACGTCTTTTCTAATCCTAATGTCAGAAACATTTCGTTTTTCCATAATTTTCTTTTTCTATAGGAAACGCAAAAGTGTGGATGGTCACTTGAAGCTTCCGTAGAAAAGGCGACGCTCTGAGCACCTTCCATCCCGAGCAGCCGCCGGACCGCCCTGTGGTCGTTGTGGTCTAGGAGTCCCAGGTAGACCCGCACCCTGGCGAGGTGCGAGGCCAGCAGCGTGCCGAAGGCGGGCGGCGCGTCGGCGGCGGCGCACGGCGGCCCCGCGGCAGCGGCGGAGCAGCAGCCGCGGCGGGACATCCGGTCCACTCGCTGGGCCAGGCCGGCCGCCGTCAGGGCCACGTGGTTGGACGGATCGAGGGCCAGCACCTCCACGACTTGCAGAACCAGGCACAGGAAATCCTGCAGGGCATAATATATTATACAGAATGCAAAACGGCAAGGCAGTGACAGACGTAATGATCGCCCTACGGTCGAATAGAAGAAGAAAAAAAACCCTGAGAGTTTCGATTTCGAATGGCACTGCAGGGGAATTACGAGGTGAACGAACGGGCTGAATCCGTTCTACCAAAGGGGCGCGCTTCGATAAATGGGCTGTGACCATTGCAAGTATCTCAGGGAGTCACTGCAAGGCGCATATATGGTTTATTTCGCGCCACGGTGCCCATCGATCGCTTCACTGGGACAATAATCTCGTTCAATGACCGCTGTGAGTGAGGGATGCAGCATTCGACTCATCCTGACTCGCTACGGGATTTGTTTTCCATTGCAAAAACCTATCATGGCCACAAGCCAATCGCATGGCGTATTGGAGACATGGCCGTTATGCTGCGTATTAACACTGAGGTGTGGTACGGTTGCACAACGCAAGGCCCATCGCATAGCGCTGCCGTGTATAGCGTCTGCCGTCCACCTATGACGGAACTCAAGTTGAGATGAGTTGGGTCAAATGCCCGAGTGATTTGGGCTCGTGTGTATTGCATATTGACATTGCCCGCTCTGCATGCCGCGAATATACGAGATCGGGCTGGATTTTCACCAAGCCCTTTATACGATGCACCGTCCGTATAACTCTACTAAGTTGTGATACACTGTATGGTCCCCGTGCATCGCATCGTCGTCTTGCGATTGATCGAAAGTTAAGATGGGTGTGGTGAAATCGACCGCATGGCGCCATTGCAACACGGCACGGCTTTGGCTCGGGCTAAGGCTTCGTGTTCGTCATCTATCAGCTGACTATACACCGTGTGCTGTTCTTTGATGTTCACTGATTCAGAGCGCTGGTGCTTCAACCTCAGCCACAGCCTGAGCCCTGGTTGCAAAAAGCCCCGAGTCAACGCAAAACACACGCGACTCAAAGCACCTTGAGTGAGAGTGCAATCGTAGGTCTACACCTGCTAGTAATGTGCAATTAAATGCAAACAAATTTTGTGTTCAGTTGTTGTTAGGAGTGGGGTTTCTGAAGGTAAATAACAGAAAATTAAACCGGCTATTAAAGAAGAAGAAAAAAAGGAAAAGAATCAGAGTGATGAAAGTCCAAATTACAATTTATAGTATATTAACAAGAATTGATAGAATATTTGGTATGGAAGTTTTCGCCTCGGAAGCAAAAGTTTGTATACTACTTTCTATGGCCTATGGGAGATCATCAATGATCTGCATGCAGCAGTCTGTTCTTCAGAAGGCGCCCTCTTTAGGCCATGACGTGACAGGCTGTCTGGCGGGTTGCGCTTGAAGCATTAGGTATGATATACTGTGGATATTGTCCCACTGTGGCGTTCCTGAAGGTCAACCACCCATGTTCTCGGGGTAGAATAAAATGCAACCCTATAATTATAAGCGCACACCAGACAGCATGTGTCGCAATAGAGAGGTCCTCCCTGCTTGTAATCAACACCGCATTTTAACGGCTGCCATTTGCGCCGTGGTAATGGTCTTCCCACCTTGGGCTGGCGTGTCGAGGGGAGGGCAGCGCGGGGTTCCCCACGGTCGATGGATGGTCGGCCGTGGCACACGGACCGTGATGTAAGGCCCAGGATTCCGACCTTCACATCAGCCTCACTTATCCACTTGGCCTCCCGCCGGGGAGGCTCGGTCGGGATTATTGTGCCATTCTCTTCGAGGGAGCTCGCGACCCCGTGACCTTTCATTAAGACATTTTTCGGTCGGTCCACCCGTTCAACCATCCATCCGTCCGTCCCATCGATTCCAATTCCATTCCATTCCATTCCATTTCATTCCACTCCACTCCACTCCACTCCACTCCACTCCATTCCATTCCATTCCATTCCATTCCATTCCACTCCATTCCATTCCATTCCATTCCACTCCACTCCACTCCATTCCACTCCATTCCATTCCATTCCATTCCATTCCATTCCATTCCATTCCATTCCATTCCATTCCATTCCATTCCATTCCATTCCATTCCATTCCATTCCATTCCACTCCACTCCATTCCATTCCATTCCATTCCATTCCATTCCATTCCATTCCATTCCATTCCATTCCATTCCATTCCATTCCATTCCATTCCACTCCACTCCATTCCACTCCACTCCATTTCATTCCACTCCATTCCATTCCACTCCACTCCACTCCACACGACTCAGTTCCATTCCATTCCATTCCATTCCATTCCATTCCATTCCATTCCATTCCACTCCATTCCATTCCATTCCACTCCATTCCACTCCATTCCATTCCATTCCATTCCACTCCACTCCATTCCATTCCACTCCATTCCATTCCATTCCATTCCATTCCATTCCACTCCATTCCATTCCATTCCATT
Source organism: Luidia sarsii (assembly GCA_949987565.1). Taxonomy (NCBI): domain Eukaryota; kingdom Metazoa; phylum Echinodermata; class Asteroidea; order Paxillosida; family Luidiidae; genus Luidia; species Luidia sarsii. Next base: position 6,744,753 of record OX465112.1, read on the forward strand.
CCATTCCATTCCATTCCATTCCATTCCATTCCATTCCATTCCATTCCATTCCACTCCATTCCATTCCATTCCATTCCATTCCATTCCATTCCATTCCATTCCATTCCATTCCATTCCATTCCATTCCATTCCATTCCATTCCACTCCACTCCACTCCACTCCATTCCACTCCACTCCATTTCATTCCACTCCATTCCATTCCACTCCACTCCACTCCACACGACTCAGTTCCATTCCATTCCATTCCATTCCATTCCATTCCATTCCATTCCATTCCATTCCACTCCATTCCATTCCACTCCACTCCACTCCACTCCATTCCATTCCATTCCATCCATCCACCGATCCTTTCCTCCCTACCACCCCCTCTACCTAGCATGCATCCTCCCTCTCTCCCGCCTCCCTCCTCTACATCCCTCCCTACCTCCCTCCTATCCTCCCTTCCTACATTTCGCTCTCCCTCCCTCCATCCCTCCTTCCCTCCATTCCATCCCCCTCGATCCTCCTTCCCTCCCTCCCACCGTCTCTACCTCCCTCCTTCTCTACCTCCCTCCTATTCTCCCTACTTCCATTTCTCCCTACCTCCCTCTCTCTCCCTCCCTCCCCTCCATCGGGGCATCCACCCATCCAGCCACGTACACTCACCCACTCAAGCACCCATCAAACCACGTACAAGTGCTTGCGACTGGCCATGATCATTGAAGCGGTTGCCTTTCGACTATGACTAATTCAATGAGGTTTTGCCCTTGCTCGACGTGATAAACACTGAATGCTCAGTGCTTTGCCCGGTGCCTGATGAAAATATTTCAGGCAGCTCGGGCAGGATTCGAACCCGCGACTCCCGAATTCTTAATCACTGGACCACCGAGCTGGTCGAGGTCGTGTGGTGGATTCGAATAGTATATAGCGGCGGGTATCGCGTTGCATCATGACGTCCGTACTAGAATTCGGGAGTCGCGGATTCGAATCCCGCCCGAGCTGCCTGAATTATTTTCATCAGGCACCGGGCAAAGCACGGAGTAGTCAGTGTTTATCACGTCGAGCAGGGCAAAACCTCACTGAATTACATTCTCCTCGACGCAAACATCATGTTATATCTATGACTATGGCTTAGTCATTGTCTACGACCTAAAACACTCTACGAGTCTACATGAACGGCGCACGCCCATTAACAAGCGGCTTCGCTATCGACTCAAAAGTAAACCAGAGCCGTAGTCATTGGTCCTACAGCTTGACTCGAGCTTTTGGTTCTGCTTTGTAATTTGATAAGCAATTACAAGATTGTAAGTCATACGGTAAAACGTGCTTCGACCGCATTAAAATGTGCATAACTATAAGGCTATACGGTTGCATACTAGTTGCATTCCCCAAATGATGCAACACATATCAATGTCCGTTGGGTACCTTGCACTTTCGGGAATTATACTCCAAACATGAATAGTCTTGGACAGGATTAAAGCATGGTAAGACCGTTCCTCGCAATTCCAATTTCTTCAGGGAATCCTCTTCCGCTGACTTATCATAATTATTCATCGTTTTCCTGTTTCCCCTCCCGAAATAAAACAAAAATTCCCGACAGACATTCCAGTACGTTAAGCCCTTAGAATTTTGTTCCCGTACGCTGATTTTTTGTTACCCCTGCTTTGCGTGCCTTGGAGGCAGCGTGAGCGTCGAGAATGTCCCGGTCTGATTGAAAATATGCTAAACAAACGCAGGAATGGCGGTCGGAGCGGACGGTGCCCCCGACGGACCCCCCTTCCCGGCGTCGCATGCATATCACCTATCCTACGGGGGGGGGGGGCGATAGAGAAACATTCGTCTTTCTAATCGCTTTAGAGCGCCAGCAAGACATTACGGGCGTCCCCCCTCCATCCCAGTGAAAAGACGGTGTGACACGTAGCCGAGACGAGGAGTCATTTTCCCCTGAGATCGAGGCGGGACGAGTTTGTATGTACACATGGCTCCATAGAAAACTCACTGCTCGGGGAAGGAGTCTGTATCCCCATGGGTTCGTGGTGTAGACACTGCTCTCACATAAGCCTCAGAAATCTAAACTAGATTTGAAAATGCACGGTGTGCTCATTTTTCTCTTTGCTTCTCCCTCCCACTATCTCTCTCTTTCCCTGTCACTCTGTTTTCTGCGACACCTGATGTGTGCAGTAGCTTTTTCGAGAGTGAGCTCAAATGAAGATCCGATAATTCAACGGTGTGGGTAGTACGAGCTCATGGCCATAGCTTGGAACGTTGAGTGGCCGACTTCACTTAAGAGTTGTATTCGATCTCACAGGCTCACGGCAACCCATGTACATTGTGACCCCTGCAACCCGTGCTATCTCATTTGAATCGTATCATTACTGCATGATGCAATGGTAGCTATGATATGATTTCAGCGTCGATGAGAATGTAATTCAGTGAGGGCTTTCTCTACTCAACGGAAAGAGGACCGTGTGCTCAGTGCTTTGGCCGATTGCCTGCTGGAAAAAATACAGTCAGCTTGGGCGGGACTCGAACCCACGACTCCCGCTTTCTTGTGCAGACGTCTTAACCACTTGACCACCGAGCTGGTCGAGGTCGTGTGGTGGATTCGAATCTGTAGAGAGGCGGGTATACCGCATTACATCGATATAATTTGATTTATTTGCGCGTCGAGGAGAATGTTAAATTAATGAGGGTTTCCCCTATTATGGCGCAATGAGTCTTAAGTTTGCACAAAAATGACTCCATAACAAGTATTTGAAACCCCTTAATCTGACATAGGTAAACCTCAGCAGCAAATTTCACGAAACTTCAAATGTCGCGTATACGCAACATTTCGCTGCGTAATTTACGCAACATGTTGCTGCCTTTGCTAAATACTGCTGAAGAGAGTCATACAGGCTCAAGACTTACGCAATATTTGTAAGTTGCGTAACTTACGCAACATTTCTTGAAATCGGCTGCAGAGCTCCAATGGGTGTAGTTCGGTAACATATAATGCGACTCGTACCTTCTCCAACTGGTACCTTAGCGAGCTCGTACCTCCACCAAAGCAGGGGCATACCAACTCGTACGGTACCTTCGCCAACTATAGTACCTCCGCCAAAGTAATGTCGTACCAACTGGTACCTTCGCTAACTCTATCTTAGCCAACTCGTACCTCCGCCTAATCAATGTCATACCAACTAGTGCCTTCGCCAACTCGTATCTTCGCCAACTCGTACCTTCGGCAACTCATACCTCCGCCAAAGCAAGGTCTTACCATTTCGTATCTCAGCAAACTCATACCTCCGCCAAAGCAAGGTCTTACCATTTCGTATCTCAGCAAACTCATACCTCCGCCAAAGCAATGTCATACCAACCCGTACCTTAGCCAACTCGAATACCTTAGTCAACTCCTACCTCAGCCAACTCATATACCTCCGCCAAAGCAATGTCATACCAACTCGTACCTTCGAAAACTCGTATCTTAGCCAACTTGTACCTACGGTTAAGACACTTTGTACCAAACGAAGCGTAACTCATGGTGGAAAGGTAGTTCTCTAGTAGACTTTACCTATAGAGACTCGAGGTTTCTAATGGCTGCTGAGTGGAAAGGAAGTGGTGCAACTCTTACCTCGTCGTTGGTCGGCTCCAGGACCCCAAGCAGCCTCCACATGTACTCGGGGCGCATGAGAGCACGGCGTGTGGAGGGCAGGCTGGCCACGGTCAGCAAGGTCCGCGCAGCTAGTCTCTGGGCCTGCTTCACCGCGGCCAGACTCGGCCGCTCCCAGGAGTCCGTGGGGGACTCTCTCGCTGCGTGCGGGCCGGCCCTGCCGCTGTCGACCGCCTCTGACGAGGGGTCGCGGTCGACGGCCTCCGAGTCCGCCGATCGGGAGACGCACTGGAGACAGTCCAGAAGCATGTCGACGTCGACCGTGGTCAGGAGGCGGACGGCCCGGTGGGCCGCTGCGGCCGAGGACGAGGCCGGGCGGGGTGAGGAGGGTTTGGCCTTGGTGCCCCGCCCGATGCTCCGGGCAAACTTGCCCAGCTTGGAGTGGACGCTCTTGCGCAGCACCAGCCGTTTGGCGTAGAGTGCGGTGCAGGGGCCGTAGCGGAAGCTGGGCTTGCGGGTGAGAGCGGGCGAGGTGCCCCGGGACTGGGAGCCCCCGGCGTCGGCCCTCTCGCCCCGCTCGACTCGCCTCGGACGGAACCGGTCCGCGCCGGGGCTGGACGGGGCCGAGTGGTTCTCGCCGCCCGGTCCCGAGTTGGCCTGACTGCCGGCGGCTGCGGCGGGGAAGCCCGAGCCGTTGTTCGGGCCGCTGGCGCAGCTGCCGGCGGCCTCTGCCGGAGGCTGTCTCGGGGCGCGGCCGGCAGCGGAGACGTCCGGGCCCTGCTCCCGGGCTCTCCCGGCGGGGCTGCTGCCGCTGCACGGGGCGCCCGTGGTCCGGCCTTCCTCCATCCTCAGGTGGAGCTTCAGGACGGCGTTGACTACGCTCAGAGCCGAGTCCCGGACGCTGCCCCCGCACCCGACCAGCTGCAGGGCGACGCGGAAGAGTTTACCCAGCAACCTCCGGCCGCCGATGCCTGCATGCCGGTTCTCCTCTTCTTCGTCCGCCTCCTCCTCCTCCTCCTCCTCCGCTCCTGCCCCAGACACCTCCGCACCAGATGGCGCCGTGCACGCCTAGCGTTCAAAAGAGCGAAAACACGAGAGCGGCTAAATTAAATTAAGCCTGATATTGAAAGACACAGTTCTACCACCAACAAACGACATGAATCGATGGAGTGCTTTATGTTCCTATATATACACGAGGTGCTCAGGCTCTCGTCACGCTATGTTGTCGTCTGACAAAACATGTTTTGTTTCCGAAGGTCATAAAGAGTAATATTCAACGGCCGGCATTGTCGTTCTCTGCTCCTCATTGCCAAATGAGAGTCTCGAGTGACTGGGCGTTGTCCCCGTTCAAGCAATAAATTAAATCGGCCGCAGTGGAGTCTCCGAGTGTATCTTTCATCGCAACAGTGCGAGCCAAAAGTCAAACCTCCGCTATCGCTTCTAGCGCATCACAAGCGAGGATTTTCGGCGCGCACGCCAGAGACTTAATTCCAGCGGTTTCAGAACTGTTTACTCATCGGGGCGAGCGCCGCTGCAATCGGTCGGCCTCGCGCCCGATCCCCGCCCAGGGTTATTAAAACAAGCACAACTCCACCACCTCTCTAAAAAATCTGAAGAAGTCGGTCGGTGGTTTACTGTTAATCCGCAAATATTTGGTTTTCACCGACTCCGCCGGAAGAAGAGGGGGAGGGACCCGGTGTGGCGATGTTTGATCGTCTCACTGGCCGGGAAACCCCTCATGCTCAGCGCGACACCTGTCGGATATTAAAGACGCGCTCGCCAGAGACCGGGGCTCGTAAGCGCGCACTGCATCTGACGCACCGGGGGTGCTGTAAGTGACCGACTCGGGGAACCGGAAGTCGTGCAGACCCGAAGGCAGCGACCCCGGTGAAGGCTATTGCATGGTGAATCCAACAACCTTCTAAACATGGCTCAGGTGATCTTACATCGCTTACATCGCTGTGTATTTGGGCATCGTGATAAATCATTTGCCACGCGCAGTTAATGAATAGACAATTGGCCACACTGCAACGGGGGAACTTATAGTCGCCCACAGAAAAGCATAAAAACACCTGTCAGGAAAATACAACATAACATGTACCGGGATTTATATATCGAATGGGGGAGCGTCTCGGCGACTAGTCTTGTTTCCAGCCGTCAAATCGCGATGCCAATTTGCCATGGCGGGAAGATAGCCCTCTCAAATATCAAATGGGAGATTAGGCTAATCATTTCTGCTTTCAAATTAAGAGTGCATGATGATGTTTATCGAAATGAAGAAATAAGATCGGTTCAACAGACCGTCCCCAATGAAAGTCAGCCGTGTGTGTTCCCAAGGCTACGGCTTGAAACCAGTGGTTCAAAATAACGGACTGTAGCCTAGGTGCCTGTATAGATTATACGAGACAAAAATGTCTACGCGTTCGCTCCTGTGAGCAGGAGGCAAATCCATTCGGTCGCATTTTGGCGAGGACTTCATGGATTGTGAACGTGCGCGCCGCTGAACTGAACTTTTCAACGCACATTCCTGCCTGGTATACTGGTTTTACTGTTTGAACGATGAGTTGTATACGCGGCAATGGCCGCTTGCCCTTTTTTCGGAACTAAATAATAAGGGGAAAGTCGGCTTCTTAGTTTTCTTCTCGTTAGCAGTGGAGGAGGAGGAGTTGGAACAGCCCTCAATGCCATGTGGTTGCTGAGGGGCGGGGCGGGATGGGATGGGGGGGGGACTCGTGCCATTAAGTACGCGGGTGTCTGTCGCACGGGTATACGCGCGGTGCGACCCCCCCCCCCCCCGCCGCGCCGAATTTAATTAAAGCCGCTAATTAGTGGCGGTGATTCGCTGCCAGAAGCGGCAGGGGAACGAGCTGGGAAGCGGGCGGGCGAACATTAATCGAATTCGGGCCGTCGCCGGTCTCCGAGTATAGCGAGCAGGTATGTATAACAGCCTGCGTACAGAATCACGTGAGGCGAGCCATTACACGTAGCCGCATTATATACGGTGCATCGTGGGATCGATCCTTAAAGGTCGCCATGGTTGCACGTGGGCTTTTGCGCGCAATACGAACCCGATGATAATAATTGTTTGAATTGGAGATAGGCTGTTATCAAGATGAGCGGTGAGAGACAACAGAAAGTGGCCGAGTGGTTCAGGAGAAGAAACTCGTTCGCATAATTGGGTTTTGTCAAAGTTAATGAAATATATCTGCTCAGAAGTGCCGCCTGCAACTTGGAGCAAATGCCTTGTATCGATAATCACCTACTCGTTGGCACAGCATCTCATGTGATGTGGCCGCATGTACTGCCAATAATGGTGGCCAAACACCTCCGCGTAAAGGGATTTTAGAATGGTGAAGAAGTTGCAATATTTGAAGCAACATTTGGCAAAGTTGGAACATTACTCTTTTTTGGCAGTGTGGTATCACACTTTATAAAACGCCTGTCGAAGTCACTTGAAGTTGGAAAGTCAGACCTGGTACCACGCTACACTGTAAGCCAGCTTGTACATGTACAGCTTTGTAACGAATGTTGGTCAAGATATCAATTTCAATTTGTATCACTTATAAGCGAAACCCATGGATTCTGGTGCCCAACATAAATCAGAACTCCAATAAATATCTAAGTCCAAACCGAGTGTTGGGTAAAACAAAATTGCCCAACAATTTGTGCACAACGTTTCTTGTTTCTACAGTGTATGACGATTGACAACCCAATGTCTCAAATCTCTTTTGAGAAGGAGCATGTCTCTGAGAAGGGGAGGTAAAATGAGTAGGCTTGCGGTAACACCATGAGGTGTCACCAAGAACCTACTCCTTCTGATATCCTCACCATGAATACCTTCAAATCTCATAAGGGCAGGTAACTCAACGTTTCGGACAGTGTGTATTCAGTCCGCCGTTTGAAGACGGCCATTTAACGATCCATGTGTCCAGTGGCTGTTTTAGTGTTCATGGAATGGGGTTGCCCAACCGTGGCATACGACGGGTGTTTCACGGTATAGGGGGGTCTATCGCAATTCAAGAATGCGGACGAGATTCTAGTGTCGACAATGTGCGCGATCGAGATAACGGCCATAGGCTGCAGCCTCACGTGGAGAATGTTGCGAAGCATCTTGCCGACTCCGAGGCCGAACTGTCCGCCGAGGCTGGCCGCCAGTGGCCGCATCTTGGGCAGACAGGTCGGCAGACGCTCCAGCAGCAGGGGTAGACACTCGCCGTTTGAAGACAGACGCTGAAGAACCTGGATACTCCTCTCCGCAGCGAAGGTCTCGCAGCAGGTATCTTAGAACGGAGGGTGGAGGGGATGAATGGTTGGAGGAGGGGGGGGGTAAGAGGGGGTGAGAGGGTAAGCAAGACGTTAAGGAACGTATGAAAACGGCCTAGTACTGGAACCACAATAATCCATTGCAAAAGCATCTGTGGTCAAAACCTAATTGCATCAAATCTCTCGCAGCGCGCCATATCTCCTGACGCATAGCCGATCATGTCATGATGCTACTACTACATCCATCACTTTTCTGATAACTATAGTCACATTTCCCCTTCTCCCATCTCCTCTTCCCTTTTTCCCCCTGTAAAAAAAGCCAGGTTTTCCGAACAGTAATTTATCAGGATGTGACCACGGAATGTCATGGTTTGCTCCTATTTCCCTCGTAAGTTTTCTGTTCACTGATGTCCTGAATTAGTAATTTTGTTGTTCAACTATAATTATTTTGAACATAGTTCAACGCTCTGCGGTAAGCCTAAGAATATTATTTACTATAGCCTACTGTACATACTTTCATGCATGGGACATTGGTCCTCTTCCTTACAAATCATTACTTCACAGCTCTCCAAACGCTTCTGCATATGTCAGATGTTATTGGCCGTGCTTCACTACCACGATCAAATTATCAAAGGGTTAAATTGATGAAGTACGCTTGGCCAGTTTCGCTCGGGATTGTAGGGCAACGGTGGGCACGTGTTTTCAATACTTAGCAGTCATGAATCAAATATCGGCCGCATTTTATTAGGCTGAGGAAATAGTGTCTGCCGGTTACTTATTGATATTTAAAGCAACGTGTGCATGGCTATGACTGACTACCCTTATTGTACAGCATTTGCTTATTTTGTACTCTATTCAACTCAATACCCCTCGATACGGTATACATTATGTAACCCTACAGTGGCTTATTAATGTAGAATATATATGATCAGGTAAATGATCAAAATGCAGGAATAGGAGAGAAATGTCATTAGTATACCAAGTGAGAAATTGATGGAAACTTGTCACAGCATTTTTTTTCTTTTCTTTTCAAAATTAAAGGGCCAAGGCAAAATAAGGATCAAACCGAGACAATAACTAGAAAACCCGTGAAGCCTCGCTGTGGCTTGGCGGGATTTGAACCCAGGTCCCGGAGTTGGACAGCAAGGTTCCCCGTGGTTTTATCAAACGGCCTCGGTCCCACCACCGCCATCCGTGCAGTCCATTGGCGTGTTGACATCCACGTCTGCGGTGTGGATGGGGGCAGACATTGTATACCCACGCATTCACCGCAGCCGCTGAACAATGTTGTCAATAATATCTACCGCCCCCGTAGACACCCCAACCCGGCTCGTATATTGGTCCCAATGGGTACTCTACGGCCCACGCATCTGAACGGTGCATGGGGTGTCTGCATCTGATTGGTACCCTTTTTTTCCAACGATCATTGACCACGAAACAAAACACACAAACACAAAAGCTGAATAAACAAGCACCATTGATTTCACCCACTTGCCAAATCACCCACCAAAAGAAACAAAACAAAAAACCTCAAAGATAATTACTATACGTCAACTGGGAATCGTCTGATTAAAACTGTGTTGCTTATCTGCCCCGCTGGGGTAAAAGGGATACATGTAAGTCATTAACACCCACAACTACATTGTGACGACTTGAAACCAAACGACAGAACCAAACCAAAATCTAGAAAAAAAAAAATGACTTTGCCCTTATGGAATAAACGCTTACTATATACTGTAGGTGTTCATTGGGACCTAATCTTTTCTCCATCGAGAGTATATACTGCTTTGGCGTGCGGCAGACAAAAAAGGGAGGCGGTTCCGTCTCACGGCTATACCTCTGCGCTGCGAGTAGGCGCGGTTTACACAAAATAGCATCGCGAGTGTTGAAATACCGCTGTCATTTCGCCCCCCCTCCTTCCATTAAGATTTATAACGCATCCGCTCGGCACAGAAATGAGATATAATGGTGATCCTCATTCTATCCGACCTGCAGGCCTGGGGTGGGCCATTTCACACACGGGGCGAGTGTACCTTATGTTTGTATAGGAAGCCGTCTTTGAATGACGAATGAGTCCTTGCACGCGGAGGCTAGGAACAGACGTTCTCGCGATCTCCTCGCGGCATTTTCGCAATAATTCAATTAAATAATTCAGGGCAGGACAGGGCAGGACAGGGCAGGACAGGGCAGGGCGTGGTAGGGTAGGGCGTGGTAGGGCAGGGCAGGGCAGGGCAGGGCAGGGCAGGGCAGGGCAGGGCAGGGCAGGGCAGGGCAGGGCGTGGTATGGTATGGCAGGGCAGGGCAGGGCAGGGCAGGGCAGGGCAGGGAAGGGCAGGGCATGGCAGGGCGTGGTAGGGCATGGTAGGGCATGGCAGGGCAGGGCAGGGCAGGGCAGGGCAGGGCAGGACAGAGCAGGGCGTGGTAGGGCAGAACAGGGCAGGGCAGGGCAGGGCAGGGCAGGGCAGGGCAGGGCGTGGTAGGGCATGGTAGGGCATGGCAGGGCAGGACAGGGCAGGTCAGGGCAGGGCAGGACAGGGCAGGGCGTGGTAGGGCATAGTAGGGCATGTCAGGGCAGGGCAGGGCAGGGCAGGGCAGGGCAGGGCGTAGTAGGGCATGGTAGGGCATGGCAGGGCAGGGCAGGGCATGTCAGGGCAGGGCAGGGCAGGGCAGGGCGTAGTAGGGCATGGTAGGGCAGGGCAGGGCAGGGCAGGGCAGGTCAGGGCAGGGCAGGGCAGGGCAGGGCAGGACAGAGCAGGGCGTGGTAGGGCATGGTAGGGCATGGTAGGGCATGGCAGGGCATGGCAGGGCAGGTCAGGGCAGGGCAGGACAAGTAAAAACGTCATTTCGCCGTCGGAGGAAAGTCTGTCGCCTATTGAACATAACGACAAACAAAACATTATTCATAATCTGGGAAAGTGAATCCATCGTTGACATAGGATCTACAGTGAGATATGCCCTATATCTCCTGTGTACACTGCGGCAATGGCTCACAGCGGTGTACGACCGTAATATGATCAATGATTAACGGCACTGTGTGCTCCGCACTGGCGTAGAAATGCCCGCGGCAACTACTATCTATGTCAGTCTATGGATTTGGTAGTATGAATGGGTTCAGGTAGTATACCTGGATTCCGCACAAAGTGGATGTCGTCGAAGTCCTTAAGCGCTATTTCTAACATTCCGTGCGATACGTTTGTCATCCTTGTTCCCAGGGTCTACCATTCTCCCCAGTGCATTACAATACAGGCCAATTTACAATAGGTTGACCAGCCTCGTCCCCGGGGTCCTACCCATCATTCCTCGTTCGCAATAATGGCAAGAGTGCTTACGTGGTGGCTTTTTAGTGGCGTCAATTGTGCAGCGAGCAACGGACATGAAATGAGCCATCCAGAGATGAATGGTGGCGAGTACGTACACCTACCTTCATCGATATCGTCCATGGTGTGCGTCCTAGACCGGGTGCCCTTGGTCTCGGGTGCCGCGGTGCTCGGGCAGACTTGCTGGGCCTTCTCCACGGGCGAGCCCGGGCCGGAGGAGTCCGGGTGGGCGTGCTCCGGCTCCATCTTGACCGGCTCCTCGCGGGAGCGGCGCCGTCGGTCCAGCCAGTGCCACAGGCCCAGGCTCATCTTGCGGGCCCGCTTCTCGGCCAGCGGCTGGTGGTGGCCTTGGTCGTGGCCGCCGGCCTCCCGCTCGGCGTTGGCCTCCTGGGGGATGCAGACTGTGGCACAGCGGTCGCGGGCGTTGGGCGAGCGCGAGCGGGCCACCTTGGCCACGAAGCGTGGCAGGGCCAGTAGGCCCAGAGACACCTTGCGGCTGTCTCGGGCCGAGCTCAGCCGCTGCTGAAGGACGTCCTCCTCGGGGTCGTCCGGCCCCCTGTCCGGGCGGAAGACGTCCAGGCTCTCCTGGAGCACCTTCTGGAGGAGGAGCTCCAGTCCCGGCGCCACGTCCACGGGCCGGGTTCCCTGGGCGTCGGCCCGGCCGATGCGGGCGCCGTGCTCCAGGAGGAGGGCGGCGCACTCCCAGCGCTTCAGCGGGGCGCGGGCGGCCACGTGCAGCGGCGTGGCGCCGCGGGCGTCCCGGCACTCGGGGTCGGCCCCGTAGCGGAGCAGCGTCCGGGCCTGCAGGCAGTTGGCCATCCGCGTGGCCAGGTGGAGTGCGGGCCGGCTGAACCACTCGCGCACGGCGTTGACCTGATTGGTGAAGTACTGCAGCCCCTCCGGGTCGGCGCTACCGCCGACCCCACCGCCGGCCCCGCCGTCCTTGCTGCCCAGAGTCAGATCGCTCGGGGGCTCCACCCCCTTGCAGTTGGGGTCGACGCCGCACTTGACCAGGAGCCGCACCACCTCGGTGGAGCCACAGGCGATGGCCAGGTGCAGAGCGTTGGCGAAGTCAGACGGTACGTCGCCGTCGTTCCGTTGGGCTGCCGCCTCCTCGTCGTCGTTGTCCGCGCCTTGGCTCCTCTGCCAGTTGCTGATGAGGGCGCTGCTCTGGTTCAGGAGGACCTGCACGGTCAGGCTGTCGCTCCGAGGCCTGGCCTGGCTCGGCCCGGTTCCGCCGGCTCGTCCCCCGCTTCCCACCACGTCGTAGTTGACGCTGAAGAGGCCGAAGTGGGCGTGCAGGACCCGCGAGACCGTGGGCGCGTCGTTAAAGAGGATGGCCATCCGCAGGACGTCGGCGTCCACGGTCGGGTTGCCGGTCACCGACTGGAGCTGGCGGACCAGCAGCGACATGTTGATGGTCAGCGCCGTCAGGCAGGGCAGCGTGCGCAGAGTGTTGGAGAGGGAGGCCTTCCGCAGTCGCGACGGCAGGTGACGGCTGCCGCTTAGCAGCGGGCTCCTGAGCTCGGCCCGGGCGTCGCTGGTCAGAAGGGCCTTCGGGGCCAGGGAGGCCGAGCGTCGGTGGCTAAGCAGGGTCGGTTGGAGGGAGGCGCGTCGGCACGGTAGGTCCTTGGCGGTCGGGTCAACTCCATCCATCCTCATGGTAATCACCTCCACCATGCGTCTGGCCTGAAGAACACGAGGAAAGCCAGAAAAGGAAACATCTGAAACACTCGCTCTTCCCAAATAGTAAGACTCCCCTTAAAAAGAATATTAAGCGCTGTGCAACAAAGAGCAGTTAGTCATGTCACAGGTAGTTTTAGGTGTCAGATCATCAGCCCTATGTGAACAATTCCCAGGAATTCGGTGCTTCTTCTCTACGGAGCGATCGTTGGAAATTCAACAAATTTACTCTTTTCTCGAAAACGACAGATTTTTTAGGGCAAAAATCATGGAATGTCTGATACACCATTACAAACTTTCCGATGGGTAAGTGTAGTAGTGTGTGTGGATAGATCTTACACTGTATACATCAATAACTACACGTGAAATGAGGGTTTGCCAAGCTCGACGTAATGCCCGAGGAAGACATCGAGCAATGCACCGAGCACTCAGTGCTTATTACGTCGAGCAGGGCAAACCCTCAATGAATTACATTCTCCTCGACGCAAACATCATGCTACATTCTATGAGACCACGCGTTGCTCCATACAACCATTCGTCCATGTGTCAACCCTTAAAACTATCAGTTGAAATGTGATCAAGTGTCGGGCGGATGTAATCCGAGCAGGGGCTGCATTCTAACAATGCAGCGATGTATACGGTTGATGTTTGACCGAACTGGCGCTGGACATGAAGTGACATGGGTATCCGGAGTGCCAGACGTAGCTCGACAACAACCTCCACGTGCGTGCGTGCGTGCGAAGCGACAGGTCCGTGGGTGCATCGGCGTCGTGAAACCACCCCGTCATAGCCTTTCTGCCAACGTTCTTCCCCTATAGATTCCCCGTAGAAGACGCCTCGTCACCGGCATCAAGGCCGATGCACTTCCTCCTAATGAGCAACGAACCCACTCACAGGAAAGATGCCTTACAACACCCAGGGACGAGGCGAACAATCTAGTCTATTTCTAACACACGCGGCGGGGGAGATTTAAA
>OX465112.1:6763560-7041060 GCA_949987565.1 Luidia sarsii
AAAAACTGCGGGACCAAAGGGTAGCCCATATTGTGGCGGGTTGGTAATAGTATAACATTATAGTGTATTAGTGGATTAATAATTTACGCAAAGAGCCGTTATCCTAAATTTCATTCATGAAAACGAAGGTGTTGTTTTCAGAACGAGACCATGGTACACCAGCAAATTCCCGACTCTGACATAAAAGCCTGAAGGCTTATATACACGTAGGCCTATAATGTATAATGCATTATTATGCATGATATTAGTATAATTATTATGTTGAATGAGATAAACTTTGGGCGAAATGCCTTTAAAGGCACAACAGAACATTGGGAAGAGCGGAAAACATCGATGTCCACAGATTTCCTTCTAATTCACACAGTTTGTAGATGGTCATGATAGAATCGTCATGATGAAATCTTACGGTCTGGGATGCTGTACTTCTCGAGAATTCTTCACTCAAACATCGCAAAATAGTTTATTACTCGCGATATTTTTTTACACTACAGAACGGTGCGTAAACCGTCACGGTTTTTTGCCTGTTTCTACTTTCTCAGATTACCATTTGAACTAAAACCTTCGCAGGATTTATTTTGTGGGAATGTTTAATGGTTTCACACACAAACTGTGGCAATCTTTTGACCTTTATCACTGTTGTATAGGGCCTTTACGCCAAGACGTGTAAACATTGTACGCTACATGCACGACAATAGTCTGACTAGAATGTTTGATAGAGCGTGAAATAGCCCCATGTAGTCATCTGTTTTCAGACTGTTTCATCTGAAAGCTCTCCCCATGCTGTTCCTTAAGAATGTCCCGGCCTGACCATGGAGTGATGTGCGCCATCAGCTGCTAACGCGTGTCGCGGAAATTGTCGTCGGATTTCGTAGAAAACACCAGCAACTCGTGGTTTCCCGCCGCCGCGGTTGGCATACCTTCCCCCGCCCCACCCCCGCTTGTGTGAGCTGCCCTGAGGAATTCGGTATTATACACCGGCCGTACCGAGCCGACCGAGGTAACTCGTCACCCACGCCGACCCGCAGAACGCGAGGATAATTGCCAGTACGTGAGCTTGTTACAAGACCCCGAGCGACCGCCCCAAGACACGACCAATGGTGACCTCGAAAGGCGCCCTCTATATTGGTCCCTGTATTCGACTTGCCAGGGCGGACAGTGGGTCTGATCTGTTGGATGACTGGGGCGGGGATTTGTGCAGTGCATGTAGCCTATAACGGCTGTCAACATTTTCAACACCGGAGGTCGATTTCACCAAAACCATCGATCAACTTACGATCAATCACAAGGCGATAGGCGATGCACAGAAACCATACGATGTAAAGGGTGCATGCATGCAACTTACGGGCTATCCGCCGTAAGTTGAGTTACGATATATCCAACGTAATGTGAAATCCACCCCAGATTTATATAGCTATCAGCAGTGGCACACAACCTGGTTGCCTTTTTAATTGAGACATAATTCAAACTTAAACTGCGCCGTGTATGTGAGGATCCACAAAATATTTCAAACCTGTGATTGAACAAGATACCGTTCTGTTTGATCAACCAAAGTCCTTCACAGAAGTGTCCCGAGATTGTTTTGTTCACTGGCGCGTAACTAATCATCGAGCACCGCGTCAATGCGTCTGGCACAGGGACGAGTGGGTCTGACGAACGGAAGAGGGCGCTGTTACCCCCAAGTCTGCCTTTTGGGGTGCAGAACACTAAATCGAGCTCCCATTGAACACTGTGCAAAAATACTCACTTTCTCTCAAGTCTCTTGTAGCTATACTTTAAATTGTAGTTTGGACCTTCATCTCTCAGATTCTTTTCAATTTTAGTGCCCTTAGCCGATTAGATTTTTTGCTTATTACCCACAGAAAAAAAAAAAACCAAAAATGTGTAGCCGTCCCAGCCGAATTTCTTCAAGGATTTGGGGATAGACCTTTCCACTTCTACAGCCAAATAGGGCCATATTTAAAGCCAGATATGGTCCAAATGACATACCAAATTGAAGAGTCAACCCCCAGGATGTCTTAAGCTTCACTTATTCTACAACGTATCAGTTAATTATCCTCCAAAGACTTCTTATTAAAACAAAGTTGTGGGTCCACACTTTATAATAATCAGCTCGGCGGAGCCATCTTGGATGGGTTTTGTGTGTTGCACCCTTTGGCGATGACCTCCCCCGTTTCCCCCTTATATCGTTTGAATGCATCTATAAAATAATGATTAATCAAAACATTGCACTGAAATTAATCACTTGACAGATATGATTGTGATGATTCATCTAAAAAGATTTACAAGCTAGCAGTGTTAATTGGGCAAGTATTTTCTTGTCAGCAGAGAGCTCAGCTGCCATAACTCCAATCTGAACAGAAAAATCCCAACATTTTTGACTCGCATCAAGATAATGGTTCTGTTATTAAAATAAGGTACGTTTTGACATGAAAGACTTTTTTGGGGGCAAGTACTGGAGATAGTTCGTGTTTGAGGTATTGTAGAGAGAGAAAAAACCCTGTGAAGGCGGCAAATTGTGCCGCTCCCATGACAACGCCCAGGCTGACGTCACCAGTTGTGTAATCAGCGCCAGTGTATGTGTACACGGTAACTTCGGACGGGGTTAGAAAGCACCGGGTCGCATCTCCGGCATGTACCTGCCTGCACTCAGCTGTGCGTGGCTATATTAGAGCTTAGCCGAGCCGTACACCCTTGGGTCGCTGTTTGTACTGACAAACAACACGGACAAAACGTACAAAAGACGCGCCCCTATCACTTGGGGAATGCCGCATCCCCTTTTAAGAGAACCCGGCCCATTAGTCATAAAATCCCGTTACCACTGCGCCGTGAAATATGCCGGGCCAAACCAACGAGGGTCTGGCCAAATCGTTCGGCCTGGTTTTACCAGAAATGTTTGGAGTTTTGCATTGACTGTGGCCAACAAAATCCAAACAGTCAGGCTTTTCATCTCATCGAAGAATGATATCACCTTTAGATAATTCAACCATATACGTTGGCCGAGATGTGAATCATTCCCCCTTAAAATTCCAGCGTATGGATAAACCATGCTGCTTACCATAGCAGATACAGTACTTCTTCCTACGGTACGTAGGACTGCTTTATAATGGGTATAACAACAATGGATCTCTGGCGTCTGCGATGGGGTGGTTCCTATGATTAAGGATTTTCTTCTTCTTCTTCTTCTTTCACTTAGAGATTTGCAGAACATTTATCGGCCGAGGGTTTGCAGACACAAATAATATTCCGTGACAGATTCCATGGAATAGAGCTCCCCATGGTATATACACAGGCGTGTCACACATCCAACGCCAGGGAGAAGAGCTAGGTTTTCTGGCTGAGAGGGGCATGCTTCTCAGCTGGAGTTGTTGAGTCGCTCCGCTCGGTATATAGGCGAGAGTGCTGCTGAGATTAGTCCAATACTAATTAGGACAAAATTATTGCTTCATGTCACCTCCCATGTCACCTCCCATGCTTCACGTCACTTCATGTCTGCTTCATGTCACCTCTCATACCTTGTGGGGCCGAGGGCCCCAAAAGACCGAATCACGTGAATTTCACATTTTTTATGTGATACAAAAATGATGGAAATTGTCTGCCGACGTAAAACGACCAACATTAGAAAAAAACTCAGCAATCTAGAGGGTCTGGTGTCTGACGCAGGACAGTTCTGAAACGCGAAACGTGGGTAGTAAGATACAGATGACATAAGATAGCCAAAGGGGGAAAGCTGGTGGACAGACAAGGGGTGAGATCAAAGGAAGGGGCGAGCAGTAGAACATGGATTTGTGTTTCATTCTCTCTCTCTCGGAATGCAGTGGCAGTTCGTGATTCCCGGTCGTGTCTGTGTGCGACTCTCCCAACATTATGATCAGCCGTCGATGTGTTATTATCATAACGCGTGCGGATGGGGAAATGGTAAATACGTTATGTGATGCCTCCAGGGACTGTTCGCTTGTCCCGTGCCTAGAAATCCTGTTACCAACACACAGCAGCCTATACCTCCTGGGCATCGTGATAAAAGAACCATCTTTAATACCTCACCCTATCCCAAATGGCTTTTTTTTACCTCATCCTCAGCTCCCCCTTTTTTGTATTTGCCTTTTTTCCCCACCTACACCCGCGCTGTAAAGCTGCCCGTCGTCTGCACGAAGAACAGACGTGTTCTCGAGTTAAAAGGCATGCACTGAGTCAGGCGGATGTAAATACCTGCTCTGTGGATGAACAGAATTCATCCAGAAGGGAAAAGACGGTCACGGGTATTGGCCGTCTGATTCCTGCGATGTATGGATTTATTTTGTTGTATATGGGGAGGGGAGTCTGGAAGCCCAAAACAAGAAAAGACATATTTTTAAAGTAAAATTATACAGAAATGCTGCGTACTGCGAACTGGCTTAAAGGTAGGGTAAACCATTTTGCGAAGGTCAAAGAATCGCTTCCATACGTTGTCAAACTCAACGTATGCATAAAATAACAAGTTTCCGCTCAATCCGTCGACCATGTCATGAAACAAACCGTGAAAACTATATTAAATGCTAACTTTTTTTCAGACATTACAGGGGCGGTATTTGTGAAAAGGGCCTCTTTGTTGCAACGATCGCTCCGCGGAGTTTTCTCCTTTCTCGAAAACGGCAGATTTGCGGGCTCTAAAAATCAGGTACTGTCTGATACCATTACAAGCTTCCTGATGAGTAAGTAATATTTATCAAATTTGGAATGTCCGGAAAATGGGCACTTTACAAATTGTGTATCAACCCTTTGAATGACTTCGATCGTGTGGACTTCCCGACGTTTCGATCCTAGCAGTACCGAGGCAGAAACGTCAGTCCTCTTATTTGTTTGTCTATAAAACAACACGTTCAGGATTCCGTCTGAAAGGCGTAAGAGGTCCTGAAAGGATCGAACACTCAGTAAAGATTTGCAATTGTGGATTATTGAAGTCAACATTTTGGAGGTCTCTTCAAGTCTGACTTTCAGTTCATTGGTTATTCCAACACATCAAGAAGCATCGTTTATCACAGGGTAAGGTGTTTAATTTTATTGTTCATGTTGGGACGCCAATCATAAGCTTTTAACCAAATTTATGTGGTCACGAACTTCCTTCAAACGACACAACAATCAGTCAATCAACCGAAATTACTTTGCTACCATGAAGTCGGAGACTGATGTTCATCAAAGTATGGCTTCCCAAGAGCAGACTAAGCCAGCTCTTGAGAAATGGTGTCCGGAAGATTCACGAATTGTCATTGTCATCAATCACAATAGCTTCCATAAGGTTGGTAGAGGTAGAGTTCTAGCACAGCTTGGTGCAATGCTTCAAACCTCCTCAAGTAACAATTTCTAGGAGCTTACGATCTCTCGATGAAAAAACCAATAACTGGTTGACGAGCTTGATACCTTACGCTAACTAGCTGTACCTTTACAACAGTATACATGTACACAAGGCAACATATTCGAAAAGAGCTCGGAAATTAACAATTATGCTTGGCACCGAGATGGGGGACAACATTCCCGTGTCTGTGGGAAGGTATAATTGAATTACACGCCCTGGACTTGGGCACCGTATCTCATTATAGCGTGGGCGTCAAAGTTGACAAATTCTGTGGGACTGGGGAACAATTATAGATTTTGCATAATCACTTGTTTGGGATTTTCGGGGGGAAGAGGGGGAGGGGGTTTTCTCGCACTAGCACGGTCAATGGGTAAGGGGATATTGGCTACACAGGCTCCCATCCTTCCATAAAGAGTATACCAAGACTTCGCTAACACATTCTGGCCACATTATCATGATGTTTGTGGGTGCCCCCACACTTCTCTCGTCTTTGTGTCCTGCACTATCGCCAGGGTCGTTTATCACCTATAGTCTTCCTGAGATGGTTGACCCCCCCCCCTGGAAATACGAAGGAACGGTACGGGAGGAGATGCCACTGCAAAGTGCTTCGCGGGGAGGTAACGCGCCGTGTCTTGATTTAATCAAGGTTTTTCCTTTCAGGCTTCTTCTATCTAATACGCCACAGAGTTGCACTGCCTAGCCAGTGTATTGCCTTTAGCTTGAATGCAACCAATTATACCGGCAAAAAACAACTGACCCCAAAATGAGCGATGACTCCTTGCCATACAGTCCCTGGCGACTTGATGCAGCAATTCTTCTATGCCATCGGCTCAAGATGGCGGGACTCTCTGCATTTTGATTTTATTACAGTCGAAATTATCACGACCAATGATTTTATTGGATCACAGACTAGGTATGAAAGCGCCATCAGTCGCGAGCCCGGATTGGTCAAGAGTTGGTTTAAGGCGACGCCACATTATATGAGCCTGGCGATGTGCGATGACCACCAGGGGGAAATTCACCCAAAACAAAGCTAAAAAACCACTCGAGGTTAAGGGCTATAAGGGAACAAGGAGATAGATAGGAATTATCATTCCTTTAAAAAATAGAGGCAAGACCGCAGGGGATCGCAGATAGGCAGGGGAAACCAAAATGATGACAACTGTCTGCACACTGTGAAGACGATGTGCAGTATATCCAGTTTATATTCACCAACATACACAGAATCTATCATACCTTCCTATCAACCTCTTTCTCCCTCGCTGCCTCTCTCCAATTCTATCTCTCCACCTCCCTCTCCCTCTATCCGATTGGATCCGGCTCTTCCCTCTCCCCTCTCTCTCTAGCTCTCTCTCTTTCCCTAGCTCCCTCACTCTCCTTTCTCCTCTCTCTCCCTTTATTTCTATCTCTCTTTCTCTCTTCCTCTCTCTCCCTCTCTTTCCCTCTATCCCCCACTCTTCTTCTCCCCTCTCTCACCCTCTTCCCTCCTTCCTTCCTCTTTCTCTCCTCCTCTCTGTTCTTCTCCCCTCCCCCATATATTCACTTTAATAGCCGGAATAGTTATAAAACAGGAAGTTACAGAGATATCAGACGAAACCCTGGAATAGACACATGGTGCTATATACATCAGGAAAATTTCACCATACACAGCTCGAAGCCGATTATTATACAATGAAAAAATAAAGAGTCCCGTTGTGGGGAGAACGTCTCCAGCCCGGCGTCTTTGTATTCAACTAAGGTTACCACCAACGCCGACGCTCGTTCGTCTGTACCTCTTCTCCCGGCAAAGCCAAACTAGCTTTTGATTAGATATATAGAGGAAGTCAGGAGCTCGGATGGAAGATTTTTTTTCTCTCTCCAAACTCGCCCGCATCCAATTTGTGTCTGCCAATAAAAGCCGCCGTTTATATCCACCTTGCATCAGGTCGACGGACGGCCCTCTGGCTAGTGAAGACTGCGTCGATATATTAGGTTTTAATGAATGTGTGGGGACAAACGAAAAAACGAAACAAACCCACAAGAGCTCTTCACTTTATCAGCTGCCAGAAGCTTAATGGTAAAATCCCCAGTCGCAACGAAACCGCCTCGAATATCTGCACCGAAGTTTGAAAGAATAAGCCTTCAGGATAGGCCCTGCTGCGATCGAAAGGTCAGACCCGCTAACGTTTTAAGATGTGCACATATTCAATTCATTCTCGTCAGAAAGCACTTTGTAAAGCTTTCTTAAAAGCAGGCTCGTACCGAAATTCGAGACTCAGCCAAACCATATTAACTAATTTAACTTGGCCTTCAAATTATGACCACCTTATCGCTAAGGCTCACGCACTGTGAAAAAGCAACAAAGGTGTACGTGATTATCCATTAAACATATATACCGGAAACAGCTCGTGTATGCGCATGCACAGAATGGGCCAATGAGCTTCCTTCTTTCGACCTCGGCACAAGGGCGCCCTACTAAGATGACGTCACGATGTGCTTACGGTCCGTAGATGTGAGCTACTGGCAAAATTCGCGTGCACCCTGCCTGTGAACTTAGCTTAGCGTTGGTGAATTCATTTGGGAACCTAAGCTTTGTGTTATAGTACCTCGGGCGCTGTACCTGGACGAAAATCATCGATTTTCGTCCTCCAGCGGGACTCGTTTCAAGTTTCGCTCGCGCATTTTTTCCCTTTTTTTCGGCGAGACATGCCGAATTTGATCCTGTAATTTCCACTGGATTCTTTCTCGGAACAAAATCTGCCCGATAGCTTTAGCCTGACTTGACGCCGGCTTTGAAACGCAATAGTCTGCATCATTGGCACTGGAATTTGTTTTTAATTTTCCTCTTGTGGTCCTGTGGTCTGTTTGGATTCTCGAAATGAAATGACCGATACAGCGTTATTATCAGTGGCAGGGTGTTGCACAGAGTGCCGTGAGATATAACGATTTCATCAAGTGACACTAATGCCAGTCATCCAGATTTGAAATCTTCTGACGCGAGACACTAAACAAATCGAAATAGTAACCTAAACCCTTTTTGATATAACAAAATGCATTTGAGCGGTCAGTATACATTTGGGGTGCAACTTTTATAATCTTTCCTAAACCTTCGGAAGAGGTTATATGCTAGAAACGACCATACCTTCAAATAAACTATATCCGTTTATATATGTTAATGTACACTGGTACATTGCCGTGTGCGACAGGTATATGGCCAATGTGGATTCGCACGGGTTTTACGTACGGTATAGTATACCACGATACTGTTCGCAGCTATAGAGAAAAATCCTATTTGTGTGCTAAGCCCTACGACGCTTGTCTCATCTCACTGGAAGACTGGCGATGATTTGTCAGGGGATGCTCGTGGTTGATCCCCGGAAAATTGTTCCCAAGTGCGTTGGCGGTCCCATGCATGCTAAATAATTTCGTCCACCTAACCTCGGTATGTGTATCTGTTTTATTTCGGTGAACCAAATGTCGCCGTTGACAGAAACCACCACTTTTTTCAGCAGCTTTACATCGTTACAAAATGTCGGGCCTACAAAAGCAATATTCTGACCAACGTTATTAAAAAAACAACCCAGTTTTGTTTTGCTTTTGAAAAATTGCAAAGAAAACTTTTACTGAACATTGAACCCGAGACCTGTGGTTTTGCGTGTCAGCGCTCTAATACCATCTGAGCTATCCAGCCCTTAGATGGCGGCCTTTCCCAAAATAATAGTCAACCAGTTTGCCGTGATGGGGCGCTAGTCAGAAGCATTTAACCATTTACTGACATTCAATTATCTTCAGGGATTCACGCCCGCTTCCATTCAGATGCAAACAACCAATTTTTTTTTGCTGTGTAGGCCTAAACCTGGCTACAACAGCTAGTAGGGCCTGTTCGTGTGACGAGCCACTTTTTTTTAAACGTTCGCAGTCAGTTCTTCCTTTGTTTCTTTGTTTGTGCAAAAATGGACCTTTTAATGTTGTGCAATTCTGCAATTCTGTGCAAAGCTGCAATTCTGACTCGCATATACAAATCGGTCTTAAAAAATAAATTATGAAAAAGCCAACCTGTTGGTTTGTGTTGTTAGTCAAAAACACTAAAATGTACCTAACTTTTCCGATCCCAGACATACTAGGACTGCATGGGCCTAATCTATAGACGGACAATACTGGGCGCCACAGATTGGGATGCCATACGGTGCCATGAAAACTGCCATCTTCAAGACAGTATGGGCGGAAGTAAAGAGCGCCGTCTCGGACAATATAAAGAAAATCAGTTTTATGCCCGTGGGGGTCGCCGCATAGCGTCATATAATACCCATCTGCAAATTTGAACGCACATCACGACAGACGAATACGAATGCGTGGCGGTGTTTTTTTCTTCAACCCGGTAGTTTGACACTAGTCGGGTTCCTTATGGCATAACAGTATCCTGACGTCGTTTCTAAAAGAAACTGTGTATGTGTGGTGTCTGTTTTTCATATAAAACCAGACCAATTGTTGGACAGACGGTTTTTCACACTGCAGAGGTATTTTCCGGCTATTTAGTCAACGCTTTTCGATCATCAATTTATTGTGCCAACCCTCCCCCTTACAAAAAACACCAGCACAGCTTTGGACGTCGCAGTGCCGCTTCGATTTAGGTCCAGGTGTGCCTTTACACGCCGCCATAATTATCACTTCAGATCTCTCGCCCGTGTGATGGAACCACAAAACAGGTTGTATACTACACACGCAGGATCCAGCTTTAATAAAGTATCGAACGCAACTCCTACCATTGTGACCATGTAGTGTCCAAACCAGCAAGTGACAAGGTTTGATGTAAACAGAGTGTATGGGTGAGGCAGAGTACGGGTTAAGTTGCTTGTACATCTTTATTACTGGTAGAAAAAAAAGCAGAGTTGATACAATAATATGCCTACAGCTCCTAGCTCTTCCTTTTTTGGGGGAGACTACTTTATTCTTTGCCCTTGGGGACTTGAGATCAAGACTACAACCTTTCCCTAGCCGACTTGTGATTGAGTCTAATTTCCGGTCAGAAACCGTAGCTTTGTGGCCGGGCCCAAGTCGTCGCGATATCTAATTCGACCGGAAGGGAAGCCTTCCCCCAAGGCATGTGGATAATGGCGATGCAGCGGCGCAGAACGCAGGAGACATCGAATCTAACTATTGGCATTCCCGAATTAGATGAGAGGGTTTTTTCTTCTTCATTATATTATCATTTGGAGGGGTGCGGCATTTGCTGTGCGACATTTATTTAGGTGGGGTGTAAAGACGTGGGATGTTCAATGACGTCGTGGCACGCGACGGACACCAAATTATGCGCAGATAATTTATGCTGGAATGTTATGGAAAGAAACGCGAGCTTCAGTCTGTTTTAGATAACTGCCCCATGTCATTCTACTGTGTGGCTGGTTATAAATCATGACGCGGTCAGGTCTACGCGACGTTGCTCAAAGAATACATTGGGTTTTTCTCGACGACTTTTCCTCTGTGTTTCTTTTTTTATTTTGAACATGCGTGCGCGGTTAACACATGTGTGGAGCGCAATCAAGCGCTGGGATTAGGCCACGAACGCTCGGCTGCATTATTGGTCTGGGTGGAGCCGAGGTATATAGGCCTATGCCTGCCACGGGAACAGGGTCATGTTACAAGCAGCGCTGTGTTCTACATTCACCTTGCCACCCTCCCGCCCCACACACCCACACACACAGACGCACACCTACAAAGGGTGTCGAGCCGCGGGATTGCGTGGGACACCAGATTGGTCGAAGTGCAAAATGCCATCGGCGATGAAAGTTACGATGCATCTAAGAGACCGCATGAAAAAAGGCTCCTTCAAAGGTAACGACGCCAAAATGACATTACAGAATAAAAAACAAAAAAATATAATGTCATGAAGTAATCATCAACCTTTTTAAAATGAATAATGACCTGAGCCTCTTTAAATTTGAAGATAGTGTACATTGTAATGCCATATGTTTCTGTTATGATTTTCGCTTGCCTGTCGAAGGGAAGCAGTTGATTTTTGGCTCGCACATACGAGTGTATCGATGTTTATACGGAGGCTCCGTTTGGACACTGCATTTTTAAATTGCGGCCACATAATAGCAGGCTTTAGGAAGAATTGTGTGCCTTTCGAAAGTCCTCCCTTTATTCTACAGCAACAGTGCGCCGTGGATCTGCCCCCGAATAGAGTCCTCGTCCACCGATATTGCCTATCCCGTCCCCGTCTCCGCTCGTGCAGATGTGTAAATCTTGCCGAAAGGTCCGGTTCTTTACTCCGGGATTAAAGCTGCGGTGAGTAGCTTCCCCCACTCAAGGTGCGCGTGCACTATACCGAAGCCATATGGCGGAAGCGACGCCTTGCCCAAGTCCCGTTGGGTGAATGCAGGCCTCCATAACATCGCTCTTAAACCCTACTACAATTTTCGTCTCTCGTTACCAAGACCGGAGCCACGGTGTAGTGCAACATATCCAAAGCGAAGACCACCCCCCCACACACACACGTACAAACTCACCAACCGCTGCTTCAGAAAGGGGAACGATGGAGGAAAGAAGCTCGAATTCGTATAAACGTCTATCTCGATCGCTGGATGCGCTATGCTCTATTTCCTCTAGCACCGAAAAAGATCGAAGTCTTCAAAGATACCATAAAAAGAGATACCTTTAAAGATACCTTTAAAAGAGGGATTCTGCCTCTGAGAAAGTGTCCTACTAGGTCTTACAGAGTGCGGCCAATTGTGATCTGGGCTTCTTAAAAAAATTCTTTACCAAAGAGTGAATGTGATGTGATATGATAGAACATCTATAGTTTGGGGAAAGAAGTACGACATATTACTATTATTATAAGTTAATTTTTCATTCCTTCGGCGTCTGCGGCGGAATTGCGGAAAAATTACATAAAAGCCCCGAAATACACATACTAAGATTGAAAATAATAACAGGCTGTATGAACAATAACAAATAAAACCATGTAACGTAAGGTAAAAGGTCACAGTGCAGAAGTGAACTAATAACAATACACATTTGGTTAAAATTAGCAATCGTTAAAATCGTTATAAAGCGTTTAGAATCTTTACAAATTGATGATTATAAAAAACCTGGAAGATCAAAAGGACACAATTGGCTGTTGACAGATGAACATGGAATGAGGGTATATGGGATGAACGGGGAGAAGGGAGTATGGAAAAAATTTCGCAGAGAGGGAGGGGGTTAAAACTGATATGAATAATGGACAGAGACATTGTACCTATAGCCTGTAATTTATAGGAGTTTTGAGTGGTTCTTATCAGAACAAAGGAAAGATAATCTGTCCGGGAAACGTGTACACAGGTCGGAAAATTGTAGGCGGAAAGGCCATTTCGCCACGGCTTGCCCAAGATCGCAACTTTAAAGTAGTGACTACATGCCAAGGTTTGGACTTAGCAAGACAAACACTCATATCAAGCTGTACTAGGGAGATGATTGAAAACATCTCCAGGATTTTTCTCATAATTATGTATGAGTGATATCCCGAATGTATTTGCAACTACATACCTTATTCATTGGTCGTGCGCAGGAGATATGCAGCTTCGTACATTCGCACCGATGACGAATACTTCGCCAGAAGCCATCCGTTCAATATGATTGTATATATTCACCAAAAGCACCAAGCCTACTCAGGTATACATGTATATATGCGGTGCCGGTTATGGCATGTGAATGAACGGGCCCCGGGTCAGCGTGAACAATTGAAACTTCTGAAGTTCTGAATCAGAATTTCTGACTTCAGGAAGAAACGGTTTCACGTCCGCATTCACTTTGCATCCACAGTTTTCGGGCCGAGGTATGATTGGGGAATCCCGCCCTGAGGATACCGGTACAGTAGGCCTACTTGTATCCTTTTCACGGGATAGAACTCTTTCGGTGCATTATAATCTCGAATCAACCATAGGACTTCAACGCGAACCTATGAAAAATAATACCGTACACTGCGAAGACATTTCAACGTCAAAACTATTGACAAAAATAGTTTATTATGTGAGGGATGTGACTGAGCACTACGATCCCCCCAAATGGGTTTATATTAATTAATTCTGTTACCACTTCACATTTTGACCGACGCTGGTCAAATATTTACGGTTTCTGACGAACACTTGACTGAGTGAAAAGCCAGGCCGATACACCCAAAAAGCCTACTTTTGCTGCCGTTGAGATCCTTCTTGATACGGTATGTCCAAAAGACGAAATGTCTGCTCAGAGATTGAATAATCTAACATCGCCGCTTATGCATTAGGCACCAGAAGGTGAACGGCCGAGGTGTCTACTGTTATCTAACAGACTCAGAGCAAGAGGGAAACAACCTTTCTCCATTTTTTTCGCTCGCACTGGGTTCTTAAATTACTCTCTTCTAAGGCGCATGGACAGAGGGGACGGGCGTCCATGGGTGCTTCGCCGGTGGAATTGGGAATGGCAGGGGATGGCATTTGAAAGAACCACCGTGAGCGCCAAGCAAAGACCCCAGTATGTTGCAGGAGGGGAGTGGGGCAATTCTTGACAGTGGTTGACTCCCCTCCCCCCAAAAAAACCTGCTTCCCGTTCTTCCTGCCTTTGGTGTATATCAACACACTTAGACTACAGTCGAGTGAGTTAGCGGGGTCCCTTCTTCGCTAATGGGGAATACTCAATGTCGGCTGAGGCCGTACATGATATCAAACAAATCGGAAATGGATCTTCGTCTATAGA
This sequence comes from Luidia sarsii, assembly GCA_949987565.1. Classification (NCBI taxonomy): domain Eukaryota; kingdom Metazoa; phylum Echinodermata; class Asteroidea; order Paxillosida; family Luidiidae; genus Luidia; species Luidia sarsii. The sequence goes on from OX465112.1 coordinate 6,777,584, forward strand.
GTGAATGGCTGTCGCCAACTCTGGCCATTAATGACGAGGTTTTACACTCACCTCGATCGCATTTCAGACGATTTCTTTGAAAGGGGGCTGCTTCTTACGCCATTTGTATTCTTTGTGTGTAATATTGAATAGGTAGTGGGAATGAACGCACACAATTCAAATCCATGTTATGCTGCCTTGCTGCTGTGACCCGATGATAGATGTTGTTTCTTGTGTCATCAACATCTACGGTACACTGTACACAATTCACATCTGATCAGTGTCAGAAGGTTGGTGAGGGACGGGCGGGCGGACAGACACACGGACAGGCAGGCAGGCAGCTCGCAGGCAGACAGGCAGACAGACAGGCAGGGAGATATGCAGGCAGACAGGCCAGGTAGCTCGCACGCAGACAGGCAGACATACAGATAGACAGACAGGTAGGTAGGCAGGCAGACAGACAGACAGACAGACAGGCAAGTCAAGTAGGTAGGTATAGGTAGTCAGGCTGGCAGGCAAGTAGGTAGGTATAGGTAAGCAGGCTGGCAGGCAAGTAGGTAGGTATAGGTAAGCAGGCTGGCAGGCAAGTAGGTAGGTATAGGTAAGCAGGCTGGCAGGCAAGTAGGTAGGTATAGGTAGTCAGGCTGGCAGGCAAGTAGGTAGGTATAGGTAAGCAGGCTGGCAGGCAAGTAGGTAGGTATAGGTAGTCAGGCTGGCAGGCAAGTAGGTAGGTATAGGTAAGCAGGCTGGCAGGCAAGTAGGTAGGTATAGGTAGTCAGGCTGGCAGGCAAGTAGGTAGGTATAGGTAGGCAGGCTGGCAGGCAAGTAGGTAGGTATAGGTAAGCAGGCTGGCAGGCAAGTAGGTAGGTATAGGTAGGCAGGCTGGCAGGCAAGTAGGTAGGTATAGGTAGGCAGGCTGGCAGGCAAGTAGGTAGGTATAGGTAAGCAGGCTGGCAGGCAAGTAGGTAGGTACAGGAAGGCAGGCTGGCAGGCAAGTAGGTAGGTATAGGTAGGCAGGCTGGCAGGCAAGTAGGTAGGTATAGGTAGGCAGGCTGGCAGGCAAGTAGGTAGGTATAGGTAAGCAGGCTGGCAGGCAAGTAGGTAGGTATAGGTAGGCAGGCTGGCAGGTAAGTAGGTAGGTATAGGTAGGCAGGCTGGCAGGCAAGTAGGTAGGTATAGGTAGTCAAGCTGGCAGGCAAGTATAGGTAGGTATAGGTAGGCAGGCTGGCAGGCAAGTAGGTAGATATAGGTAGGCAGGCTGGCAGGCAAGTAGGTAGTCATAGGTAGGCAGGCTGGCAGGCAAGTAGGTAGGTATAGGTAGGCAGGCTGGCAGGCAAGTAGGTAGGTATAGGTAAGCAGGCTGGCAGGCAAGTAGGTAGGTATAGGTAGGCAGGCTGGCAGGCAAGTAGGTAGGTATAGGTAAGCAGGCTGGCAGGCAAGTAGGTAGGTATAGGTAAGCAGGCTGGCAGGCAAGTAGGTAGGTATAGGTAGGCAGGCTGGCAGGCAAGTAGGTAGGTATAGGTAAGCAGGCTGGCAGGCAAGTAGGTAGGTATAGGTAAGCAGGCTGGCAGGCAAGTAGGTAGGTATAGGTAGGCAGGCTGGCAGGCAAGTAGGTAGGTATAGGTAGGCAGGCTGGCAGGCAAGTAGGTAGGTATAGGTAAGCAGGCTGGCAGGCAAGTAGGTAGGTACAGGTAGGCAGGCTGGCAGGCAAGTAGGTAGGTATAGGTAAGCAGGCTGGCAGGCAAGTAGGTAGGTATAGGTAGGCAGGCTGGCAGGCAAGTAGGTAGGTATAGGTAAGCAGGCTGGCAGGCAAGTAGGTAGGTATAGGTAAGCAGGCTGGCAGGCAAGTAGGTAGGTATAGGTAAGCAGGCTGGCAGGCAAGTAGGTAGGTATAGGTAAGCAGGCTGGCAGGCAAGTAGGTAGGTATAGGTAGGCAGGCTGGCAGGCAAGTAGGTAGGTATAGGTAAGCAGGCTGGCAGGCAAGTAGGTAGGTATAGGTAGGCAGGCTGGCAGGCAAGTAGGTAGGTATAGGTAAGCAGGCTGGCAGGCAAGTAGGTAGGTATAGGTAGGCAGGCTGGCAGGCAAGTAGGTAGGTATAGGTAAGCAGGCTGGCAGGCAAGTAGGTAGGTATAGGTAGTCAGGCTGGCAGGCAAGTAGGTAGGTATAGGTAGTCAGGCTGGCAGGCAAGTAGGTAGGTATAGGTAAGCAGGCTGGCAGGCAAGTAGGTAGGTATAGGTAGGCAGGCTGGCAGGCAAGTAGGTAGGTATAGGAAGTCAGGCTGGCAGGCAAGTAGGTAGGTATAGGTAAGCAGGCTTGCAGGCAAGTAGGTAGGTATAGGTAGGCAGGCTGGCAGGCAAGTAGGTAGGTATAGGTAGGCAGGCTGGCAGGCAAGTAGGTAGGTATAGGTAGTCAGGCTGGCAGGCAAGTAGGTAGGTATAGGTAGGCAGGCGGGCAGGCAAGTAGGTAGGTATAGGTAAGCAGGCTGGCAGGCAAGTAGGTAGGTATAGGTAGGCAGTCTGGCAGGCAAGTAGGTAGGTATAGGTAAGCAGGCTGGCAGGCAAGTAGGTAGGTATAGGTAGTCAGGCTGGCAGGCAAGTAGGTAGGTATAGGTAGGCAGGCTGGCAGGCAAGTAGGTAGGTATAGGTAAGCAGGCTGGCAGGCAAGTAGGTAGGTACAGGTAGGCAGGCTGGCAGGCAAGTAGGTAGGTATAGGTAGGCAGGCTGGCAGGCAAGTAGGTAGGTATAGGTAGTCAGGCTGGCAGGCAAGTAGGTAGGTATAGGTAGGCAGGCTGGCAGGCAAGTAGGTAGGTATAGGTAGGCAGGCTGGCAGGCAAGTAGGTAGGTATAGGTAAGCAGGCTGGCAGGCAAGTAGGTAGGTATAGGTAGGCAGGCGGGCAGACAGGCAGGGAGGCAGGTACTGGCTGACAGGCTAGCTGGCAGGCAGACAGACAGACAGACAGACAGGAAGGCAGTCAAATAGGCAGACAGGCAGGAAGGTGGGTACAGAAAGAAACAGAGAGACATAGAGAGACAAAGAGGGGTAGGCTAGATGTGAAGAAACAGAGAGAGACAGAGAGGGAGAGGGAAACACGGAGAGACTGAGATTCATGAAGGGAAGCAGCGATAAAGAGAGGTATAGAGACAGACGGACAGTGAAACAGAGAGACAGAGTTTCCACGAGACGGGCCAATAAATGGCGACCGGCCGCGTGCTAGGCCCTATAGGCACGCCTCCCCGGAGTAACCTGCCTGCCATTACCCAACTCCCCGCCGGTGCTCAGGTCGCTGTTGCCATTTCCGGGCCCAGTGCGTCTCCGCTGACAAAGAGTAGAGTAGCCCACCACTGGGACCTCCACCCCTGCAGCTATTTAAACAAGAGAACGCCTCCGCCCGCCCCTACAGCGCATGCGGGCGATGTAGTCTTCAGCTCCAGTCGCTGCTACGGTCCGCAGACCCCTGTCATTTTTGTTCCCAGACAGCCCTCAGCTCAGCATGGTGTCGAACTCAGGTGATTGAACGATTTAGAGATTCTGATCTCCAATTGAGAGTATCACCATGCCTCCCCTAAGGTACTCAGCACCTCCCAACTATCATGTCGCTCACGTTATCGCTCAAGTTCCATCTTGCAAGGTCCGGGACCACTTGACATGAAACGATACGACAGGGGTCTCGTGTATGGAGGAACTGAGGACCATGTATTTCGAGTCTGCGAGGCAGAAGCACTAAGGCCCCTAAATCCTCCCGTCTATCTTGCCTTCGTCATTCAGGCTGTTTAAGATGTTCGATGAAATGCGAGTTGATGGGCAGACGATTTTGCCCAAAACAGAAATGTTGGGAGTTTGAGTTGATTTTGACTAACCGAATCCAACGATGAAGCTTTTATTGACCAAAAATGTCACTGGATGATATTTTGGCCAAGAGCGAGCACAATGAGGTTACATATTGCTAAATCTTTTCATTTCTTTGTTTTTTTTCCCAGAAGAAGGTCCATTTACGTTGATTGCAAAAGAACGCATACATACATACACACTGTTTCTTTCATTTGATGTGACATTCACCAAACCATCGGTCTGTGCTTTAATTCAAATGGAATTGCTGCGTTAATATCATTATCAAGACTTACCCAGCCGGAAAAAAACGGATACAGATTTGATAGATAAATGCGTCGGTCAATTTCAGCAAGCGTAAACAGAGGTTCGCCTGATCACTTGAAATGGTTCCGATCGACACTGCTATGATAAATGATAAACAACGCCCACAGAGTTATAGATTAGATTGCCTCCGTGCCTTGCCTTTATAATACCTTCTGGGGTCCCATACTGCAGAGAGACATAGGGATGGAAGGGCTTGAAAAACGGACAGAGAAAATCAGCGACAGCGACGAAGACAGAGGTCAAGGTAGAGGAAAATATGGAGACAGAGAAAGAGGCACAGAGATGGAGAAAGAGGGACAGAAAAGACCGAGAGAGAAATATGAAGACAGATAGAGGGAGCGACAGAGGCACAGAGATGGAGACAGAGGCACAGAAAAGATCGAGAGAGAAATATGGAGACAGATAGAGGGAGAGACAGAGGCACAGACATGGAGACAGAGGTACAGAAAAGACCGAGAGAGAAATATGGAGACAGATAGAGAGAGAGACAGAGGCACAGAGATGGAGACAGAGGCACAGAAAAGACCGAGAGAGAAATATGGAGACAAATAGAGGGAGAGACAGAGGCACAGAGATGGAGACAGAGGCACATAAAAGACCGAGAGAGAAATATGGAGACAGATAGAGGGAGCGACAGAGGCACAGAGATGGAGACAGAGGCACAGAAAAGATCGAGAGAGAAATATGGAGACAGATAGAGGGAGAGACAGAGGCACAGAGATGGAGACAGAGGCACAGAAAGACCGAGAGAGAAAGATGGAGACAGATAGAGGCAGAGAAAGAGGCACAGAGATGGAGAAAGAGGGACAGAAAAGACCGAGAGAGAAATATGGAGACAGATAGAGGGAGAGACAGAGGCACAGAGATGGAGAAAGAGGGACAGAAAAGACCGAGAGAGAAATATGGAGACAGATAGAGGGAGAGACAGAGGCACAGAGATGGAGACAGATGCTCAGAAAAGACCGAGAGAGAAATATGGAGACAGATAGAGGGAGAGACAGAGACACAGAGATGGAGACAGAGGCACAGAAAAGACCGAGAGAGAAATATGGAGACAGATAGAGGGAGAGACAGAGGCACAGAGATGGAGACAGAGGCACAGAAAAGATCGAGAGAGAAATATGGAGACAGATAGAGGGAGAGACAGAGGCACAGAGATGGAGACAGATGCACAGAAAAGACCGAGAGAGAAATATGGAGACAGATAGAGGGAGAGACAGAGGCACAGAGATGGAGACAGAGGCACAGAAAAGACCGAGAGAGAAATATGGAGACAGATAGAGGGACAGACAGAGGCACAGAGATGGAGACAGAGGCACAGAAAAGACCGAGAGAGAAATATGGAGACAGATAGAGGGAAAGACAGAGGCACAGAGATGGAGACAGATGCACAGAAAAGACCGAGAGAGAAATATGGAGACAGATAGAGGGAGAGACAGAGGCACAGAGATGGAGACAGAGGCACAGAAAAGACCGAGAGAGAAATATGGAGACAGATAGAGGGAGAGACAGAGGCACAGAGATGGAGACAGAGGCACAGAAAAGATCGAGAGAGAAATATGGAAACAGATAGAGGGAGAGACAGAGGCACAGAGATGGAGACAGATGCACAGAAAAGACCGAGAGAGAAATATGGAGACAGATAGAGGCAGAGACAGAGGCACAGAGATGGAGACAGAGGCACAGAAAAGATCGAGAGAGAAATATGAAGACAGATAGAGGCAGAGAAAGAGGCACAGAGATGAAGAAAGAGGGACAGAAAAGACCGAGAGAGAAATATACAGACAGATAGAGGCAGAGAAAGAGGCACAGAGATGAAGAAAGAGGGACAGAAAAGACCGAGAGAGAAATATGGAGACAGATAGAGGGAGAGACAGAGGCACAGAGATGGAGAGAGGGGCACAGAAAAGACCGAGAGAGAAATATACAGACAGATAGAGGCAGAGAAAGAGGCACAGAGATGAAGAAAGAGGGACAGAAAAGACCGAGAGAGAAATATACAGACAGATAGAGGCAGAGAAAGAGGCACAGAGATGAAGAAAGAGGGACAGAAAAGACCGAGAGAGAAATATGGAGACAGATAGAGGGAGAGACAGAGGCACAGAGATGGAGAGAGAGGCACAGAAAAGACCGAGAGAGAAATATGGAGACAGATAGAGGGACAGACAGAGGCACAGAGATGGAGAGAGAGGCACAGAAAAGATCGAGAGAGAAATATGGAGACAGATAGAGGGAGAGACAGAGGCACAGAGATGGAGAGAGAGGCACAGAAAAGACCGAGAGAGAAATATGGAGACAGATAGAGGGACAGACAGAGGCACAGAGATGGAGAGAGAGGCACAGAAAAGACCGAGAGAGAAATATGGAGACAGATAGAGGGAGAGAAAGAGGCACAGAGATGGAGAAAGAGGGACAGAAAAGACCGAGAGAGAAATATGGAGACAGATAGAGGCAGAGACAGAGGCACAGAGATGGAGACAGGGGCACAGAAAAGACCGAGAGAGAAATATGGAGACAGATAGAGGGAGAGACAGATGCACAGAGATGGAGAAAGAGGCACAGAAAAGACCGAGAGAGAAATATGGAGACAGATAGAGGGAGAGAAAGAGGCACAGAGATGGAAAAAGAGGCACAGAAAAGACCGAGAGAGAAATATGGAGACAGATAGAGGGAGAGACAGAGGCACAGAGATGGAAAAAGAGGCACAGAAAAGACCTAGAGAGAAATGTAGAGACAGATAGAGGGACAGACAGAGGCACAGAGATGGAGACAGAGGCACAGAAAAGACCGAGAGAGAAATATGGAGACAGATAGAGGGACAGACAGAGGCACAGAGATGGAGACAGAGGCACAGAAAAGATCGAGAGAGCAATATGGAGACAGATAGAGGGACAGACAGAGGCACAGAGATGGAGAGAGAGGCACAGAAAAGACCGAGAGAGAAATATGGAGACAGATAGAGGGAGAGACAGAGGCACAGAGATGGAAAAAGAGGCACAGAAAAGACCTAGAGAGAAATGTAGAGACAGATAGAGGGAGAGAAAGAGGCACAGAGATGGAGACAGAGGCACAGAAAAGACCGAGAGAGAAATATGGAGACAGATAGAGGGAGAGACAGAGGCACAGAGATGGAGACAGAGGCACAGAAAAGACCGAGAGAGAAATATGGAGACAGATAGAGGGAGAGACAGAGGCACAGAGATGGAGACAGAGGCACAGAAAAGATCGAGAGAGAAATATGGAAACAGATAGAGGGAGAGACAGAGGCACAGAGATGGAGACAGATGCACAGAAAAGACCGAGAGAGAAATATGGAGACAGATAGAGGCAGAGACAGAGGCACAGAGATGGAGACAGAGGCACAGAAAAGATCGAGAGAGAAATATGAAGACAGATAGAGGGAGAGACAGAGGCACAGAGATGGAGACAGAGGCACAGAAAAGATCGAGAGAGAAATATGGAGACAGATAGAGGGAGAGACAGAGGCACAGAGATGGAGACAGAGGCACAGAAAAGACCGAGAGAGAAATATGGAGACAGATAGAGGGACAGACAGAGGCACAGAGATGGAGACAGAGGCACAGAAAAGACCGAGAGAGAAATATGGAGACAGATAGAGGGAGAGAAAGAGGCACAGAGATGGAGACAGGGGCACAGAAAAGACCGAGAGAGAAATATGGAGACAGATAGAGGGAGAGACAGAGACACAGAGATGGAGACAGGGGCACAGAAAAGACCGAGAGAGACCCAGGGACAGTCGAGCTTAATTGGAGCCTGCGAGCCCTTTCCTCCAAAGGCCGTGTCAAGTCAAGATGTCCCGCGGAGTTGTTGATCAGCCGAGTCAACAACAGACAGTCGTCTCGGTCCAAAATAATGCAGGGACAGGATCGAGGCCGAAATGGGAGGGAGGGGGTGGCCATTGTTTGAGAAAAAAATGCCCCCTCAACCATGCACGGGATGGATATTACTGATTAAGACTTAAAATATACTTGCTCAATTACTTGCCATCTTAGACCTTGACACTGACAACGTCCATATACATCGTGTGAATTTCTCACCGCTTTCATGATAGGGCCTACCTTGGTTGGGTGAAGAAAGGTGGACAAGGTTTCGATAAGGACTGGGCAATTTTAATAGATAACATTTCTACCCATTTTACAGTAATTTGTGACCCGGCACAGCATAATGAGGAATAAGCCCCACTTTTGAGATTTTGAGATTTTCTAATGATGTGAAATAAGCTTAGATTAGCTTTCAAATGATATAAAAATTATTTCCGTGTGAACTTTGCTGTAAATAGTACAAGGGGACTTCGCTCGTTCATTTGGTACCAGACACAATAATTATAGCAGCGCCATTCTTAACTCCTCGAAAGCGGCCATTCAAAAAGGCAGGAACTTTTTTTTGTCTCGTTCGTAACAGACATTTCGGTCTTTCAAATACCACCGCGCACGATCCTTCCTGTTCTTCATCAGGACGGTGCTAGGTCTCGGTTTACAGTCTGATAATCACGATGGCTTGTACGAAAAAGGGGGCCGTGAACTCCACCTGATACTCGGACGCTACAGACAAATCCAACTTGCCATGGACACACTGTACTGACACACACACTTCAGCGACTGTGCGCTGTACTTTCTGAATGCTAAGAGGATTCCATCAGATCCTGAGAATGTCCTGCTTGGGTGATCTTTATTTGGGGGGGGGGGGGTAAGTATAAACAGAAGGGTATGATCTCCTTCTCAGACGGTAATACCAGGAGTTGGGAGTCCGAAATCTCAATGTTTGAGGTACAACGAACTTCTGACGGCACACAAAAATGCATTACTGCAATTACTTTTCCCTTGAATTCGAAAACAGAGAACGCAGTTCATAATCAATATTAAAAGGAATCCTTAAGATAACACATGAGTGGCATACAAGAGTTGCATAAAATGAGTAGCATAATCAGACTGTTATGAGCGTGTCAATCAAGATAGATAAAAAAGAAGGAAATTACAATTGATGAGAATTACGTGAGATGCAAAATAGGGCGATGCCGAAAATACTTGCCAGCAAATCAGCTCCGTGCACAGTGCGAAGGTAAATGCACGTGGCTTGATTCTTCTGGCGCCACCTCTATCTGATCGTCATTAATTATTGTCAAAGTCGCTAGAGGGCGCTTCGGGGTAAACAAAACACACAGGGTGCAGAACACTAAATAGAGCTCCCATTGAACACTGTACAAAAACACTCACTTTCAAAGTCAATTATCCCATGCCCAAAAGTCTCTCAGTTCTTGTAGCTATACTTAAAATTGTAGTTTGGACCTTCATCTCTCAGATTCTTTTCAATTTTAGTGCTCTTAGCCGATTAGATTTTTTGCTAATTACCCTCAGAAAAAAACACCCCCAAAATGTGTAGCCGTCCAAGCCGAATTTCTGCAAGGATTTTGGGATGGACCCCTCCACTTCCACAGCCAAATAGGGCCACATTTAAAGCCAGATATGGTCCAAATTACATACCAAATTGAAGAGTGAACCCCCAGGTTGTCTTAAGCTTCACTTGTTCTACAATGTATCAGTTAATTAGCCTCCAAAGACCCCTTATTAAAAAAAAGTTGTGTGTACACACTTTATGATAATCAGCTCGGCGGAGCCATCTTGGATGGATTTTGTGTGCTGCACCCCACAACGTGCCCGCATGACGGTCGCAGTTTGGTATCGAAAGGGCGCACCTCCAAGGACAGCGCTATCGGCCGGTGCATTACGTGCCTTCGTATCCGCGAAAAAGACAGATGAAGATTATATCGTATATCACCCCCCTTGTAAACTGGTACTGGCTGTTTTCACGTGTGTTTCCACCTTCTCTTTCCTACACGAGTTGCACTACTAGCCTCGTATACGTGCTGGGGTCAACTATCAGTTTGGGTCCCGCTCGCTGGATAACAAAACTGAACAAAAATTACCTGAAACTTAGTGGTGTTTTGAGCAGAAAGTCTACGATAAGGCAAAGTTCCATCAAGTTGCAGTCTCACCAATAGAAATCATAATGCATTAATATTACATGCTGACTTTATTGATCGAAAATACAAAGAACAAATGTAAAAATTAAGCGGGTTCATGTTTCGACTCTATAGGATGACCGTTCTCAAAGGCAGAGGATAATAACGAGACGACCTTTGCTATCGATTCACCATGGCGACAGAAATCATGCTTTTTGTGAAGCATATAGACCTATACATCGAAACTGTATACACAAGCTAGCAACATTAGCTGCAGGCTTCCGCGGCACCAAGAAACAGCCCCTTCCCAGTCAGTTACAACCACCCGAGACTCCCTTATAATCAATAGCGTTTGGATCGCGGAGCTCGCTAGCTATTTGCTCCTCCTGAAACCCAATACCAAGCAGTTAGGCGGGTTTAGGAGTCGTTACCTGAGTGATCGATGTGCACACACCGTTATGGAACGAGGGAGCCGAGGGTAATTTATACATAGGCACGGGAAATGGGGTCACTCCATCCGATGTGGAACAGAAATGGAAGCGTTTCGACTGCAAGTGTTCCTACACCATCGACCAAGTGGACACTTGGGGCTATTCTACAGGATGGGTGCTTTCCAAGGACAAAGGCATATGCCTAGTCATACCCTACCACTAAAGTCGGAGGTTAGATACATGAATATCAAATTACTGACAGTCGAATACACATTACCACTGCAGAAACAGCGATTGAAGTACACTTAAAAAAAAAGCGTTGTGGGATCCCTGAACTGCTATTGCCTGGTTTACATCCAACTGTCGTATATGCATCTGAATAACAATCGCGTGTGGTCCCTAGGTTTATAAGGCAGTCAGTGGTTTTCAAAATGCTTTTGACTCACGACAACCATTTTGGGAAGGCTGTTACCTATATAAGGGATGGATAACATAGGGGTAGAACGCTAGTACGTTAAGCCAGAGGCCTGGGTTCTACTCCCGGTCGTCTATTTTGTTTGCTACCCATATAGACCACCAAGGGTGGATGATGTATGGGAACAAATGTTACAATCATTTGGCTTTCTTTGAGTAAATATCATTATTGGAGAGTTTTAAGATTTGAAAAAAGAAGAAGTTAATAGAGCCCCCTAAGGGAAAACAGAGGAAATGTTAACGGGCTTTTTGGCATCCCTTCTACTTGCTTGAAATTCTTCAAGCACCATTGTTACTTTAAAGATCTCTCTTCTTCACTAATTAATTCTAGGATAATAAAACTTGGGATACTTCTAGACATGTTACAAACTGCTTACTGACTAAAATGACTAAAATGTGAGTCTCCAACCTGCGAGGGTCGGGTGTTTCGATCCTAGCAGGATCTTTTTGAAATCCAGGCGTCTCTAAACCATTGAAGTCACTTTCACTTAAAGAGTCATATCCCATACATCGTCGCACCCGTTTTGTTCAGAGCGCAATGAAGAGTATGACCTCCGTCTCGGGAATGTCACTTTTCCTTGAAATGTATTGGTAGATCTGATCTCTCATCGAGCAACGCAATGAATAGTTCGATTTGAATGTGAAACACAAAGTGACAAAGTACAGCGTTTTATCTCGCTTTGGTAACTACACTATTTTGGCTGAGCTAGGTTTGGATGTGCACGCGCCACATACGCAACCAGCGGCTGGGAGCATTCGGTAGGATTTATTGACCCATTTTATACGCTATCGGCGAGATGGGGATTTTATCTTCCATTCGGCGGGTCCTGGTGTTGAATCAGGCCCCGCGCTAGGGATTCCTCCGAGGTCGGTTTCCACGGGATAGATTTCGGCCTACTTAGAGCCACCTGCTTGACAATCAATATGGGCATATTGGGCCTAGACGCCTCTCCCTGCATCAGAAGTGCGAAGGGACGAGGCGCCTTGAGGAAGAGAGATCGCAGCCTTCAAACCCGTTTAGAGCGAACATTCACGGGTGTGTGAATGTGGGGGGGGGGAGCAGGAGTGGAATGAAGACACCAAGCTCCCTCGCTCACGGCTCAGATTTGGTATCAAGCTTGGCTTCCAGTAATTACACCCCTTTTACTATCCTCGTGGGGACGGTCAGTTAAAAGAGTTAAAGGGAGGGGCTCACTGGATGCTCTGAAAGAAACAACGTAACGGTCACTGGTGGTCAACTCTTAGTGGGCAAAGAGTTAAAGGGAATAAAAGGGAAAGGAAGAAAGAAAGGCAGACAGGCGACATACAGACAGATATGAGCGGATGGGCGGACGGAGCCGACAGGCACAGACAAGAGAGACAGACACAGCGAGAGACATGCATAAAGAGAGATGCAGAGGAAGGGACAGACGAGGACAGACAAAAAGAGAATGAGAGCAACGTAGAATATACAAGAGGCATGCAAGTAGATAGAAATAAGCAGAGAGAAACACGGACAGGCACAGGAGGGAGAACAAATAGAGGAGGGAGAGAGCAACAGAGACACAGAGACAGACAGACCTCAAGGTACAAAGGAACATACAGAGAGACGGACGGGAAAAAAAACAGGGAAAGAGAGACAGAGAGAGATTGGAGTATTCAACCATCAAACTATGGCCTAGTCAACAGGGCATTTGTCGGTTATGGGGTCAGAGGCCCACCCGCGTGCACGAGAGAGAAAAAAACCTCTATAAAGGACGAAGGCTATAGATTGGAGGCGTCACATTAGTATTCCATCACCTGAAGGGGCCGAAAGGGGTCTAGCTTCCAGGAAGGTTGCGGGAGCTCTGTATGGAATCTACAGCGGAGCAGCCCTCGGGGATAGACGGGCACCGATGGCAGGGTCTCCTCTCTCCACGGCTGGCCCGGCATCAACTTGTTGGCAGCGTCCACGGACCGGCGACTGCTCAAACACTCCACGGAGGACGGTGCCCATCATCTCAGGGGGCGCTCAGCAGACCACTTGTCGCAGACATTCCGAGAGACGAGCGCGGAGAGGGGAAACTATACGGAGAAATGCATTTGTGTGCGAGTGGGAAAGTGAAGTCCCTTTTAGTGGGCAAGCCTCGTACAGCCATCCAAGTGGAAGAGAATGGGAAGTTAGAGGTATACAGAGGTTCACGCTAAATCACCCTCCATTCAAGGTCTATGAAATAATGTCAGCATGCACGAAAATAAAATATCTCTAGAAGATAAAGAGAGAGAGGGGGGGGAATAACGAGGGCAAGGGGAGATAGATAGAGGGAGTAAGTGAGAGAGAGAGAGAGTGAGAGAGGGGAAGGTCTCTGTTTTTCCCCTTCTCTCCCTCTCCGTATCTCCTTATCTCCTCTTAACCCCACAGAGGGAAGGGGAGGGAGAGAGAGAGAAAGAGAGACAGAGAGAGGGGGGGAGAGAGAGAGAAAGAGAGACAGAGAGTGAGAAAGAGAGAGAGAGAGAGAGCGAGAAAGATAGAGAGATAGAGAGAGAAAGAGAGGAGAGAGAGAGAAAGAGAGGAGAGAGAGAAAGAGAGGAGAGAGAGAGAGAGAGGGAGAGGGAGAAAGAGAGAGAGAGAGAGAGAGAGGAAGAGAGAGAGAGAGAGAGAGAGAAAGAGAGAGAGAGAGAGGGGGGGAGGGTGACAGACAGAGAGAGAGAGCGAGAAAGAGACAGGGTTAAGGAGAGAGAGAGAAAGAGACAGAGATAGAATCTACATTGGATAAAAAATCTGTCCTACTGTACGTTTCTCCCGGAATGAAATTTGACAAGACCTGTTCCATACTGACGTCAGTTGAGTTAACTCTCATTACTGTACATGGACTGTGCCTGGAAGACACGGTCTGGGTCGGTGGGTCAGCATTGCCAAGGAACCTGACTGTCCTCTTTAAATCCACGTGGCCGCGTGGCTGCAGTTTGAGATGAGGCCGACAAATTAGTTGCGTCTTACTTTATCGTAAATTGCAGGAGGAGTCTCACTTTACTTTGCGTTCCTCAACGTGCGCATGAAATAGCAAACCAGAGCACATTTTAAACTGATGCCGGCCAACTAATTCCCCACACAGAAATCCAGCTCCAACCGATTTCCCCCGGGTATAGGCCTACACTGTACCGCTATATCAAAAATGATGGCGAGATGCATGACGCACTGTCGCCACAACGTCATCGCATATAAATGCCGATGAACTGATTTATAGAGTGAACAGCTTCCCTTTTCGTCTCTAAATTTTGCACATTTGCCAGACTTTTTGATTGTGATATTTACGACCTTAAACTGCCTGAACCAAGAATGGAGTTGAATCTTGACAGACAACAACACACCTCCATCTGAGGACAACGATGACGTCTCTGTTGATCATACACAGCGGGTGCGGTACGCATGCAGGACAGATCTGATATGAGCCCCCTTTTCTTGACAACTCGGCGAGGGCGCCCTACTGAAATGACGCCATACGTTGAATGTCTATAGGTGCGTTCCTTTGGGCCGCTGCGGGTAAACCCAGCAAGCTATCCCGAAGCTTGGCCAATTTGGGGGCTAGTGACGTCGGACTGACTCGAGGTTAACCGGGGTGCAGATCCAGAGACGCTAATCGAACGCACCTCATGAATCCTAACCTTCTTGCGAACAATCATTCATCCACATTGATTTCATAAACACATACAGGAACTAGTATCATTCACCTTGCCGGAACGGGGCAAACATACTCGTCTATGGACGATTAAAGGAGCCTTGATCTCCCTCCCTGTAAGCTTCCTCGATCCCTTCCTTAACCCTCATTGGTTGTCGCTATAGGCCTATATAAACACCACGCCATAAGTCACTCGCGATTCTGTAATGACGTGGCATCGTGCACTTTACTTAATGCCAGTAGGGGTTATAGGAGGGTGCATGGTGGTGGTGAAGAAATGGCCGAGTAGAAGGATTTTCTACGTGCCCTGAAGGGAAAGTCATTCTTGACCAACGCATCCCGAAGGAAAATTGCTGTCTGTTCGTGGAGGCCGAGATCGAATCAAGTTGACATTGCTACACAGTGTCCATACGCAGCCACGATAGTCTATATTGGTATAAGGAATTAAGGCCTACACTCGAATGTATACGTTTGCGCAAAGCGTTGACGCATTAGCCAGCGATTCCACAAAAATCTCTTCCCATCGGGGGATTGGCATGTTTTAAAATCACACGTGGTCCAACAGTGTCCCCCTTGTATAACGACTCACGTAATGGCCCACCTCACCTCACACAAAGCATCTGTCTTGCCACGTCAGGGTTCAAAAGCATCCCAGAAAAATAGAGCGCACAAGAGTACAAGTAATGCATTATTTCTTAACACGGACAATATACATTACGGTGCTTCTACTCATCCAAACAACCAAACATCATGTCCAAACATCAACCCATAGCACATCCACAGTAAACCAAACTCATGTGTTTATCATTGGAATCAGTTACGACCTCGGGCGTCCCGAATCCCCGCGCAAACCTCGGTCCCGCAAACGACAACCTCCGTGCAGCCCGTGCATGTTTGAACCGTGGACCCGAGTGTCAAGTAGAGACTGTTTCTGCGAGCGAGGTGAGGCCACAGACGGTTTGCGGGGTGCATATAGCCCCGCGGCCCCACGGTTTACCGTCCGTCGCACTTTGTCATCCCTGCCTCGATGTGGGTGAGTCGCCGCCTAATCTGCCACTTCAACAGCTCAATCACTAAGCGCATCAACACAAGCCAGTGCTGCCTTTCACTCCACTATGTCTGCCTTGCACACGGAACTGGTTTATTGTTACGTCCAAGTTCAACATTGCTTTTCCCCATACACCCTAATAAAAAAAAAATCTTCCTAAATCATGCCCCGTGGGCCAACGCGTATAGTGTCACGGTCGGGTACCCCGACGCATTTGTGTCATGCCTCTGTGTCTCTTAGTGTAACTGCAAATCAGGCACCCATCGCCGAATCGAGCGCCATTGCAACGGTGTGATTTCTTTTCGGGCGGGTTCCAAACTAATGCATTTCAATAAGTGCATTTCAAAACACCTGGAATGTTAGCGTTGTTACCATTCACTTGTTTGTCAGTGTATATATATATATATAGGGTTTCTGTTTGTTTGTTGTTGGTATTTGGTGACCGAGCGTCTCATTCATCTTCAGAAATCACCCTTTATATCGTTTTCTTTTTCCATCCAGGCTTCAGAAAAAAACAACGCCGTCAGTCTGAATTTCAAACGATGAAACTGCAAGTTGGCGGGGGCAAATGGGGAAGCATCCGTGCCATTAACCCCCACGGGGGGAAAATGGCACACGCAGAGGAGCGACTGAGAATCTCAGCGTCCGGTTGAAATAACAGAGTGTCCATGCAGGTGGCACGTCTGAAATATTGACTGGCCACAAAGCTCGGAGACAATGCCTGTGACAAATCAGCGCCGGGTTCGGCATGCACTGCTTGCTGGGCTGACGGATCGCCGGGCGGACTGGCCTTCGCGGGGACGACGCCGAGCTCAGCACTCTCCGTAATTGGGGAAGCCGAGTCGATTCCTGCGGACGAGCTGCACAAACGCGACCTGATCTATCATGGCCATCTATCTGTCTCCTCCGAAAGGCGGGATGCGTACGGCGAGGGAAAACGATCAGAATGAATGTGTTCAGACTAAAAAAAATAAATAAAAAAAAGCTTGACTCGGCGCCCATATTTTGGGTTCCGCGCACTCCTCAAGAGGCAGTGTTTCGAATAAGTCGGACGGAGACGTGGGCTTGAAGCCTGTCTGGGAAAATAGCACACTCAGTTTCTTCGAATTCTCGAGTGACAACGAAGGAGGAGGAGGAGGAGGAGAAGGAGAAACGAACAAAAAGATGAAGCTCTTTTGACACTGGACTAGCCCGATCCTTCGGTCAACAGCACCACGCAGGGCGCTGTGGGTTTAGCCCCCGGGGCGATCGTGACAAGAAGGTCGCAGTGACAAATTGCAAATGTTTGCCTTGCATTTCAGTACCCTGGGGTTCGGAGGCGGGAATATACCTAGAAGTGGGGGAGTGGGGAGGGCAACAAAGACATCTCCGTATCGCCGTGAGACATGAAGGGGTTGACGGTCGGCTTGGGTCGTCTCTCAACCCGAAACGTCTTGAGGAAGTTCGGCTCACGACGTATTGACATATCTCTCCAAGTAACGCATCAGTTTCAATACGAAAAACATTATCATTTATCAACTTGATAATGATTATAATCTTCCACCGCAGGGAAGGAATTCGAATCAATAATTCCGTTTCCAACGAAAATGATCTGAAGATGAAAGCATATTTTGCCTCCAGCAACATCAAACGTCGAAAGGCAAGCTATAATTTATGGCGACTCAATTGGTGGGGAATTATTTTCCATGTTTGCAACAGAGTACGCTGCACTGTGACTGCTGGGTATTATTTGTCAGTGTCAACTCATTCTAATCCCGGAAAGGTGAAGTCACATATTCATTTCATTGTTCTATTTAGAATCTTTAGATATGGAGAGAATTATAAAAGAAATAAACAGTTGTGCTGGGGCTGTGAAGAATAAGAAACTGTCACACAACACAAGTGTACAGCCAGAGTTCTTCCAATAATAGAGTAAGAAAATAAACACAGTAGAAAGGCCGCAAAAACACTAACCATAGTCGAAACACGATTAATGACGCTCATGAAAAAAAGGCGGCTATTGTCTGTCCAGTTGTCACTCAATAATTATGGGGAGAAACACCGGAAAAGTCCCCAAATTCATCGGTTAAAGCAATGCAACACTAAATGACACTGTAAATATATGTACAGTTCTCTTGTCCAACTTGTCGTTCATTTTAAAAGTGTCTTTAAACAGTGGGAACACTAAACGGTTGCAGGAAATTTTAAAATGGCGGCCATCTTGAAAACAAATGAAAAAAAAAGGCCATCTTCCTCCATAAAAACCCAGAAGAGAAACAGTTCTTTTTTACTTCGCCTAATAGCTATGCAGTAATAATATTCAATATTCATGACTCCAATCAATGTAGACCGATTTCAGTCACATCAACTGTTTTGACAAAGAGAAGCGCATTGTTTACAATGCAGCAAATGGTTGTTTTGCACAGGGACAGTCGGGCACCCGACCTCTTCACTCTACACAAGATGGCTCTTGATGTCTCATTCTCAAACAGATGGAAAGCAGAAAATGTATTGGACCATTGGATTGGTCCATGCTATGAGGTCGATTCGATTCCAATGGTTCAAGAGATAAGGCGTCTGTCAGGGAGTCCCCAACTCCATGTACTTGCATACCAATGTCTGAAATACATGTAGGCCTAATAATACAACAAAGTCTGTTTGGTCTCTGATGTCCGCACTAGAAAGTAGAAGTCGCGGGTTTGAATCCTGTCAGAGTTGCCGGGCAACTGAGCCATAAATCCGTCTCATAAAGTTCACGTCGGGAAGACCAAATTATTATGGAATTTAAACTTCATGGAGGGAAATCAAGTAATTCGTGTCTTCAATGTTACTCACCTGTCGCCTTGACGGGGCGCTGAAGATGTAGCACGTCCATACCTTGTCGTCGTCGTAACCAACGGTGAGGGAGAACCATTGCCTGAGCGTGGTGCTGACTGAGCACTGGCCGACGGCGTGCCACTTGCAGCCGAGGAAGGGCACGCCGGTCTCATGGTCCACGGCCCGAAGCCCGCTCACGTCCCCGCTCTGCAGGAGGTCCACCCGCCGGCCTATGACCTCGCCCAGGGGCCGGCAGTTGGGCGGTGCGGCGTCGCCCCCGCTCCCACCGCCGCCGCCACCGCCACCGCCACCGCCACCACTCTCGGCGGTCTTCTCCTCGCGGAAGTGGCGTAGGAGGAGGAGGTGGACCAGGCCCTCGATGTGCTTGCCCGGTAGCGGGCTGCACACCTCGCCGCTGCCCAGGTAGTGTAGGGCCACGGCCGGGCCGGGGTCCCCCATGGTGCGATGCGTTGCGCTGCGGTGCGGCGTGGACCCCAGGCGTCTCTTCCCAAGACGCGTGTATACCGAGTCACCTCATCCCGGCAACGTGGAGAATGAAAACGGCGCCTGCAGAAAAAAAAGATGGGGAAGCGCTCTCATTAAGATTAAACGGGGATTCCATAGCATGGTTATAATATACGATGCTTCCACAAAATGAATTGGAATAGCACAGATCTGTGGGGTGAAAAAAACCAAAACCAAAACAACGACCAATCATCAAAATCATCAAATCAATCAATCAAATCATCAGCTGGTAACATCACTTCATCAAAGTCCAACTTCTGGATTGTGTTAGTACTTAGAAGTATGCTAGGTCCTGATGAGGTAGATGTTCAAATTTCCATGACGTCACTGGTATTTATGAGTTTAATGAATATTCATGTAGTAGGCGGAATCTTGATGACACGCATCAATTACATAATGGT
The DNA here is from genome assembly GCA_949987565.1 of Luidia sarsii. NCBI lineage: Eukaryota > Metazoa > Echinodermata > Asteroidea > Paxillosida > Luidiidae > Luidia > Luidia sarsii. Next base: position 6,797,008 of record OX465112.1, read on the forward strand.
GAGGATGAATCGGGGATGAAAAATGTTTGTTCTCACCCAGATTCCATCTGATTCATATTCATCACTTCGTGAATATATGAATATTCTACCTCATCTCGCCTACCTCATCAATATTCAATGACTTATGTCTCTTGTCAAAAAGATCATCGGTTGAGTGCCGGTTGAATTCATCCGACCGATAAAAATCCCCCCGGTAGAAAGCCGATTGTACTGGACTCTGGTGTGAAAAATTCACGATGGCTATCCGGTGGAAACGTCATCGGACGGGTCAAATCATCCCAACCGATGATCTTTTTGACAAGAGGCCTTAAGTACTATTCACTGGCATCATGAGTATTCATTACGTCGTGAAAATATGAATATTCTGTTTCATCAAGTCCAGCTCACTATACTGTTAAACGCGTGTTTAACTTCAAATACTAAACGCAAATTACTAACACCTTTTGACACGTTTATAAATGAACGCACATTACATGCACATATTTTGAACATACCGGTTATTAATAAACGTCATGTATGTTTTTTTTATTAAACATACATATGTGTTAGGCCAAAGTTTAAACACTGACAGTTTCTACAGGATAAATAGTTTAACTGAACAATATATTACTGCATGCCCTGGTCTCGTGCATCATAAGCCGCAAAGTCAACGATCAGTTTACATTTCATTAACTTTTGCAAGACAGTAATTATAGGTCTATTAGGATTTTTTTTAATTATGTGTATACAGGGATGCAGACATTGAAAAGTAGAAAACACACACAAAAGTGCCTTTTGGAATCTGACTGCAAATACTTAAAAATAGTATCAATTTTCAAGAGAATCTTACAAACAATCAACTTTTAGGAGTCTTGCTTACACAACCATTTTCAAATACTTTCACACAATTCAAACTTGGGAATCAGGCTCATAAAGTATTGCATCAAAAGCTGATACAGTTTTTGTAATTCCTTTGGACATGTACATTGTAATTTCTTAAACATTGTAATTTCGTGCAATTTATTTTGTTATTTCTACCAGTGGGCACAATCCCTACACGTTTACACTTTATTCGCTATCCCCACCTTACTAAGAATTGACAAGGAATTCTAGGCAAGGCTGTAGCTCAGAGGCACAGTGGCATCTGACTGACCTACACAACAACTGACAGTTTGTCAGATGAGTTGAAGCTCAATAATACAGCTCGATGAAATATCTTGATTTTATTGACAGTTGTTAGGGGGGTTGGCAATAGTGGAAAGCATACTGTTTGCATACTGAATTATGATGAAATGAATAGCTACATATTTCATGTTTTAATCTGTAATAAGATGAAATCAATTAAGAGACGTGGTCCTGAGACTTGTTACAGCTAAATAAAGCTGGGCTGATTGGTTTGAGTTTATTCATTATGAGCCTGTCAATTCTTGACTAGAAAATGATTTGCAATTTAGTATCAATGACATGCTGTGTTTTCAAGCACCTCTTACATATGGCAGCACCAGAACACTGTCATGCTGGATGAAAACAAGAATGCTATGCAGACTTGTTCAGCCTTTTCTGCAAGTTGGTGCTGGATGTCCAAGGCTTGGCACTTTTTTTTTTGCAGTGAAATGGGAGGCCAACCAATCAAAATATGTCTGCAGTATCCCCAAAAGCTGAGAATAAATCTTGGGGTAATCAAGATCAAATACACGGTAGACACCTATCAATGTGAGTACTGCAGGGATGGCAGTCTTGTCATTTGGCAAGTGGCAGGTAGTCATCAACACCATCTCCAATGATGAAAGTCCCATAGATATATATAGCTGTAATTCTTCAGCATCAATTGTGGTGGGTCCCTGCCTGCTGACTTCATTCAGGTCTTCATCTGGAATATCCTAAGACAAAACATGATGAACAGAACAATAACTAGTATCTAAGTTTTACACAGCAGGTTGTAATCAGTTACATCACAGTTTCAATGGTCCCAGTTACTTGCCCCAGCAATGTGTATAGTACTTTTTTCATCAGGTATTATTTCTTTGTTTGAGTCTAAGAAGTGGTGACATCATATATAAATTTTGATTTTAGTTTACATCCCAGTCATAACAGTAAAAGCTCTTCACAAGTTACATTAAAAAAAATAAAAAAATAACTACCTACCACTTTTTTCTAGAACATGACCTGAACCCTGCACAATTCTACAATCCTTCAGTTAAAAGCCCCAAACCTGACAGTCCAACAGTGTCTCCCTGGACTATTGGTACCTACTCCTTTTTCTGATAATGTATATTTTTACTACCAAGTGCCCTCCATCACATTGGGCCTTGTAACCTGGATCTAACATTTTCCTGAGGTGACAAAAAACTCCACATGCCCTCAATCCTACAGAATCATCCTCCATCACATTGGGCCTTGTAACCTGCATCCTACATTTTCCTACAGTGACAAAAACTCCACACGCCCTCAATCCTACAAATTCCTACAATGCATTAACTACTACATGCCCTCAATCCTACACATTCCCAAATAGGATTCTGTAGAATTTTAACAGTTTGCATTTTGACATCTTAACAATGTAAAGCACATGCAAATGCATTGCAACTACCTCATTGCAATTGCAGCAAATGTCTTCAATGTCCATCTCTTCTGAATTTTTAAAATCTAAATCTAGCAATCGTGCTTGATGTCAATCAAGAGAATTGACAAACAAATTTGACAAAAGAGACACTTTTGACAAACCTCATGGTTGGAAATGACTTACTTGCTCTTCACGCCCCTCCCTTTGTCAAATGCAGAGGCCTTTCCTGTGTACTGAAGGACTTGGGAAATCCCCCCAGGCTCCTGTGAAGTTTACAAACAAGACAAAAATGATCTGATGGTAACAGCTGTCAAATCTCACATCCTTGTGAACTATACCTGAACAGCTAATGAACATTTGCTATTAGAACTCAAAGGTTTTACTAAATACCAGGAATGTAATTCAATGAGGGTTTGCCCTGCTCATAGTAATACATTGTAAACACTTGAGTGCTCAGTGCTTTGCCAGATGCCCGGTGAACAAATATCAGGCAGCTCGGGCGGGATTCGAACCTGTGACTCCTGCTTTCTAGTGCAGGTGTTGTACTTTGCAATTTATCAGGAAATGAATTTGGTTGATTTGCTGGAGGACTCCATTGAATTACTGGTTTTATTGTAGTGGTCTTGCATCTTGCTAGTTATCATAAAATGTGTCTTCACAATGACACTTGATTAAGTTGAAGTGCTTAAGACCAGTGCAATGGGTACAACATCTGTACTAAACCTCATAAGATTATACATGTATACAACCTCCTTCGCATTTTGATTACAATAATTATTTCAAAATTTACAGTAAACCAATTCTAGCAATACAACTGTTGGTTATAAAATGTGACTGATGATAGACATCAGTACTGTAATGTAGTCTGCAGTGAAAAGGTTATCATCAGCTTGCATATCATGTAAGATAGCTGCTGCAAACAAGGGCTGCACAAAATAAATCTGACCATGTAGTGGACTATCGTTCTGTGATCAACAATGCATGCTGTAATTGAGCAATCAGACAGTCTATTCATGTAATTGCTATTGACTAAAAAGGGACCAAAATACACTGACCAGCTTCCCACTGAGGTTTTCCGAAGCATTCACGAAGCATTCGGTCTTGCTGTTAATTGATTGTTGCATTCCCCCAAGGATCCTGAGAAAATGATGCATAAACTGTTGATGAACGAAAGACCAAAGCTGGTTTCCACACACTTTTGCCAATGAAGATACGCCATTCTTTCATGTAATACAGATTAATTCTCCAGGCTGACCCATGTCAAAGAAATCCACAAATGTCAGAAAACAGGGTGCATGTACATGTACTGTATAATTATGTACATGTGCACATGCACATGCACACATAATGTTTGCACGTGTGCTGTACATGTACAGTACTTGCATATGAACTACTGTACATGCATGTGCTGTACAAATATTGTACTGTACATGTCACATATGCATACACATAAGTAATGGATATAGGAGGGTTTGCGGTGACAACCATGTATAAGGTCTCTTAAAGAAGAGGTGAGGTTCTGAAAAGAACCTGATTGCCTGAGTGATTGATCATAACCTAAACTTGTTGTTCCGGCCAGTATGCTCTGATGGTCAAGCATATGCCTAGTTGCTTCTGGCCGGAACTTGAGTAATCACTCAGGTTCTTTTCAGAACCATACCTCTTCTTAAGTTTAAGAGATCTTATGCATGGTGTCACTGCAAACCCTCATGCATTGACACCATAAAAACCCTGTCTAATTTATAAATTGTGGACACGCATGCACATGCACACATTCATGTACATGCTAGATGTTTATTGCTATTTAATAGAGACCCCATTTAGACCTACATAACACATGATAGACATTGAGTGAAATTCTCTTACACTATAGTACAGTGAGTCTTAGTAATTGTTTCTAATGAAAACTTAAGTACTACTACTGTCTACTAGTACTAGTAGTAGTAGTACTACTACTACTACTATAGTACTACAACTTCAGTACTACAACTTCAGTACTACAACTTCAGTACTACTAGTACTTGTACTACTAGTACTTGTACTACTAGTACTTGTACTACTAGTACTTGTACTACTAGTACTTGTACTACTAGTACTTGTACTACTAGTACTTGTACTACTAGTACTTGTACTACTAGTACTTGTACTACTAGTACTTGTACTACTAGTACTTGTACTACTAGTACTTGTACTACTAGTACTTGTACTACTAGTACTTGTACTACTAGTACTTGTACTACTAGTACTTGTACTGTACTACTAGTACTTGTACTACTAGTACTTGTACTACTAGTACTTGTACTACTAGTACTTGTACTACTAGTACTTGTACTACTAGTACTTGTACTACTAGTACTTGTACTTCTAGTACTTCTAGTACTTGTACTACTAGTACTTGTACTACTAGTACTTGTACTACTAGTACTTGTACTACTAGTACTTGTACTACTAGTACATGTACTACTAGTACTTGTACTACTAGTACTTGTACTACTAGTACTTGTACTACTAGTACTTGTACTACTAGTACTTGTACTACTAGTACTTGTACTACTAGTACTTGTACTTGTACTACTAGTACTTGTACTACTAGTACTTGTACTTGTACTACTAGTACTTGTACTACTAGTACTTGTACTACTAGTACTTGTACTACTAGTACTTGTACTACCAGTACTTGTACTACCTGTACTTGTACTACTAGTACTTGTACTACTAGTACTTGTACTACTAGTACTTGTACTACTAGTACTTGTACTACTAGTACTTGTACTACTACTAGTAGGCCTACTTGTACTACTAGTACTTGTACTAGTTCCACTTACTACATAATAGTAAGCCTAAAACTATTAAAAAATATAAGTAGTATAAAGTATGACATACCATCACATGATACATGTACATGTACTTTCATCTTGGTAGCATGGCAGGAATGCTTGTATTTGTAAGAATGCTGAATGGGCTCCATTTTCTGGCAAGCTCTTTATCCATTCTTGGTTGGAGTAAAAAAAAAGTTCTCAAAGTCTGTGGAGCAGCTTCGGATGCTCCTGGCTAGTTGCTGTCCCTTACTTCATGCCAGATTATGTCAAGTGTTTCTCATAATAATTAATATCGTCTGCTCTCAACTTTTGCTAATGTTGGCATGCACTACCAGCACCACTAGGCACTACCACTGGTACCACTACTCTAGACTACACTTTGCGCAGGCTACACATACGACTGCTACAAAATGCGTTACAAATCTGGCTGAAATACAAATAATAACCACAAATTTTAGAAAAAAACATGACCCATCTTCGATCCCGGAATACATACGCACGTCATATTTACGAACGACAGCGGCAAGTAAGCTCGAAATCATGGCTCCTCGAACGAGCAGACGATATTCTTTCAGACCTCAGGCTTGGGGCATTGGGGGAAAAGTGCGCATGTCCAAGATTGTACATAGAACGCATGCGTCGAGTCTTTCCTAGGCCGTTAACGAAATGAAGGCTTATAGGCTCGTGGCTTATAAGGCTTCGGCCATTATTTCTCTTGCCAATTTTAAAGGCCCCATACAACATTGGTAAAAGTAAAAAGATTGCCACAGTTTGTGTGTTAAACCATTAAACATTTCAAAATAGAAACCATGCGAAGATTTGAGCTCAAATGGTAATCTGAGAAAGTAGAAAAAGGGAAAAAAACCGCCTCGGTTTTCGCACCGTTCTGTATAGTGTAAGAAATAGTTTATTTGTCGATGTTTGAGTGAAGATTTCCCGATAACAGCAGCATCCCAGACCGTAAGATTTCAACATGAGGATTCCATCATGACCATATACAAACTGTGTAAATTAGAAGGAATTCTATGGACATCGAAGTTTTCCGATCTTCCCAATGTTGTATTGGCCTTTGCAAATGAGCGTTTGGTCCCCGTTTCCTGGTGAATACTTTTCAAAATACGATAAATTACATGTCAATGTTTCACTTGTATGCCCTGTTATGTTCCAACGAATTCAAATTAGACTATATTGTAAATACAGTTGTGCTTGTTATAAAAGCGACAATCTAATCTATCCTCAAATCCGTGTTAAATGAGAACGTGTATATGGGATGTTTATGCATGTTGTACTTTTCATTGAAAAGTGAAGAGAGGAGTGTTTTGTTTAAGAGTTTACGAGTTTTGAAAATATTGATGTATGATAGCATTTTTAACAACTTCACATTCGACAGGCCAATACCATCCGATGTAGGCCTATAGGCACTACGCAGTGTGCGCACAATGTATGGGAAGCGTGTCACTTAAGATCCCATCAGAAACAATATCTTTCCGGGTCAGTAAGTTCAAATCTATATCCACGATAAGAGATACATAAAGCTAGTGACATCAATAACAAAGCCGATACCAAGAATTCGGCCTCGCCTATACTTCTAGAGCGGAATGAGTCGATTGCAGCAGACTCTTTGACGGCGTTTGCCCTGAGAATGATTTCACATGGATTGAGACATTTTAGAAACGCAGTGGCTGTTGTTACAGCAGTCGTCCGTGTGGTTCCCTGACTTCACAGTATTTGTCAGGATGTTTAGCTCTTGGAACCAGACTATCAGCTAATAGACTGGTTCAACCAGCCTGCAATGCTGACGAAATACAATCAAGTCAGGGAACCACATGGACGACTGCCGTAACAACAGCCACTACGTTTTAGAAACCCACGGTTGTTTTTATCAATGAAAAGGTTTTGCAGTATAGGCCTAATGAGAAACGAAACCGATAAGTCGTGTCAGTGATGTAGCGGCGCTGTTTAGTTTGTGTGAGGACAGATGAAGCGAGGTCTTTTCCGTTCATGGAGTGATGGGATAGTGCTGGGAGCACTTAGCTGCGGGTTGCTCTGGAGAACGCTGATTGTCAACACCATTATTGTGCGCTGGCCCGCCCCCCAAAAAATGGCACTGGTGGTCTAAATACCGAACGAAACGTGATGAGTGTCCACCCTTGTGAAAATATTCCATGCGACCACAACACGTTACTTTGTGCTTATACTGATTGTAGGACTTTATTGTATCGTTGCTAAGTCGCATGTACCAGCATGAAAGAATAATTATGGAGGCGGAGATCCTCTAGGCCTATGTGGTTGTATAGCGAACGCGCATCATTTTGCATGTTGAATCGAAGACGCATACGCACATAGTTCTGCATCGACTATACGCCCTAACGCTTATAATTCGTGACGACATGTCTCTGGCATGTACTCATAGTTTGATGAAATTTGGAATACAACAAATGATCGCTGTACTGGAAATGAGACCTAATCCTTTGCCAAATTCATCCTCTCTATATAGCTATTATAATGTGCTCTGCGTCCGGGGATTAACTGGTTTCTGGCTTGGTTCTTGCGGATTGAGAACAATGATTCAACAAACTGCTGTTAGTGATAGTTTAGAGAAAATGATGAATCGAATCCACAGTTCCTGACACTACAGGCCTACTTACCATTCGATGGCATTCCCGAGAATGGTTTTGACGCACTGCACCGACATTGTAATCACATCTTCCCGTTATCAATTTCATAGCCGCGCAGTATATCCTATCACGTTTACAAGTAATGATGTACGTAAAAACAGGTCTCGGCAATCGCGGTGAAAAGGTCACCCGGGTCCCCATAGCTGTCCTAGTAGTGCCACAACACCACCATACCAACAAGGATCCATGGGTTCGTTCAGGTGTTGTCCGGTTTTGTCTCGGGCGAATCGATTGTACCAATGGGGAATTGATGGCAGAGAGGCTACCCATAAACCCCATGCACGATCAGAAGAATTGAACTGATGTCATTTTTTTTTCACGAAATGGGACACCGAAGGCAGTACACACATCGATCCTGGGCCCTTTTCCAAAACCCGGCTTAGGCTTCGGCTTCGGCTCCGGCTTCGTACGTCTTCGTTATCCAAAAGCTGAAATCGCAGGTTGGGGTTCTTTGTTGAAGCATAACATTTAAAAATAAAATGAAGTCAAAGGCCTCCCATTTTCATGCCGTGAACTATAGAGGACATGGCAGAAATGGAGACAAAGCCGGAGCCGAAGCCTTAAGCCGGGTTTTGGAAAAGGGCGCGTGTTCAGTTCTACGCGCGCATGCTCAGAATGAAGAGGGACCCATGATGCTTGCAGCAGCCAAGTTTCTTATAATTCGGTTTCTGGTTTTGGTCGCTTGTCGACCGAAGACCCACTTTGGGAACGGGGAAGGGAGAATGACCGTCCGGGCCCAATGATTACTTCTCATTATTCACGATCATCCCATGAGTAAATGACCAACCCTGATATCAAATTGAACTTTGCAATGGTAGACTGGCTTGGATGGGTTTACGTCGTCGAGGAAAATCCTTCACATCGCGGGCGCGGTAGCGAACAAGCGGCCATATGACTCCTTGAATGTTCCCCAAACAAACATCAACCACTCTCTTGAAACCTGATACGCGTTGATCGGTTCAGGCAGATTTCGTTCGTGTGTACGATTTCAAGCTTACAATCCGACGACGAATCGGTCTTGTAGAGTGGATTAAAGGCGTGATAGGTGCATGGGGAAATGCGGCTTTATATTCAGGGACGTGTTTGACTGAACTCGTGGTCTTGAGACCTCATCGAAGCTAACATAAATTATATCATTTTGTAAAGTGGGAGGTCCTGATGTTTTGATAAGTTATGAAATGGAGGAGAAGGAGAAGGAGAAGGAGAAGGAGAAGGAGAAGGAGAAGGAGGAGGAGAAGGAGAAGGAGAAGGAGAAGGAGAAGGAGAAGGAGAAGGAGGAGGAGAAGGAGAAGGAGAAGGAGAAGGAGAAGGAGAAGGAGAAGGAGAAGGAGAAGGAGAAGGAGAAGGAGAAGGAGAAGGAGAAGGAGAAGGAGAAGGAGAAGGAGAAGGAGAAGGAGAAGGAGAAGGAGAAGGAGAAGGAGAAGGAGAAGGAGAAGGAGAAGGAGAAGGAGAAGGAGAAGGAGAAAGAGAAGGAGAAGGAGAAGGAGAAGGAGAAGGAGAAGGAGAAGGAGGAGGAGAAGGAGAAGGAGAAAGAGAAGGAGAAGGAGAAGACGAAGAAGACTTTTTTGACTTTTCAAAGGAAAACTTTATTTTCCAAATGAAACACAAAATACAGTTGACAAATATATACAGGAACAAATAATATTTTAAGACGAAGAAGAAGAAGAAGAAGAAGAAGAAAGAAGAGGAGAAGGAGAAGAAGATGGAGATGGAGATGGAGATGGAGATGAAGAAGGACAAGTACAGGGACAAGGAGAAAGAAAAAGAGAAGGAGAAGGAGAAGAAGGAGACATAGAAGGGGGAGAGATACCATGCATGCATCTAAACAAATCTAAGGAAACATTTTTACTGTAAACATCTTGCCAAACAAAAGAAAATCTGACTGGGAACTTTTTGAAACAATTTTAAAAAAACTGACAAAGATCATTTTGCCGGGGTGGGGGCGCATTCCAAGGCTAGCTGAATTTTTAAGAAGGCCATAAACTAAGGGCTGGACAACTCAGATGGTAAGAATGCAAAGTATTTCAAAATCAGTACATGTATTCTCATAATAGAAACATGTCCTTCCACAGTCAGATAATCAGCGTTTATAGGCCTACACGTTTGTTCATGCTATATACACCCATTGCGTCTATATACCCTTGTATTTATTAAAACGCTTCACTACGGTTTTCGCTTGCCCACCACTGAGGCGTGAAAAGTCAGGAGTGAAATATCGATGTGCAAGCGACCGTCACCAGATCATGAATATTCATGCACCTGATATCCTTACACGCAGGCCTCCGTATAGTGGGTACCAGCAACAGCTATAATAGTCTGGTGCACCACCCACGTCCACAGAGGTCATCAGGAGAGACCCGAAAAGCTCCCATGCATCAATATGTCACAAGGCAATACGCGAGCTGCGCTATAGATTTATCGCCGCCACAGAGAGCCGAAAATTGCCCTAGAAATTTCCTCAGTCGCTTCGTCGCGCGTTTCCCTCAGAGCTATAAATTTCCACGATTTTTTTCTTTCGGCGTGGCAAGGTAAACCCATTGAAGGTATATATCTTTGCGAAGAGGACGTGCCATACATCTCAGCCGATGCCTTTTGAATACCTGTCATAAATCACCCGCCCTGCCTCGCCTTTCAAGAGACACTGAAGTAGAGCATCGCTGCTGCAAACCTCAGCCAACAAATCCACCCCCTTTCCAATAAACTCCAGTCGGACCTGTTCTTTGGTTTTCATCGCCTGCCCCGTTCTCACCCTTTTCCAGACTCGGGAATTGAGAGTGATATAGGGGAGATTGCGTGGACATCGCGCTCTCGTTTTCAGAGCGACGCAGCCTCTCGGATTTCCCAGGGATATGGCGTTTGACCCGAAAGAAATTAAGCGAGGCCACGAGAGCAAGACGATCCCCTCCTCAGCGAAGATGTCTTCCCGAACAGCACGCGGCTCAATCCACGGACCACGTGTGTGTGCCTCTCACCAATACCCCGGTTTTCATCCTTAAATTACGGCCGGTCAGTGATACGGTGCGTTCGTCAATGTGTAGGACAAACATCTCAGTAACACAAGTCTGATGCTAACGAGGCTGAGGAGGGGGGGGGGGCGGAGTTGAAATGGGGCTTGAATATTGCACTACTTCCGGACCCGTTGCCAATACCTTTCAGAGAGTGCAGAACCCAATGCCATTGCTACGCTGATTCAACCCGTTTTTAAAGTGCAATTGCTTTATGCGCTGGGGAAGAGACGTCTTGGTGTATGGGTGTGGCTCATGCACTGACTAAGAGGTCTTTACGGAATGAAGGCTGAGGCACGAGCTTGGTCTCTGGTTTCAGTCCGTACTGCCGTTTTAATGCCATAGGAATTGCAAACCAGGCATGGGAGCACGGTCTCCATAGAGCTAGAACACTCTTTGCTTAACACAGCGACAAACCTTCAAATTTTACACATAAATTTTACACATTAATTAATGATCTTAATTTTTATCTTTTTATTTACGATTGTGTAGAACAATAATGAGAGTGTAACCCCAAACCTGTGCGGCAAGCACGCGTACATATGTGACCCGGCACAGCCACATGAGGAATATCCCACCAAAACGCTTTTCAAGTAAACAAGGCCTGAAGTCAAAGTATCTTCTCAATTCGATAAAACAAAATCAATTTTTGTTTTTTGGTATTTTCGGAAGGTTAATGTATTGGAGGATATTATGTTCAAAGGATTTTTCCGATATCCGTCTCTAAATGTTGAAAAACGAGGATTTCGGGGGAGTGTTTGTGTACTGTTTTCAAAAAAATGTAAAGTTCCTGCCTTTTTGAATGGCCGTTTTCGAGGAGTTAGAATGGTGCTGCTATATTGTGTTTGGTACCAGTATGAACGGGCGAAGTCCTCTTGTACTATTTACAACAAAGCTCACACGGAAATAATTTTGATATCATTTGAAAGCTAATGGTATAGTCTTTCACATCATTAGAAAATCTCAAAATCCCAAAAGTACGGGTTATTCCTCATTATGCTGTGCCGGGTCACATATTATAGGGTTACTTGTCCAAACCTCAGTTTCGTGCTATCTCCGTGCCAATTCCAGCATCAGTACAAGAGCAGGCGACACATGATAATGCACACAATAATGCACCCACAGTCTTGTGAAGGATATTCTTGAATTTTTTCTGATGCAGAGATTTTAACCCACCGAACCTGTCGAGGTCTTGAGGATTTTTACAATCTGTATATGACGGCGGGTACCGCGTTGTATCATACATAATTATTGTAGGATTTTTGCGTCGGGAATAGCATGACCCTTTTCCAAAAACCCTGCTTATACGCTCAGGATCCGGTTTCGTGTCTAGATCTTTCATCCATTTTTAAATACAAGGAATGAAAACGGACGGGGTTGGGGGGGGGGGGGCTTTTTGCATATTATGTTGCACAACAAAGAGACTCCAACCTGCGTTTTCAGCTTTTGGGATTAATATCTGAGACGAAGCCGGAGACGAAGAATAAGCCGGTTTTTGGAGAAAAAAAGGCCCATATCTCAATGCTGGTTTGAATCACGCACAGACTGACACAGAGGATAGCAACATATTGGAGTCTGGTACCCTGTCGCCAACTGATTAACTAGCAAAGATCTTTGCGGGGAAGAATGGCTTGTGGCTCAGAGTTCAAAATGACTGAGCAGAATCCACACGACCCGGTGCCACAATATATAACAGAAGTTAAAGTATTACAAACCCAGTAGAAGTCTCAGATCATCAGATACTTATCTGTTTGCTGTCCCACACATCCATAATGCATGGTGTGAGTGGGCTTTCTCCCGTGATGGTACTACCCTCTGGAATGCTCTTTCTCAGGAAGTCGTAGTATGTCCTCCATATCGGATTTCAAATCCTCTCTCAAAACATATTTTGTTCGATCATAGTTTTCCTAATTAATGGTATACGTTGTCTTTTTTCTTTGATTCTGTATAATGTTGTTAAGCGCCTTGAGCGTCTTTGCAGATGGATTCTGGCGCTCTAGAAATGGCCGTTATTATTATTATTATTATTATTATTATTATTATTATCCATGCCCTTCTCACTGAATATCCAGACACTATATAATTATATGGATGGAAAGTGCAACGGATTGGCCAGGGATCGTGCGCACAGCGGGACAATCATGCATCTCCTTCAGGCCAAACCGAAGGGAAAGAATATATTACCTGCCCCATGCTTAAAAGGAACTTCAACAAACGACATTTCTCAAATGAAATTATCGAAACTGGTTGCGCTCGAACTCAAACTTTATGTACGGATTTTTAAAAATGGGGGGAGAGTGGGGCTTTAACAACCCACGATAGACGTAATATCGGAATGAAATTAACAGTTTGCATTCTGAACGGAATGTTTTATGCAATGGAAGGATTTAACGGCGGCTGTTCCATGACGGGATCCGCTGAGAACGACAAAGGCGCGCGCCGTGCCAAAGGCAGTTTTAGACGCTGACTGGATGCATTCAACGGCCGCAGACGAACATGGTGGAGGAATGTTGGCTAACGTGGGGTGAGAATTGGATTGGTCGCCGCCTCTTTTTTTTCTTTCAAAGCCGCGGACCGGTCCCGATGCCCGAAATAGGGTTCCTTCGACTAAAACGGGGAAATTGCCGGCTCTCTCTTCATTTAGAAATGCTCAATTCCCGTTCGAACTTCTCATATACGGAATACTGGCTTTCCTTCATAAACAGCAAGACGGGATCCTGTGATTAAAAACCTGGCAGTTTTATTAGAAGGATCAGCCAAGTCGTCGCCTATTATAGATATAAGATGATGATTTTTCGTCGAGAAATTCAATGAGGGTTTGCCCTGCTCGACGTGATAGGCACTGAATATAAGCACTGAATAAAAATGCAGGCAGCTCGGGCGGGATTCGAAACGGCGACTCCTGCTTTCTATAGTGCAGACAAGCTGGTCGAGGTCCTATGGTGGATTCGAATAATGTATAGCGTATAGGACACTGCGTTGCATCATTTTGCGTTAAGGAGAATGAAACTCAATGAGGGTTTGCCCTATGTAGTACCGCTACTCGACGTAATAAGCACTGAGAGCTCAGTGCGTTACCTGATTACCTACAGGCAGCTCGGGCAAGAGTGCCAGCCAAAGCCGAAGCTACGGCCGAATGATAAATATCCTACTCGTTTAGAAACATAGAGGCTCCGTCAAACCGTTACACCTATTCAGGCTCTACAGGAATCAGGAAGAACAAGGTGGAAGGAAGAATTTCTAAAATGACGTTCGAATACTTAGAAATGCGCTTCGGACTCGCCTCCAACGCATTCCTTGCCCGTTCCCAATGGGGCGCTAGCTCCCGAATACAAATTTGTAGTTGCAACACAGCGGGAGTATTCACAGAATAGAATGCCGCCAGGATATTCAGACAGCACTTTGAATATCCAGGAATATTATGCACAAAATGTTTATTCCGATCTATTCTATTCCGATTTATTTTCGATCTCACCAATTTTGTGTAGGGGCTTTTAAGGCCCTCAGATTTTTGTTTAGAGGAAAACTGCTTCTGACTGCTGCCCCACGACCAAGACTATAGATGACTGCTTGGGACGGGCATCATCTAAATGCTGGATAGCTCAGATGGTTAGAGCGTTGGTATACACAAAACCAGAGGACTCGAGTTTAATACCGGTTGAGTCAGAGTTTTCTTTGCAATTTTTCAGAATTGTTCAAGAAAGATTTGAAAAGTCAGTTTTTTTCAGACAGACAGACGTATCTCCATACTGCAGTTTGGGCACTGACCAGGCAACCTGTCTTTATCTTCCATCTTAAACTGCTTCTCACTGCTATCTTTTCTCTTTGCTTTAGCGATTTTATTGTAATGCCCCTTTGATAAGTTCCTTATGTAAAGGGCGCAGTATAAAATAAATGTGTACGTTATTATTATTATTTTTCCTTATTTTCTTCTTGTGAAACAACCAAAATAGTGACACAAACCTAGGCGTTCTTTTCAGCGTGAGATACGTGCAGGTTTGAAGCATATATGACCCGGTTATAATCTTCAGTACAGGCCTAATCCGATTTTTGCCGACCTATATTCGAGGAACGCAGGTCGGCGGAGAACGATCCCATTACTGAACACACACACACACCGATGTTTGTATCCTTGTGGAGACATTACGTTGTTATCGTGCACTATACAACCGAGTGAGAAACGATGTTTTAAAAATGCTCCCATTTAAACCACATTCACTTTCCTGGGTAGAAATTTTGGACCGTATGTCCCTTATACATAACACTTCAATTTGCGAGAGATTCATACCATCCCAAATGAGTTATTTCCAAATTTCAGTTTCGTAAAAACCTTGTGGAGACCATATACACCTTTATAATTTCCCCGTAGAGACCTATTCAAGCTAGGTATCCACAAGACACTAGATTCGCGCCCACAACCCCACACACACCTTCACACGAAGCCTTTATAATTTCCCTGTGGAGACCTATTCAACCTAGGTTGGACTAAAGGTATCCATAAGACACTAGATTCGCGCCCACAACCCCACACACACCTTCACACGAAGCCTTAATAATTTCCCTGTGGAGACCTATCCAACCTAGGTTGGACTAAAGGTATCCATAAGACACTAGATTCGCACCCACAAACCCACACACACCTTCATACGAAGCCTTTATAATTTCCCTTTGGAGACCTATCCAACCTAGGTTGGACTAGGCCTATAGGTATCCACAAGACACTAGATTCGCGCCCACAACCCCACACACAACTTCACACGAAGCCTTTACAATTTCCCTGTGGAGACTTATTCAACCTAGGTTTGACTAAAGGTATCCACAAGACACTAGATTCCCGCCCACAAACCCACACACACCTTCATACGAAGCCTTTACAATTTCCCTTTGGAGACCTATTCAACCTAGGTTGGACTATAGGTATCCACAAGACATTAGATTCGCGCCCACAAACCCACACACACCTTCACACGAAGCCTTTACAATTTCCCTGTGGAGACCTATTCAACCTAGGTTTGACTAAAGGTATCCACAAGACACTAGATTCGCGCCCACAACCCCACACACACCTTCACACGAAGCCTTTATAATTTCCCTGTGGAGACCTATCCAACGTAGGTTTGACTAAAGGTATCCATAAGACACTAGATTCGCACCCACAAACCCACACACACCTTCATACGAAGCCTTTATAATTTCCCTTTGGAGACCTATCCAACCTAGGTTGGACTAGGCCTATAGGTATCCACAAGACACTAGATTCGCGCCCACAACCCCACACACAACTTCACACGAAGCCTTTATAATTTCCCTGTGGAGACTTATTCAACCTAGGTTTGACTAAAGGTATCCACAAGACACTAGATTCCCGCCCACAAACCCACACACACCTTCATACGAAGCCTTTACAATTTCCCTTTGGAGACCTATTCAACCTAGGTTGGACTATAGGTATCCACAAGACATTAGATTCGCGCCCACAAACCCACACACACCTTCACACGAAGCCTTTACAATTTCCCTGTGGAGACCTATTCAACCTAGGTTTGACTAAAGGTATCCACAAGACACTAGATTCGCGCCCACAACCCCACACACACCTTCACACGAAGCCTTTATAATTTCCCTGTGGAGACCTATCCAACGTAGGTTGGACTAAAGGTATCCATAAGACACTAGATTCGCACCCACAAACCCACACACACCTTCATACGAAGCCTTTATAATTTCCCTTTGGAGACCTATCCAACCTAGGTTGGACTAGGCCTATAGGTATCCACAAGACACTAGATTCGCGCCCACAACCCCACACACAACTTCACACGAAGCCTTTACAATTTCCCTGTGGAGACTTATTCAACCTAGGTTTGACTAAAGGTATCCACAAGACACTAGATTCGCGCCCACAAACCCACACACACCTTCATACGAAGCCTTTACAATTTCCCTTTGGAGACCTATTCAACCTAGGTTGGACTATAGGTATCCACAAGACATTAGATTCGCGCCCACAAACCCACACACACCTTCATACGAAGCCTTTACAATTTCCCTTTGGAGACCTATTCAACCTAGGTTGGACTATAGGTATCCACAAGACATTAGATTCGCGCCCACAAACCCACACACACCTTCATACGAAGCCTTTACAATTTCCCTTTGGAGACCTATTCAACCTAGGTTGGACTATAGGTATCCACAAGACACTAGATTCGCGCCCACAACCCCACACACACCTTCATACGAAGCCTTTATAATTTCCCTGTGGAGACCTATCCAAACTAGGTTGGACTATAGGTATCCACAAGGCACTAGATAAGCGCGCCCCCAAACACACGAAGCAGATGCATAGATAAACCTATGGGACCTTTCCGATACAAAATTATGATTTCTTATAACGCCGCGCTCACTCCTGCATGCTGCCCGCACAGAGTATGAACTGCATGTATATTGTTCCTAAATACAAGCCACAAAATGCCAACAGGCTTTTCGTCCTCCCAGTGCCTGCAATGCGACGTACCACGAACCCACCACTAATATCCCGCCACCCGGGATCGCTGAATTCTAATATGACCGGGCGAGAGACAGTCTCGCTCTTGCAAAGGCAGCAAATATACTCCCTCCGTGAAAAAAAACGCACGTCAATCAACTGCGTGCCTTCACTGAAAATGTGGTCAGGTTATTTTTTTTTCAAAAGAAAGAAAGAAAAGGGTATACACACACGAAATTTCAAGCTTTCACCATCTAAGCTTATGAATTGGAGTACCCCTTTTTTTGGCACCTCCACTTTGACTGTCACTGTGGCGAATTGGAAAATGCGTTTCAATTTGATTCTTGCGGCTTTGCAGGTGTCAGAAATCACGCTCGCATGGGATCGGACGGGGATAGATAGGAGGGCACGCAGACAGATTCGTCGGTTGTCGACTCGAAAGCATGTTTGGATTAAATATGAGCGGGGACTTGGACGGGGCGTAGAATGATTGATATGGTGTCGGAGAAAAGTTGTCGGGGGTCCAGATTACTTCATTAGGCACTGACGTCATCGGGGACGCCAAGTGCATGGGGATTATCTATCAGCGCATTTCACTCACTTGCGGCCTGTTTTTCGCCCGGTCGTCACCATGGGAACAGGCGAAACTGCGACTCGGTGGTCGCTGATTCGTAGCCTGGCCGGTTGTGCGTTATATATAGCTCGCGCTAGCGCTACGATGACCAACTCCAGCGAGACGTGGGGAAAGGATGTCGGCCTGATTATTAAGAACGAAAGCGTGAAACTACACATAGCCAATCAGTGCCATTGACGCCAATACGTCTTTAGCCGCCCTTCAGAAGGAGCCAAACCTTTTAAAGGGACAACATTCATTTGCTTCGCGAAAATGCAGCATTCAACGAATTGTTCCGAAAAATCGTTTAGATAGATCTAGAGAGTGAGACGTAAACTGTTTTTGTTTACTCTTTTCTCCAAAAATACTGCATTTTAGACAGAAATATTTCAGTGCGAGGTTTCTATTATAACCACCTTCAAACTGTATACCTTTAATGTGAATCTGTGAAATTTTTCTGTTGTTCGATCTTATCAAATGTTGTGTAGGAGGCTGACGTCACTGAAAAACGCGCACGCAAAACACCGCTGCTGATCCTTTCGTGAACCAATACACTGAATTGTTCACCTCGAGGAAGTTGCCATTTTTGAAGGCGAAATATTATGCGAAGACGAAGCAAATACAGCAGCTTATACACCGAGGGACTAGATAGTAATGGGCGCGGGTGGGAAAGGAATCTTAGTTCTCTCTGGTCGGCCAAAAAAACCGAAGCGACTCCGAACTACAACGAATCATCGAGAATGGCACACGAGGAGTGCACTCACTGTTAAACTGAAACGGACAAAGCCTTGAACAACATTGTGAAAGGTCAAAAAAGCTTTTATACCAACAAACCTCTGTCAGTGTATCACCTATACTGCATGTCTGTCCACCGAGGTATCAGAAATTACCCAAATTAGCCATTGCTTCCGTGGCAATGTACTTCGTGTATAATGTTCGAGACGACCTCATGTACAGTACATCGAAACATCGAGTCGAAATACACAAGCAGTGGGCTCGACAGAATTTACTGCGCCAGGTAAAAAAAATCAGATTTTCAGTGCGAATTTCATTCTTGAAAAACAAAATCAATCTATGGTTCGTACAGTTACATCCCCTCCAATTTGGACTGAGGTCTTTTAAACCAAGGGACACCTCTGCCTTTGAGATTTCGGGTCATTTTAATAAGTCATGCAGTGAGCAGCCTGCAACATTTTGATGTTTGACCTTTAACAACTTAAAAGTACTTAAAGGCCCAATACAACAATGGGAAGATCGGGAAACATCGATGTCTATAGATTTCCTTCTAATTTACACAGTTTGTAGATGGTCATGATGGATTCCTCATGTTGAAATCTTACGGTCTCGGATGCTGTACTTTTCAAGAAATCTTCATTCCAATATCGACAAATAGTTTATTACCCGGTACTCGCGAGTAATGAACTGTTTCTTAAAACACTACAGAACGGTGCGTAATCCGTGATTTTTCTACTATCTTTCAGATTACCATTTGAGCTCAAACCTTCGCAGGATTGCTTTTTTTGGAATGTTTTATGGTTTAACACAAAAACTGTGGCAATATGTTGACCTTTACCAATGTTGTATAGACTAGCCTTTAAAAGAAACAAAAGATACTCGATGACTAAAAAAAACAGCAAGGGGAAGAGTATTATGCATCATCACACGTTGTCTATATTGAGCAGAATGTGACAATAATTATGATGGAAAACAAATAAACGATTGGTAATAAATGATTTGTTCCACTCTGTACCGCCGCACCCTCCGAGATTCAACAGCCAGCCGTTCGGTGCACCTTCGTTGGAGCGCGTCGCCTATATAAGCAGATGCGGTGAGTTTCAGACGGCGGAGATACAGCGTGGGCGCGCGCAAAATGATTCAACCCGATGCTTGTTGCTCCGCGTTATAGTCGGGTGATCTCCGCACAACGCGACACAGCCAGATGAAACAGAGATCGGAGGGGGAACAAAACCCCACGCATATTAAGATGCTGGAACCGATGTGATTTCACATTACCCGGCTGGGTGTCCGAACAAGAACGTAGGCCCGAGAGGAGAAGAGTGTCTTTGTGTAAAGTTACACACCCCTTCCCGCCAAAATGAATTACATTTCAAAACATCAGCTTTGGGGGTTCCTGGACTGAATTATGCACGACGTGACTGAGAGCTGACCTGCCTATACCATTGCGGCTGTAACGCTCATGACAGATTTCCTCTTGAAGAACCCACTACCCACGGTGTTACAGCAGACGCACCCGATATCGCAATCCAACGTCTCATCCTTTGATTCTTCAAATGCTCAACCTGTTAGCTCAGCACTAAAGGCCTATACAACATTGGTAAAAGATTGACGCAGTTTGCGTGTTAAATCCTTAAAACATTCCAAAAAAGAAATCCTGCGAAGGTTTCAGCTCAAATAGTAATCTGAGAAAGTAGAAAAAGGCAGACAAACGTTTTTCGCACCATTCTGTAGTGAGGAAATCTGTGGAAATCGATGTTTTCCGATCTTCCCAATGTTGTACTGGGCCTTTAAAGGGGAGTTAAACCCAGAGAAAAATGTTGGCTTATCTGATCGGGTGTTACTCACCTACGAGTTTCATAAAGAGGGAAAAAACATGGAAATCGGTGGTCGAATTCGCGTTCCCGCAAACCGCCATCTTTTCGAATGGCCCGCCAGTCACTGCGGGGTATGACATCGCAACGGAAAACTCCCGCATGGGCCTGGACGCGACTTTTTCCCCCGTACACTAACGCGTCAGGTTGGCCCCTTAATAATTGCAATTGTGTGACTTGAATAAAGACCAACGCGATTTCTGCGGCTCCGTTTGGCAAGGGGCAAGTAGACTAGTGGGCGAGTTGGCTAGGGGCAAGTAGACTAGTGGTCGAGTTGGCTAGGGGCAAGTAGTTGGCAAGGGGCAACTAGACTATAATGGGCGAGTTGGCAACGAGCCGCGGAAATCGCGTTGGTCTTCATTCAAGTCGCACAATTGCAATTAAAGGGCCACCCTGACGCGTTAGTGGTACGGAAAAAAGAATCGCTGCCCGGACGGATGTACCCCTACTACTGAACATGTATATACTGCGTGCAGTTACACACTCGCGAGCTGAACGATGGTGTACTGCCAGGCTTTTGGATGTCAAAATGCCAGCGGGAAAAAAGCTGGGGAAATATTTCCATGCAGTTCTGAACAATAAGGACAAGACACCTGAGTTGTTTAGGAAGTGAGCTGCGGCCATCAAAGTTGAGAAATTTCATTCCCCTTTAAGATGCTGTCTCGTCAATCTCTCCAAGACAACACTGTAAAAACGGTGCTCATATCATGCACATGGATGAAGTATGTTGAGCCACATGGTGCACGATCCATGCGCACGATGCACACTCACTCCATGTGCTTGAGGTACAGCAAATAAGGAGATGTTCTTGTAAATGAAGCACTTCATGCACCTCATCCGGTTTTTGCTCAAGTGATTACAATGCCCTATGTACTTGAGCTACAGTATTTCATGTGCATGAAGTACAGTAGGTGCCTCAAGTGTTCATGATTCTGGGACAAATATGTGCCATTGCAGAAGTGCATAAGGTGCAGTTCGTTTTTACAGTGTAGAATTTACTCAAGGCAGGGAGAAAATATGCAGCGGCGGTTTTCACAGTTAAGATATGTAAAGATCACCATTCCCTTCCCCCCCCTTCAATATAAACAACTCGTAATGGTCTTCGAATACATTTTGGTTTGGTTCCCAGGGAATACGTCAACAGCGCCAGAGATGCGCTGTGCACATACCTGCGGGAGTCAGTAGGATTTCGACAAACACCTATACCAAACCCAGGTGCAGTCGTGCATGTTTGAACGCTGACTCTAAGCAATATAAGCACCCTCCCACTCCCCCTCAGCGATCCGAATCCACAGCGGTCAATGTTGCCCGGGGTATTTGAAAAAAAAGGCGGGTTATCATCACCCGGCAACGGCATTCCAGTCCCGCAAACGCTATTCTGCCGGTCCCATATTGTCTGATTGGCCGATTGTCATTGCCTCGTGTTTATGCATATTCATGCATATGCTCTATACTCGGCCAACCAGAGAGCCGAAGTTGGCCAATCAAAGTGAAGAGTGTCCATGAATGTGCATAATCATCAGCAGGAACGACCTCCAGGAAGAATGCCGTTGCCGGGTGAATATACACCAACATCGATCCCGAGCATACTGGTAAACAGGGTAATCACACACCCGGCTTGCGAGCCGACCTTGGTAGGGCTCTTTCGCATCACGATTGGCACGTATCTGCCCATAGGGGAATAAAGGCCATTGCTATCATCAGTCATTGTATATGGTCAGCCGTCTGTGGGCAACCTAGCATCAACTGCGTATCATTCAAGTTCAACATACATGTTGATATTAATGCATCCCGTTCAGAGGAAGTGCTGCTGCGCAATCGTATGACGACGAGGCCATCGGTAAAGGCCCAATACAACATCGGGAAGATCGGAAAACATCAATGTCCACAGATTTCCTTCTAATTTACACAGTTTGTAGATGGTCATGATAGAATCCTTATGTTGGAATCTTACGGTCTGGGATGCTGTACTTCCCAAGAAATCTTCACTCGAACATCGACAAATAGTTTATTACTCCCAAGTAATAAAATATTTCTTACAATACGGAATGGTGTAAAAACCGTGACGGGTTTTTTTTTTACCTTTTTCTACTTTCTCAGATCACCATTTGAGCTAGCTAAAACCTTGGCAGGATTGCTTTTTTGGGATGTTTAATGGTTTAACACACTAACTGTGGCAATCTTTTGACCATCGCCAATGTTGTATAGGGCCTTTAATTACATTGCAGACTCCAGCCAGTCGTAATCCTGAACAAACATGCAGATTCTCTACATCTCTAAAAGCGAAATCACTCTACCCTGACATTAATCCCAGCTAAGCTCCGAGGAAATTACATCTCAAGACTCAACGCGTGACAAGACGACCTTCCAGCGAAGTGTACACTAACAGGTGGCTACAGCACGCATCCCACCCTCATGATTGTGAGAAAACATGCTCTGAAATTATGTTCTAATCCAGCATTAAACGAGGCACACCCTTTTTGGATTAGGCAAGAGAACGGCACCTCATTACCAAAGTGACGGTATATTATACTCTCAATATGAAAACCTTGCGAAGGATCGGACAACCTCAAGGATGTTTTTTCGAGGGACAGGTGGGACCCACGATAATTGATCACTCAAGCGCCGCGCGGATGCACGGATGCGATTTACTCTATGAGGGGCATTTCCCTACCTACTATCATCTGCTTGGAGACGCCCAAACGATTCGGGAAATAGCTCAAGGGACCCGCCACCACCCCCCCCCCAAAAAAAAAAAACCCAACACACACACACACACAACGGGGCAGAAATACACATCGCACGGACGGTGACAGACAACTCGTGCGCGGCGATATCCCTCTGCGGAAGACGGGACGGGTGAAATAAGTAGCGATTTTTCCTGGGCGGTGTCACGAGCCGTAAGCGGCTTTCTGAGACGATGTAGCCTACACACTCCTCCTGATCGCGCAGTAACCCCCCCCCCCCCCTCCCATCTCCCCTATACTCCCCTCCCTCACTCCAATACATGCACCCATTATGCTTGGGATGCTGTCAGATTGAAGAAGAAACAAATCACAGCTCAGTCTATACGAGTGAAACCACAGGGGCGCGGGGATACGGATGCGAGAGAGTTATCTTACAAATCAATTAGCCCGCTCCACCTTACACCCTCTCGCTGTGTAGACTCCCTTCGTCTCGGGAAGCACAAGCAGCTGCCGAAGACTGCAACCCTATGAGGTGTGGACAGCAAGACGAAGGCAAGCTACGGAGAAGCCTTGAGCTCGTCAATCCGTGCGCGTGTGACAGACGAATCGGCAGAGTGTGTATAGAGATGTTATGTGGGTTTAAAACAATTTTCTTTGGACGGCCAATTACGCCCCCCCCGGGAGCATCAGAGGGCCGCGGAGTGAAGAACACGAAAGCACGGAGTGAGATAGGAGCGGCGGGTGCAGATAAATCTCGTCACCGCGATGGCGTCTTTCCGTTGAGCCGCACACCGAATGTGTCAGAATGTCTGCGGCGCTGGGGTTTAATTTGATGCGAAGGACGACAGCTCGAGAAAGTGCCTTGACTTCCTGAGAAACGGAATTATGCGAACCATTATGTTCCGGCCATACTTCGCTGACTAACATGAATCAGATTATCCTCCCCCCCAACCCCAACCCCAACCCCTAAATCCCGAAAGCTTCCACTATTTACATGCAAAATGCTTGGTTGGATAATTCACCCAAGCATAGGCAACCATGATCCATTCTATAGACCAGGAGATAGCAAGAATGTAAATTGAATTATGGCGACTTTCTAAGAAACAAGCCTCCAATGAATACACACCATACATGCATAATACCCTTGCGATCTTCAGGCAGAGGCATTCTGGTTCAACCAAAACCAAAATCATATGCTGACAGCTAAGTCCTATAAGTCTGTGCCCATATATATTTTATGTTATGTGGAATGTGTTACCTGCAAGCATATAATTAAGCATTGACTGAGGAATTATGTGGGTTGAAAACCTTTCTGTTTAAAGCCCCTACACAACATTGGTCGAGGTCAAAGAATATCATGCATACGTTGTCTGATCCAACATATGCATGAAATAGCACACCTGTGAAAATTTCAGCTCAATCCGCCAACCGAGTCTTGAGAAAATCTTGAAAACCGCTTCATTTGTTTCACGAAAATGCAGCATTCGACGCCGTACTGTTCCGAAAAATAGTTTAGATCTCGGTGAGACGTAAAGTATTTCTTTTACTCATTTCTCCCAAAATTAAACATTTTAGGCAGAAATATTTCAGTGCGAGGTTTCTACTATAACCATCTTCAAACTGAATAAGTTTCATGTAAATCTGTGAACATTTCTGTTTTTCGGTCTTACATTGGTAAGATCGAAAATGGTTATAGTAGAAACCTCGCACTGAAATATTTCTGCCTGAAATACTGTAGTATTGTTTTTTAGAAAAGAGTAAAGAAATCGTTTACGTCTCACCCCTAAATCTAAACATTTAAAAAAAACAAATAGGCCTAAGCGGTTTTCCACTATTTTCTCAATACCCAGTTGGCGGATCGAGGTGACATGTTCAAATGTGTGCTATTTCATACAGTATGTTGGATCAGACAACGTATGGATGCTAATCTTTGACCTCGACCAATGTTATCCCTTTAAATCATCATTTAAATGATTCAATTGTATTTTTGTCCAATGTAGGCCTACCCTCTGCGCCCTCGAATAGTTCACTAGAGGACTGACGCACAACAATAATTTAGATAAGATTTGAAGGTTCGCATGGTGGAAATACCAAGTAGGAGGTTTGCAGTGACACCATGTACATCATCCCTTAAAGAGAAGGAGTATGATAAGATTTGAAGGTTCGCATGGTGGAAATACCAAGTAGGAGGTTTGCGGTGACACCATGTACATCATCTCTTAAAGAGAAGGAGTATGATAAGATTTGAAGGTTCGTATGGTGGAAATACCAAGTAGGGGGTTTGCAGTGACACCATGTACATCATCTCTTAAAGAGAAGGAGTATGATAAGATTTGAAGGTTTGCACGGTGGAAATACCAAGTAGGAAGTCTGCAGTTACACCATATAGGCCTACATGTACATCATCTCCTAAAGAGAAGGAGTATGATAAGATTTGAAGGTTCGTATGGTGGAAATACCAAGTAGGAGGTTTGCAGTGACACCATGTACATCATCTCTTAAAGAGACTGGAGTATGATAAGATTTGAAGGTTTGCACGGTGGAAATACCAAGTAGGAGGTTTGCAGTGACACCATGTACATGTACATCATCTCTTAAAGAGAAGGAGTATGATAAGATTTGAAGGTTCGCATGGTGGAAATACCAAGTAGGAGGTTTGCGGTGACACCATGTACATCGTCTCTTAAGAGAAGCAGTATGGCTCTGAAAAGAGTCGGTAACTCAACGTTTCGGGTAGTGTATATCTCTGCCCGTCGTCAATTATTTATATACTATTTTTCATGTGACTAAATATCGCTGACAATTATGCCTCCATTTGGGTTTTGAGATGTCTGACTTATACTTTGAGTTACTTTGTATTGCTTTGCAGCGGAGGAAATGCTTGGTATATAGGCAGACGTTGGCCGGCCATCCCCAAAACCCTTGATTAAAAAATCGTCGTGATATCGTTCGTTCTAATCCCGTCTTCGTGACTGAGTCAGCAACAATCGGTATAGACACTTCCAGACCTCACGCGCCCACGCTTTCTGGCACTAACCCGCCCGGTTGTGTCTACTGCTTATTACCTATAACACATCCACTTTCTAAACTCACAAGCATCCACGTTTTGACATGCGAAGCCAACAGACTCCCATTCCGAGGGACATGCAGTCTTTTGCACGTCGATCCAATCTCTACAAAGCTGCCTAGAATCAGACGGTTCTTCTTTTTTGGGGTGTTGTCTTGAGAGTTTCTTTTTCTTCTTTAAGTACCAAATCTTCGGATTTCGAAGTGATATCGAATGAGTCCCATGCTGTAAGGAATCCTATCCTGTTTTGTGATATAGTCAGTCACACATAATCAAGGGCCTCAAGGTGACTTTGTATTTCTTCAAGACACATCTTGGTGGAATTAGTTTTTCGATAATAGACAGCCCTGAGACATTAGTCGGCATCGTATGCATACTTTTGCTGAGATCTGTGCGTGAATATTTTGCAGGCGAGGGGATAAATCGCTGTCAGTTTTTTTAAGCACGCGGCCGATGGCTCCCCTCCCCCCTCTCTCTCTCTCGCTCTCTCTCCCCCTCTCTCGTTCTCTATCTCCCCCTCTCTCCCTGTCTCTCCCCCGTCTCACCTCTCTCTCTCCCTCCCTCCTTCTATCTCTCCCCCTATCCCTCCCTCCTTCTCTCTCTCCCACTCTCTCCCTCCCTCTTTCTATCTCCCCCTCTCTCCCTCCCTCCTCTCTTCCCCATTTCTCGCTCTCTTCCCGCCCACTCTCTCCCTGTCTCTCCCCATTCTCCCCTCTCCCTCCCTCCTCTCTCTCCCCCTCTCTCCCTCTCACTCTCCCTCTCTCTCCCCCCTCTCTCCCTGTCTCCCTCTCTCCCTCTCCCCTTCCTCTCTCCCCTTCCCCTCTCTCTCTCGATCTCTGCGTCCGCACACTGGTCGGTATGCCGGTCACGACGCGGTGATTTGCCCCAATTAACCCCACTCTGATGGAGCACCGACCGCACTGCATACCTTACATTGTCGCCGTTCCTGACACGAATTAATTGAATGGCTCCATATAGTAAATATAGATCATATTTCCTCCCCGACCACTAAAGATTCCAAACGAATGTAGTTCTGACACGTTTCCCGCGTGGATCATTCTCAAAGGCTGTTAGTACTTTTCCTAAACACCCTGTCCTGTGCAAATACGGCGTTTCAAAATGTGTAAGGATATCAATGAGGTAAAAGTGAAACTTGTATTGATATAAGAATATATATAATATTGTAAACTACTTATAATGACGAAAAATGGCAAACAGAGGAAATCTAAAAGAGCCTGATTGTTCGATCCTTTAAGAACTTCTTTCAAATGGACTTTGATAAACATCCTGGTGGGATCGGAAAGTGTTTTTTTTCTCGCTAAACTGAACAGGCTGTTATACTGCCAGGAATAGGCTTCCCGCCGACGTCATCGGACAGGCTTCAGAGAAGTGGGCTGAGCGATGCAAGGAGGCAGTACATCATTTTGTTTTTGTAAGGCCGGTCTCAGACAGCGGCTCTCTGGTCGTAGAACAGTCTTCTTTAACCCAACAAGCACATTTTTAGACTCTTTTCGTAAAGTTCTATCAATGTCGCTCTGCGTGCTCTCATATATACTGCGTGTCTGTGCGTTCGTGAGATTATTTGATTTCCCAACAGCGCCGTTTGTCAAGTTTCAACGTAGCTGGTGGGTTTGGGCTTGGTATAAAACAAACAAACAAACAACCAAACAACAACAACAACAACAACAACAGCAACTACAGGCCCTGGTGTCACTGCATTGGAGATATGTCCTGCTTGTATACTGAAACGCAGTGTCCTCTGAATTGTGCGATTGAGCATTTTGGTTATTTTATGGTCAACGAGCAGTTTGCACTATTTTTGCATCACCTTTTTCTTTCGGTGTGTGTGGGTGTGTGGGAGGGGGGGTCCGATCGTTAGTTACTTGGGCGAGCAGGAGTTTCGTGAGAGCTCGGGATTGACGTGGACTGTCGCGGCGAACTTAATTGGAAATTTCCGAGAAAATAAAGCCAAAATGGACGAGGTGCAGTTGGGTGGTCTCCAATTCCCGAAGCTCATTAAAATTAATTGGACATTACCAGAATCCTCCGTATTTGCGTTTATCGTATTGAGGGGTTTACCGCCCGCGGGTTGAAGCGTACGGAGGTCGCTGTGTGCATGCGACCAAGATCGGAAATTGGGAATGATTTTTTTTGCAAAACGTCAAAAGGAAATGAGAGATAGAGGAGAGAGAGAGAGAGAGGAAAAAAAACTTACCAGCTAGAGAGGACGTATACTCATGCTGTGGGTTCCATCAAGATCTTGCATTTTGTCGTGGTTCTACTCTCCGGTTGTGAGACTCCTTCATCCGAGCATCCCAGTGGAGGGATTCGATCCTTCCAGTGCGTGTACGAGTACGCGTGTGTGTATGTGAGGGGGGGGACCCGTTGATGGCCAAGCACGAGTTGAATCACGCTGTGGCTCCACCGCGCCTATAGCATCAATGTCAATCCTATCAAGCCGAGCGCTCACGCCAGCCCTCGTCAGCTTCCCGCGTGATATAGGGGGTACCTCCAACCTTTCCCTCTCTGTCTCTCCCCACTCTCTCTCTCTCTTTCGCTCACTCCTTCGCCCTCTCCATCTCCTATACTGTCTCGCCGTTGGACAGTGCAACGGCACGCAGGTAAATGCACGCGGTATCGGCCAATCGAATATTATAAGGAGGTGTGTGTGACGGGAGAAGGAGAGGGGGGGGGGGTTGGGAAGACGAGCCGCCGTATGACGTGCCTGCTACTTACCATCGATTGAGGGCGCTAATTAAACACGGAGGTGTCACTATGCATTCATCCGTGCCGCGCCATCTCCAGTGCTCGAGCCGCGTATTGTTTTGACGAAGGATTCGTATGCGAGTGCGCACCCCCGCGAACGGGCAATATCAATTTACGAGCATCGACTCCACCCTACCCCCTCTCCCATCGCGTCACCTCCGAGTTGAAGACATAAGGGAGAGATAGAGAAGGGGGAAAAGGGTGGGAAATAGTACAGGGAAAGAACAGAGAAGCACGGGATTTACACCAACACGTGTGGAGAGGAACGGAATTCCAGACTCACCGGGGCTGCATGGGTTTCCCCGAGTCATCCGGGCTGCCGAAGTCCCCCACGAATAGCGGGGTGTGGAATTATACACCGGCCATGGCGTGGAATTAATTCCATAATACTCCCGCCCCAGAATAACCATTCTTTCATCCGAATCAAGGCAAACAGGAACAAAAAGTGCATGGGCACGTTCTGTGTATACTGGACCTCCCCCTTCCGATCCCCCACCACACGAACACCCACGTAATAGCGTAAGCCTCATTTTTGGACAATTCCTAGTCGGACCAAAAAAACACACCGAATTCTGGTATGAAAGATTACAGAGTGACCCCTTTTCTTTCTTTCGTCTTTGCGTTGTGTGTTTTTACCCTTTTATTTCCACACTCCATTTCAACTTTACCTCGGTACAGACGGAGAGAGATATGGAGATGGAGAGAGGGGAGCGAGACAGAGAGAGATGGAGATGGAGAGAGGAGAGATACATAGAGAGGGGGAGAGACTGAGAGATAGAGAGAGAGAGATGGAGAGGGAGAGAGGGTAGGGAGACAGAGAGAGAGGGAGAGAGATGGAGAGGGAGAGAGGGTAGGGAGACAGAGAGATGGAGATGGAGAGAGGAGAGATACATATAGAGAGGGGGAGAGGGGAGAGAGACAGAGAGAGAGACAGAGAGATGGAGAGGGAGAGAGGGTAGGGAGACAGAGAGAGAGGGAGAGAGATGGAGAGGGAGAGAGGGGAGAGATACATAGAGAGGGGAGAGAGGAGAGAGGCCGGGAGAGAGACAGAGAGAGAAAGAGAGAGATGGAGAGGTAGTGATGGGAGGGAGACAGAGAGAGACAGTGAGATGGAGAGGGCCAGGGAGAGAGGGGAGAGAAACATAGAGAGGGGAGAGAGGGGAGAGGGACAGAGAGAGACAGAGAGATGGAGAGGGAGAGAGGGGAGGGAGACAGAGAGAGAGATGGAGATGGAGAGAGGTGAGAGATACATAGAGAGGGGAGAGAGGGGAGAGAGACAGAGAGATGGTGATGGAGGGAGGGGAGATATACATAGAGAGGGGAGAGAGACAAAGAGAGAGAGAGAGACAGAGAGAGAGGGAGGAGACAGAGAGAGGGAGAGGGATGGAGAGGGAGAGAGGGGAGAGAGAGAGGGGGAGGGAGAGAGACAGAGCGATGGAGAGGGAGAGAGGGGAGGGAGACAGAGAGAGGGAGAGAGATGGAGAGGGAGAGAGGGGAGAGAGGGGAGAGAGACAGAGGGAAGGAGCGAGAGATGGAGAGGGAAGGAGGGGAGAGAGACAGAGAGAGGGGAAAGAGGGGAGAGAGAGGGGAGAGGGAGGGGAGAGGGAGAGGGGGAGAGGGGGACAGAGAGAGGGAGGAGAGGGGAGAGAGGAGAGGGAGAGAAAAGAGGGGGGAGAGAGGGGAGAAAGAGGGGTAATAGAGAGTCTGAGAGGGGGACAGAGAGAGGGAGGGTTGGAAGGAGGGAGAGAGAGTGGGCGGAGAAAGAGAGAGGGGAGAGAGAGAGGGGGAGAGAGAGCCGTCAAGAGCGTGAATCTGTGGCATCGGCGATCGAGCGAGCGAGAGGCAGCGGCAGGTTTGGCAAGGGATGGTGTCGGTCAATATACAGCTCCCTTCTCCACCCGACAGGGGTAGATTTAGGTTAGGTGTTTTTTTCTCTCTCAGACGCATCACGCCCAAGTCGACAAGTGCGCCTGCCCTGTGTCGGTCGGCGGTCGAAGGAGGGGATCTCGGAGCGATGCAGCGCAGTAGACAGGCGGGAAGACAGAGTATACTGACGGCAGAGCTGCAGCTCTTGCGCGCTCGGTGGCGGTACCGGAAGGGTAGGGAGAGGGAGGGCGAGGAGCTAGATCGATGGCATGCCGAGTGAGGAACCATCCATATCACTTGAGGGCGCTTCAAGATCAACTCCGTTCTTAGCAGGCCTCACTTGACAGCTGCTCCGTGTGTATATGGGGACAGGGGAGGTCGATTTTTGCCCGGCACTGCCAGAAAAAGAAGAAGAAGAAGAAGAGAGGTTGCCGAAGAGGATAGGACGAGTGTGCAGCACCCCCCCCCCCCTGCCAACGCGCTCTTCAACGTCAATGTACTCCCTAGACCTCTAATATTTTGGTCAGGTAGTACCCGTGCCGCACAGCGAGCGCGCTTTGTCCGCTCTGTCCGACAATATTGTTTAGGCAGCTAGGGGAGCATGTTGACGTTGAAGAGGTGTTGGCACCGAGGAGCTGCACGGTACAGACACGCAATCATTTTGCCTTACCATTCAGGACAACATCGAGTCGAGAAATGACCGGTGGTTCATAATAGAAATCTCAAAAAGCAAATCCCGGTTTATAAATAAAATTTACCTGCTACCGTAACAAAACGCATGCCCAAAAACAAACACCAGAAACACAACCAAAACAAATGCATGTTATGCCATAAAGTACCGTAATTGTTGGTAAAAGCTTACTGACTTAATAATGGCCAACCGAAGACAGCCTGTTAGAATCGAAACTTCATTAATTTCTCAGGCCCAGTACAACATTGGGAAGATCGGAAAACATCGATGTCCACAGATTTCCTTCTAATTTACGCAGTTTGTATATGGTCATGATAAAATCCTCATGCTGAAATCGTACGATCTGGGATGCTGTATTTCTCGAGAAATCTTCACTCAAACATTTTGACACATAGTTTATTACGTGACGGTTTTTTGCCTTTTTCTACTTTCTCAGATTACCATTTTGAGCTTAAAACTTCGCAGGATTTATTACTTATAATGTTGAATGGTCTAACACACAAACTGTGCATGCCAGTCTTTTGACTTTTACCATCGTTGTATAGGGCTTTTAAGTTAAAGGTTTTTCACTCCATCTAGGTCACGGCGTGTTTTTTCTTCCCTTTTCCATGTAAGGTACCGAAGAAGAAAAAAAATCGTTACACGCAGTCAACAATTCAGCTGTGATTTTGCACTTTGAATCTCAAGTTAACGGGGGCGGGTGTGGCCGGCTGTGCGCTGTTGAACGAAAGCCATTTTGGAGAGGTGCCGGGGTTGCGAGTGCCACCATTAACTTGTTCAACTGGAGTAGCATGGGGGCGGTATACCCCGAGGCCGTAAGGGGGTATCGCACGGTGCTCTTGCGCGGCCCGGACACGCTGGGCGAAGGCGACGCTATCGCCGCTAAGATGGCGAGGAGGACGTGCTCCAATGGTGGTCTAGAAATGCCCTCGTCAAGTGCTTTAATGCAGGACGAAAGTTGGGTCACACGTCTGGACTCGGGAGGTCTGTCACTGCCATAGCCTATACACACAGTACATACACGACACTGCGACAGTACATAGTTCGCACTATTAGCGATGCATTTAGTCCGAGTAACTTGGACCTACAATCCGCTTTTTTTTAATTTGGAGGGGTCGATCGGGCGATAGTAGGGTCCAAGGACTTATGCCGCGTTCCAACCACGTCGTGATTACCGTGTTCACGAGTTCACTAGTCGTGAAGAGGCGTTCCAATCGTCTGGTAACTCGTGCTCACCAGTCGTGAACTGGAGGCAGAAATCTTGCCTCCACTTCACGACTTGACAACAAAATGGAGTCAGGAGGTCAAAGGGCACAAAGTTTAGACCAACATCGATGCATGCATGAGTTACAATAAGATTACAATACGGTGGTGGCTTCTGCAGCCAGGAACGAAAAGGTGAATTTACCATGATTTTACCAAGCTGTTCTACACGCACATGTCAGGACTATAGTAATAATTTCCATTACCTTAGCTGCGAGACGTCGGCGAGTTGTCCGATTCGCGTACGTTTGTGAAAACCAGCCGCGTGGCAACTAGCATTACTATTCGGTCTTTGCGCTTGCGCACTGTGCCTGTTGGCATGCGTGTTGGTGAGTAGCATTGTAATGCAGCCCACGTGAACTGGGAAATACTGGTCGTGAACACGATAAACACGATGTGATTGGAACGCAGCATAAGTATGGTAACACTGCCGTGACTACCCCCGACCGAAACCCTCAGATTTTACCCCGAAAATACCCGTGAAACCGTCCCACGGCCCACGCGCACATCTTTGGATTAAGTAGTCCCACTTACTGGGCCGCTAGTAGCTCCCTTAAACGAGTTTTGAGATTATCTGTGCGACAGATAATCTCAAAAACTCGTTTAAGGGAGCTACTAGCGGCCCAGTAAGTGGGACTATGGATTAAGTGAGAATCACATAATTATTTCAATACTGGTCATTTGCGTTACTCACGTTTGGGGGAAAGGGAGAAATTCCCCCTTAGTTGATAAAGAAGATTCTCTCCCGTCCGACGTGCCAAAAGGCAGCCATCTTTGAATTCAAATTGAACCGGTACACGCAAATTGATGATGTTCTGACAGGTCCGGTGCGCAGTGTGTCTGTGTGAGTGGGTGCGCACGCACGCACGCGTTGACCCCCGCGACTGTTTCCACTTTGCCCAGACAACAATATGGCGGTGTGAAATCGGTTCCAGGTCAATCCATGGCACGAGCCAACCCTTCATCTTTCATAATTCAATTAATATTAGATTAACCCCACCATTTTAATGACTTACGACGGACACGAGAAATGTGCAAATTTGTAAACGACACTTATCATTTTAATACATCCGTTTAAAGTACATCATAATAATTTTTCCTTTTCTAGATCTTCGTATATATTATATACATACATTATAATTGAACCAAATACAAAAAATTACTGTTCTCTGCTTTTAATGCACTGATTGCAACTACAGCGTTTCCACCCAAAACGGTCCGTATAAATTCACGCCTATTACGCCACAGTCGAAAAAAAATAGAACTTCAAACTTCATTTCGGATCAGCCAATCAAAAGAGACAAGAATGGAGACAAGGGATTTCGTTTTTTCTCAAGCCAACGTGAAAGAAAGAACGAGAAGACAGTTATGGTAAGACTCGGTATAAGCGTGTACTCTTTGTGTAAACATTGATTGCTAAGCATACACCAGCAACTAATGCACCCACCTACGCATCGGCTTCTTTAGATAGAGGGCGCACTACAATAAAGCAATGGGATCGTTAATACGGCGGCGCATAAAACACGATACCAATGAGGTTTGGGTGTGCACAGCGAGTCGTACGAAGGCTGGGGGTTACTTGAAATGCGTCTGATAGGCTAATTGGATTGGCAAATTCGCCTGTCGCCCTTTCCGCTTGCACTCACGTACAACTTGCTTACATCCATCTTGCTTAGATGTCGATTCATACCAAAAAAAATCAATAGGAGGAATTGGAACTTCTCTGGGAAAACAAATTCAATTAAATCAGGTCAGAAATTCAATTCCGGAATGGTCGAATTACAGTCTCACTATTTGTGCAGGAACGGGGGCATACTGTAAGGTTACATGGAAATACAGAAAGGGAAATACAGTTTCGTTGTGTGAGTGTGGAATGTGAGGATCGTGTGATTTTCATACATTGCGTCTCCGAGTTTGAACTGCAGTCAAACGGCCAGAAGCAAGCAAGGCGGGCACACTAACCACAACACGAAGGTTCTAAATGGAAAAAAAAGGTTAGGCCTACATCGTTCCTATAAATGCCATTGGCATGTAAATTTAAACAACAACCTCCATAGACGAAATGCGACAACGACCCGTTCAATATCCACAGCAGATCAGAAGACCACTGCGCATTGCATAGGAACAAATTATACCACTCGTAAAATACAGCGAGTAAGAATACTGTACGTACAAACAAGCAAGGGCCATTTCTGCTTATGGTTCGGCCTTCGCTGACGTCACTTTAAAAAAAAAAAAATCTCTTTACAGAAAGACTGACTGAACCGTGTTCCAGTTGAAATCATACAAAAAAAAGTAATACATGAATTGACACGCATGAAATGAATCGGGCAGACTCGTGGAAAGATCGCTTGGCCCAAAAGTCTCTCTTGGATTGCGGGGAATAAAATGCTTGCACACTGAAAGTCGAGGTCGCGTGAAACGAAAGAGGAGGCAAGCATCTGTCTGCCTTCACCCATCACAAAGAGCTCGATTTTTTGCTGAAACTCTGTGACAAAAACTCCTGTGCTTGGCTAGAAAGTTTCTTATCATGAATACTACTCTTAATTGT
Source organism: Luidia sarsii (assembly GCA_949987565.1). Taxonomy (NCBI): domain Eukaryota; kingdom Metazoa; phylum Echinodermata; class Asteroidea; order Paxillosida; family Luidiidae; genus Luidia; species Luidia sarsii. The sequence goes on from OX465112.1 coordinate 6,832,652, forward strand.
TCATTTTCGGTGAATTATTTTGTGGATAAACACGATTGCGTCGAAGGTACTGCTGTTATAGCAGATTTCAAGGGAAGGTGGGTTACCAGACCAACTTGAATGAAATCCACTGCCATCAGGTGAACGAGTAAACAACAAACATGGAATTGTCCACATGGTATACAAAGCAAGCACGAGCTCTCTTGGACTTTTGTGTAACCCCTGACATTTCTCTCAATTGGACTCGTGGAGTACTTACTGCTGGCGTTTAAACGCCGGCGTGACTGGGCGCCACAGCACGCCAACCCTACTACTACCCACACGGTGTCGTGCCCAAAAAGAGTCCGACCACAGAGTGTCCGAGCACAGCCTAGGCGTACGCACGGTGCACAGCCCTCATACCTATAAGGCACTCAAGCAGGCCTAATTATGTGACGTCAACGACGCATAGCCAATCAGGTCCCAATATGCTAATAAGTGGGCACTATTTGGCAGCGGTTACTTTTTGGCACGACACCAGGTATCGGCAGATTAAACCACACCACCTGAGGGTGCTGTCACACCATACACAAAGTCTGCACGCTACTCTCGGATAACAACAGTAACTTATCATTGGTATCAGACTTTCTAGCGAGGTATATTTTGGGTAACCAGAGCCCTCATCCAAAACGCGGCTTTGGCTTCGACTCCGTTATCCAAAAGTTAAAAACCATAGGTTTGGATTTCTTTGTTGAAGTGTTGGGATCCTTTTTTCAAAACGCAATATAATAAGACATTCACATTCACAAACGATGCCGAAGGCGTCCCATGTTCATGCCTTGCACTTGAATATGGACGAAAGACAAAACCGGAGCCTGAGCCTAAGCTGGGTTTTGAAAAGGGCTCAGGAGTTATCTGAATAGGAAGCATTTGGGGTCATTTGGGGTCATATCAGCATACTTAATCTGCAAGTTAACCACTGCATACATCAATATTATGACGATATCGCAAAACAAAAACCTCTTACAGAAAATACAGACCTGAACAATTTATAACCTGCCCTTTTTCTTATTTTTGTGGGCGTCACAAAAGCAGGTTTTTTCTCTGATGGGAAAAATGGATAAGGTAATGGGCCAGAACCTCTCTCTCTGGAATTCCCTTTCTGGTTCTTGCTTTCCAGCCTACAAACTTGCCCTTTTCAAGAGGAATGTCAATTCCTATCTCCAGCCTTTATGAGTCCCTCTCTATCTCCTTCTTTCCGTAACCCATAACCTTGAGTGGCTTTATACCTTTGTTTTGAGCGAAAATGCATGAAATAAAATTAAAATAATAACAACAAAAAATGTTTTCCTGTGCTTTCCCCAACAACCATCTAGGCCAGTAAAATATATTATTAAGGTGGCCAACGAATGGTCATTTCAGTGGCCAATGCCCTCCTAGGCCACTAATTATGCATATTTCCATACCTCTTAGAAGGCAGCCCCTTTGTCAGAATGAAACGTTTCAGGGAAGACATCATTCGTCATGCAGGGGTGCTTGGAAAACGAAAACAAATCACCTGAATTAATCATATTTTTTTAAACAGTTTTGTCCCTGCCTTGCTTGGCTTATTCTTTATCTTTGGGGAGACAATTTTTCAGATAACCTGCTGCAAAAATCGCATTACGTACGTATCACAAATTTCTTTACAAGATCTCTTTACACTATGTACAACGATTCTGGTTTTAATTTATCATTTGTTTTATACAATATATAAATTCTGCTTCTCAATAATGCATACTTGATTCATTGTAACTGTTTTGTTTCTCTCTGTCAAACTGTGTCCTGATCTACACAGGAATTCAAGCAAAGTGTTTTCCCAAAACAACAAAAGTTCCTTCCAACATAGATATTTTTGTGAAGTTGTCAACGATGATATAAAAAAAAACCTACGTAAAAGTTATAAACAGATCTGCGGGCCAATGGATCTGAAATTAATTTCATTTTGGTAATTTTCCAACCCTGCAGAGCAAAGAATTAGTTCAACCAAGTGCTGGGAGCGAACAGAAAAAAGCAGACAGCATAAATAGTTGCATTGGTAGAAGTTACATCATTAATATTTATATATATATTCATGAATATTCACATTTTGGTCAGTCGATCCTTTGTCAGGTACAATTAATGTTGTGCTTCTTGTTTCTGTTTAGTAAGCTATGTACACTCTGCTGAATATTCCTGACATTCATGAATATTCAAACAGCTACCCATCTTGTCCAGAAAGAATGGTCTCTATCTGAACTTCAGCCATAGTTCCAATTTTTGGACACTTAAAAATATTCTTATTTTTTGTCCATACATGATGATTTCCATTTGTACACATTTTGTCAAATTTAGTGGGCCTGACGTTTCGATCCTAGCAGGACCTTTTTCAAAGGCAGGACCTTTCACTCTGCCTTTGAGAAAGGTCCTGCTAGGATCAAAACGTCAGGCCCACTAAATTTTAAGCTTTGTAATTTGGTAATTTTAGTCAATAAGCAGTTTGCAACATTTTTGTATATCATTTTGTCAAATTGTTCAAAGGCCGGTAAAACAACCGTGGAGGCATAATTATTTGGTACTTGGAAAAAAAAAAAATGAACAGAGTGCCATTGCATGAAAGAAGAATGAATGCCAAATAATTGGTCTGGAAATGCCGACTACTCACCACCTTTGGGGGCTGAAAAGAGAAGGCGACAAGGTCTGCAATTGGGTGGGCATTAACCAACAAAAATGTAATATCAAAATGATTCACCTAGGTGACAGACCCACACAGTGGACATGCCTGTTATGTGAAAAATGTTCCAAATGTGTCACGAACTTGCGTCTTTAGACGATCAGGCAATTCTTGCCATCGCCAGCAATAATGGAGCTCTTTTAGTTCATCACTCGAGTGAAGAGTTGTGGTTCTGCTGCCTCTGTGTCCCAATTGCCCGTAACGAAATGAGTGCTTAACTGCACATGACCAATAGGGCATGGGAGCATGTTGATCTTGGGCATTCTCAATCAATGCCCATGGACCCTATGCCCCCTCCATCTGTCTGGACCCTCTCTCTTCCTCTCTTCTTTCTTCTCTCCTCTCTCTTTGTCTGTGTCTGTCTATCTCTCTGTCTCATTGGATCTCTATTCTTTGTTTGTCTCTCTTCTTTCTCCCTGTCCTTCCCTGTATGCTACTCTTTGTTTGTGTGTGTGTTTTTCCCTGACCTTCTCTGTATGTCACTCTTTAGACCTCTTGCAAGGCTTGAGAAAATGTCTCCTGCATGAGAAATCTTACAAAAAGTGCCATCGTGTGAAAGGTTACCGATACTTGAGAGTGATTGACGTCCCTGGTGAACCCTTGATCAATTTTGTCGTACGTCTGGACCTCCGCCAACTCTTCCGCTAGCGGAGGATATCTCACAGGACCCTTGACAATCGTTTGTGTGATTTATTGTATGACGTCCCGTGCTAAACGCTAAAATCTCTTTAAAGTGATCTTTTTCAGCATCGTTTGTGTGAGTGTGTGGTACCTCCATTCCCTCTCTCCCTTTTTCTAAAGGCCACAAACCCATGGATGGCCCTCCTGCCCCGGGTCTAGGCGTGGCCGCTGCTGTTGGTCAAGTGGGCGGCCAGGACTTGGCTGAACTTCTTCTGGTGGAGGTCAATGGCCTCGATGCTGCGGAAGAGAGCCTCGCACTGGATGTCCTCGGGGAGCTTGGTCAGGTACTGCGCCAGCTGGATGAACTCCAGGGAGATGAGGATCTCCTCATAGAGGTGCAGGATGCCTGGACGGACGAAGGGAGAGACGGACGAACGGAGGGATGGAGGGAAGGAAGGAAGGAAGGAAGGAAGGAAGGAGGGAAGGAGGGAAGGAGGGAAGGAGGGAAGGAGGGAAGAGGGGAAGGAGGGAAGTAGGGAAGGAGGGAAGGAGGGAAGGAGGGAAGGAGGGAAGGAGGGAAGGAGGGAAGTAGGGAAGGAGGGAAGGAGGGAAGGAGGGAAGGAGGGAAGGAGGGAAGGAGGGAAGGAGGGAAGAAGGGAAGTAGGGAAGGAGGGAAGGAGGGAAGGAGGGAAGGAGGGAAGGAGGGAAGGAGGGAAGGAGGGAAGGAGGGAAGGAGGGAAGGAGGGAAGGAGGGAAGGAGGGAAGTAGGGAAGGAGGGAAGGAGGGAAGGAGGGAAGGAGGGAAGGAGGGAAGGAGGGAAGAGGGGAAGGAAGAAACCAGTCATGATTGAGGCAAAGACTAGACAAGTAACACCCGGTGGCGCAATGCGTTCACCCCATCCAGGCTTCATCAGTGACCCATTGGTAACACCTGGATGGACCAGTGGCCCAATACCTTCACCCCAACAACATTTCATCAGTGACCCATTGGACATCAGCCCGGAATATGATCTCCCGAGGACTGTCTGGTCAAACCTGAACCGTCTGCAGAGTGTTGTTGGTCACTTCAAGGCCAATTGGTTCAGATGGGGGCCTGTCCCAAAGCCCTGCCTGTGAGAGTGGTGCCGAGGAACAAACAGATGATCATCGCAGCCAGCTCACTTAACCATTCACAATGGTTAAATTGCACAATGTTTTTTTGGAAAATGAAACCTCTCTAAATGATAAGACTTCCAAGGTTTGCATGGTGGAAATATTAACATAGCTGCCAATCTATCTTAACCCTAACCGGCATTGAAACCACAATTTTTCCTGGGGGAGGATAAGGGCCATGCACCACGACATTCCACAGCGCGGGTTTTTGTGGTGTCCTGTGGTATGTGAGCCTGCACCCCTGAGGGCACTGTGGTAAATTGCGGTATACAGTGTGTGTCCTGTGCGGGAGGTGCAAAGCGTTAGGGTTAAAGTAAATTAGGAATACTTCTGCTAAAGAAGAGGAATCACAGAGCAAACTACATAGGAATACGTGTATTTCCAAGCCAAAAATCGGAATCTGTTGTCAAGAGCTTGTAAAAAGTGATACAGTGATAGTAAAAAAAGGAGAGGAATTTGAATGATTCTTCTGAAATAGGAATGGTTGGCAGCTATGTACTAAGTGGAAGGTTTGCGGTCACACCATGTGGCACTTCTCTTTCGAGAAGGAGTGTGGCTCTGAAAAGAGCCTCTCTAATGATGACTTTGGTCTGCCTCACCTAGAGCTGTCCTGAAGATGAACTCCTCACCGTCTCTAAAGAAGATGTCCAGAAAACGACAGGCTACATCCAGAGGTAGCGACTTGGTGTACAGAGTGTACATCCTACAAATGAATGGAAAGCCAGAACGTGAGAACCAGAGGAAGATGAGATGGAGAGAGAGCTGGTCATACATGTATGGTCGTCCCTGGCATCCCCATGGTATTCCAGACTAAGGGATGGGTAACATGGGAGGGGATGAGGTGGTTGGGGTGGGATGGGATGAGATGGGATGGGATGGGAATGGATGGGATAGGATGGGATACGATACGATAGGATGGGATGGGATGGGATAGGATGGGATACGATAGGATGGGATGGGATGGGATGGGAGGGGATGGGATGGGATAGGATAAGATAGGATGGGATGGGATGGAATGGAATGGGATGGAATGGGATGGGATGGGATGGGATGGAAGGGGATGGAATGGCCAGGGTGGGGTGAGGTGGGATGGGATAGGATGGGATGGAGTGGGATGGAGTGGGGTGGAGTGGGGTGGAGTGGGGTGGAGTGGGATGGAGTGGGATGGAGTGGGATGGAGTGGGATGGAGTGAGATGGAATGGCCAGGGTGGGGTGAGGTGGGATGGGATAGGATGGGATGGAGTGGGATGGAGTGGGATGGAGTGGGATGGAGTGAGATGGAGTGGCCAGGGTGGGGTGGGATAGGATAGGATAGGATAGGATGGGATGGGATGGAATGGCCAGGGTGGGGTGGGATAGGATGGGATGAAATGGGATAGAATGGCCAGGGTGGGGTGGGGTGGGATGGAATGGGATGGGATGGAGTGGGATGGAATGGCGAGGCTGGGGTGGGATAGGGTGGGATGGGATGTAATGGGATGGAATGGCCAGGGTGGGGTGGGGTGGATAGGATGGTATAGGATGAGAGGCGAGAGAAGGGGAGAGGATGTGATGGGATGGGATTGGATGGGACGGAATAGGAAGGGATAGAATAAGAGAGGAGAGAATAGGATTGGATGGGAAGGGGTGGGATTGGGTGGGATGGGATTACGGTAAGAAGTCATGTTGTTTCAAACTCCAAGGGTTGGCTTACCAATCAATGATATAGAGGTCTGGAGTAAGGCACTGACTCTTAAAGTGCTGGTAGAGATCAGGAAGGTTGTCCTCAAAGTACTCCTCGTACGTATCAAAGTAAGACTGCATCTGAAATGGTAAAGACAGAGAGGTTTTCAGTGGAAATCCTCATGCCTGACTAAAGTGGCGACAGCGTTTAACCACTTTGCGTTGGTGACCCCTAACTCACCACGGGCTGGTCAAGACGGAAGAAGGCAAGTTGGCAGGACTTGTTGAGAACGTTGGCAAAGCAGCAGAAAGCGTCGGCGGGTTCCAGGTACAGGAGAAACACTGCCGCAATGAAGGACATACCTTGCACCTGCAAACGGGAGGGTAGAGGGAGAGGGGGAGGAACAGGTGTCATGACAAAAATACACAGAACCGAAGGTGACTAATTCTTTATTAATCCCATGCAGATCCTGTTTGCATGAAGATGGAAAACAGGATGTAGGTAGAGAGTTCCAAAGCGTAGCAGTACGGGGGAAGAAGCTATTGGAACATTTCACAGTACTGCACTTCGGAACAGAAACAGTAAAGGGGTGCAAAGCTATAGCAAAACGTGTGCTGTGAGCAAAGGTGCGCACAGGAGGGATGAAAGACCCTCTGCACATCTACCATGGAAGTACCTGTAGAAGCGGCTCTGGGAAGAGACAGATCGTCTGACAGAGAGCGGTTCAAAGACAGGATGCCCTGTTTTCTTTCATCTTCCCTGTCCCTTTCCCATTGCTGATACTGTGTGCCTCAGCAGGGAGAAACTGTGGATTAAGCGTCTCCCCACTACACAACCTCATGGCCTCAACATCCAGGAAGGGAATGACTAATCCTCACTTCTTTTATCCCTCTTTTCTTTCATCTTCCCTGTCCCTTTCCCCTTTTATCCCGTCCCTTTGATCCTCCCCACCACTTTTGTTTGTTTTCCCTTTGATCTCCCCTCCCTTTGTGTGTACATCTGCATCCCACTCCCTTCCCTTTTTGTCCTTCCCTTGTCATGTGTGTCAGGGCTTTCCTTCCCCTGACTGTCTCTGTATGTCCTTGTCACTTTGCCTTTGAGAAAGGTCCCTCATTGAATTCCATTGGCCTTGTTACGAGAATTCTATTATAATTATCCTAAGACAGAACCTGCTTTACTTACATAGCCAATGTCTGGTCGATAGCATGCATAGGCACCCAACACGCTGTGAAGACGATCAAAGTAGGGCCCACCCTGTAAAAGATGCACAAGAATTTGAGAACGTACTTAGCTTGGTATTCAATTTTAATATACATGTACACACTGTACATGTAAAAAAAAAAATTCTGACAGGCACCCCAATCCCAGCAAAGATATATGTAGTTGACTATTTGGGAATAGCTCAGATGGTAAGAGCACTAGTACAAGTACAGTGTGTAGGTTAACATGTTTTGGTCAGGTAAGATTTTCTCTGCTTTTTCATAATTTTTTTTTGGGTAATTCCTTGTCAACTTTCTTTTCCTTTGTTTGTCTGAAATGTTTCAATCCTGGCATGACCTTTGTCAAAGCCAAAACCAAACAGAAAAGGGAAAAATAAAAGCCAAAATTCATAGAAAAGGATTTTAGGTTTTCGGCCACCAGTACACGTACCAAGACCTCAACAAATAAACAACAAATGCTCTTATTTGCCAACTTGGCCACTGCGGCAAAAAAAAACATCGAAAATGAGATTAAGCCATACTACCGGTACTACCGGTATATACATGTATCCCTGGTACATGTATTTGCTCGTTGCAGAGCCACACAGTGCTACCACTACAGCACTCGTACACCAGGAACCCACTATGAAAACAGTCATATCTTATCTGAATTTCATAATTATTTATCAGACAACTTTGAAAGCAAAAAAAACCACACCACCTCCCAGTGTTTGCCTTACAGCCCTTCATTTGCATCTAAATAAAGTTGAATTTATTCATTTTGTCCTTTCCAAAAAAAAAATTAAAACAATTTTTTTTTGGGGGGGGGTCTGTTTTATTTATTCTATTTTATCTTATTTCATTTCATCTTATTTTATTATTTTATTTATTCTGTTTTATTTATTATTTGTGATTATTATACTAAAACAGTCTTCCTTGTCAGCAAAAGTGGCTCAGGGAAGAGCCAGTAGACCTTGATCAATGTTTCAGGCAGTACAGCATGTACATGTATATAATGCTGTACGAGCATCTCTCTGTTTATAGTTTTCCCTTGACCTGGACAACCATGTGCTTTGCCTTTTCTCAGAAACATTCTACCCATCTCTTAATTTTTTTTTTTTAACTGAACATGCCTCTACAATCATATTGCAATGCACGGATCCCTTTGGGATAAATGGCTCCTAAATGGAATTAAGAATGCTTATCAAGCATTCTTAATTCCATTTACAAGTAACATGTCTGGCATTCGAAGAAAAAAAAAAAAGCCAAATTGGATTGACAGAGAGACAAATTGGTCAGCAGGCATGAGTTATGTATCATGTCAAAATGTAACCACCCCCTAAAAAAGGAAGGGTTCATTTCATTGAGTGAATTAGATTGATTAAATTGTGCTGTCTTCATTCAGTGTCGCTGACAAGGGATCGCTTGTCTGTCTCTTAGCTAGAGCCTAAAAGTTATGACGGTAATCAGGAGATTTTGGGATCTAATAAAATCAGAAGGCTCAAAAGTTAAAGGGCCTGACATTTCAATCCTAGCAGGACCTTTGAAAAGGGTCCTGCTAGGATCGAAACCTTTCTCAAAGGTCATGCTACACACATGTATGGTAGGATAGAAACGTCAGGCCCTCTAACTTTTGATATTTTTTTTATTGCAGGTCATTTAATAGGTGAGCAGTTTGCAACAGTTTTTTGTTTTCACTTCATTAAATTAGACGGCCTGGCATTTTGATCCTGGCAGAACGTTTCCCAAAGGCAGGGTCCCGCAAGGTCCCCCTAGACCCTCTAAATTTATTGAGTTTTGAGTCCTTTAAGACAGAGGCAGTTTTCATATTTTTCGTATATTATGCTAAGATGTTGAATCGTTCGATTGAAATTGGTACCAATGCGTCAAATGGGACGCCGGAAATCTGGCATCATTTTCATAGAACCGCTGTATTTGTGAATAGAACAGCTAAAATCCTAAAGATTGTGCATTTTCCTTGGTTGATCAGGAAACGGCAATCACAGACGTCCATGGGATGTTGTTTACATTCAGATAGTAATCAACTTTCGTTTGCTAAGAGCAACAAATGCGAAATCCTTTGGCTACCAGCATCGTTTGTATTCATAAGGTAAGGTGCTTGGTTTTCCTTTTCAACTTTCAATGACATTTGGTGCTCGGTCCCAGACATTTGACCCTGGCGGCTGGCATCCCGTGCAGCAACCTTGAGGGTCTAGATAGTGTGAATATGCGAGCAAGTACCTTTTGATATATACAGAGATGGGGGAAGGTTCTGGAGACGTCCAGTCGGATAACGTCAACACTGTCCTCTCGACTGGCTTCATGGACTACAAGCAAGAAGAAAAAAAAAGAGTAGAATTTTTTTTAGAATGAAGCTACATGTACATTTCTTAATGCAAATAACAAATATGTTGTTAACTGCCAACTAACAAGAATAAATGGCATCTACAATTTTCCAGGAAGCTGATGGTAGGTCCGCAGTCAATTTCACCAAACATACATGTACATGTACACGTAGTCACGTACACTTGTACATTGTAGTCAAAATGCAAGACAATTTTGTATGTGGTCGATTTCACCAAACCCATCGTACATGTAACGATCAATTGCAAGACGATGAGCGATGCACAGAAACCATATGATCTATCACAACTTGTGATGCGCTATCAATCGTAATGAAAATCAATCAAATGATCATTTTCAAATCCCATTTTTGATATAAGCGTTCAATTACACATTTCTGTACTACATGTAGCTACAGTGTACGTACGCGGAAGTTCTGTAATCTGAAACACAATTTAGGTATTGGTATACCCAGCTCTGTTCCTGCAAGATTGATTTGGGTTGAGCATGACACTAGGCCATGAAATGTATGCATGCATGCATTCTGCATCACTGCCAACTGCTTGGGAAAATCGACAATTTCGTCTTCTCTATATCTGGGCTTTGCTTGCTTTTGTGTGTATATGCACGTACATTTCACACAGAAATTCACTTAAATCCCTTTGGTTGTCCTACTTACAAAGCCTGAAGCTAGCTCCCTATGACCCCCCCCCCTTCCCCCCGGCCCCCAGCTAAGATCAATAGGCAAATTGCACTTCTTTAGGGGTAAATTCAAGATAATTGGTTTAACTTTAAAACCCCCCAACCCAAACCCTGAAACAAAGAATGAAAAACCATTTGTCTTCCCTCTGCACACCAATCGATAGAGAAAACACATTAACACCAAATCCTTTTCAAACTTGGCCTACTTGGCCTACAGCCATTGCACCGTGGTAGTATTTACTACACAATGTATATAATGTCTTTCCAACCTGTTCCTCTGGCTATTAAACCATAGTCACACTAGAGACAGAGTCAGAATGAAAATCCCTGTGCATATTCCTGGATATTCAAAGCGCAGTCTGACTTTTCCGATGGCATTTTAACTAAATACCGGTACTCCCCCTGTGTTGCAACTACATTTGGGCTGCATTCATGGCATAAGGAAACTAATGCAGTGCCGGGAGTGGGCAAGAATCGGTCAAGGCAGGTTCAAAGTGCATTCTGAAGTACAGCATTCAAACAGCGTTTGTGTTCAGCTTGATTCCTACAGACTCTGAATACGTGTGGCCGGGATCTTTGCCGATCAATGTGCACCACCTCGGGTGCATTTTTTTGTTTTAGTGGGGCATGTGACACTGCCATCGATTGGCTGTGCTCGGTGGGGGACTGCCTAGTGGGGCCAATCAGATTGAGGGCCTCAAACTGCAGATCAGGCAACCAATTAGACCAGGGGCGGCCATAGTCCAGTATACTGCACTGTACATCTATGCACATGGGAAACGCCCACAGTAGAAAACACCTCGCTAGATTTGGGCCAAATTTGGGACTAACGATGTCTGGAGGTTATGTCTGGTTTTTTTTTACTCCGAAATGAAGTAATGACCCAAAATAAACCCAATATACATGCATGTGTACGTATGTGTGTATACAAAATCTAATAATCATTACGAATGTGTTTATTAAACTTCATGTCTACAATAAGATGAACAACTTTTGTCACTTTTCAATTTGAAGGCCTGTTGTATTTCAACAAACCCCAAGCAGACTAAATATGCTGAACATTGATATGATAAATGCTATTAAGCAATCGTCCATTCTACATACATGTACTGTACATGTATAGATCTCTGGAAAGGTACATGTACATGAATATATGTATATGTAAATGCATATCTCTTTGCACATTATGCATACCGGTAGGTTCTTGTATACACGCGTACATGTACATGAATGTACAGTTCATGTACAGTACATGTACAGTACATGTACAGTATACACGATGTACATGTACCAGTACTGTATGTATACTGGTCATTGCACATGTACAGGTATACGGAAGTACAGTACATGTACCGTACAATACATACCGGTACATTATGTACATGTACATGTAGAATGTTTATGGTGCCACTCTGTGCATCATCTCTATTGAAAGTGGGTCTTGCTTTGAGAAGAGCTACTGTAGGTGCTGAATGTTTTCAGGCACAGTGTGCTCCGTCCGTTAAGAGTGAATCCACCATGCAAACCTTCTAATGATATCTACATGTACATGTACATGTACACAGACATATATATAGAACATGTACATGTAAGCACATGGGTGCACTCTCGCGCACAGTCTGCTAAAGCGCTTGGGGTACAAATGTAATTTGTTCAAGGGCCAACAACTCAACCAACCAACCCACAGGAGAGAGAGAGAGGGATCCCTGATGGATGTAACACAAATCCAATAGAGTGGACCACCCTCCCCAATGCCCACTGTCAGCCAGCTGCTGCGCAAAAAGCCCATTAGTCACGTGTTAATCACACAAAATGTCAGAGTTTATTAGCGGCTGTAAAGAGGTAGCGAGTCTGCTGTTCCATACACTACACTGATTATGAGAACATGCACTGCTTTGATCTTTCCCGTACAGTGTCTTGTCATCTTAACAACCGTGATCAGATTATGAGCCAAATGCTGTAAAAAAAACTCTCAAGGTGAAAAAAAAATCTTGCTTCAAGAATAAAAGATGGTCGTGTGTTCTATACGTATTACGTAGATCATTATTATAATTTTGATTTATCAAAAGATCAAACAGCGCACAACAGACTATAGCAGCTCTTGTGTCAAATGATTGCCTCCCTTTAAAAATATTCAAAAACATATCATACATTGTATAAAGACTAAACAAATCAATGAATGAATCAATGCATACCAGTAGATGGATAGATGAATGAACTAACAAACAAACAAACCAACTGACTGACCAATCGACAAACAAATTCACAAACGGACGAAGAATTGAACAGACAATTAAAAGAATAAGTAAATAAATAAATGAATTTAGATATAGGAGACATTTTCACTTTTCACAAGACAAACAGTAGGTAAATATATGGTCAGTTAAATGAGAACTGCCCCCCCCCAAAAAAAAAAAAAAAAAAAAAATTAAAAATTAAAAATTAAAAATCTCCCCAAAGTTCTTCAAAAGCACAAACAATTGTTCGTGCTGAGCAGGGTCCAATTTCAAAGAGCCGCTTAAATGTGAAAACCTGCTAAGCATGGATATTCTTGCTTGATCATAACAAGATTGCTCACCATAATATTTCATTTGGTGCTTAGCTCAGGATATGAATGGAACTTTCGCTGTCACTCTGGTTTTATTGGGCAAGGCTTTTCATGCTTAAAGCCCCTACACAACATTGGTCCAGGTCAAATTGTGAAAATTTCAGCTCAATCCGCCAACCAAGTCTAGAGATTTGTTTTTAGCGAAAATGAAGCATTCAATGGCGTTCTGTTTCCGAAAAATAATTTAGATCTTGGTGAGACCGAAACGATTTCTTTTACTCTTTTCTCGCAAAAATATTTCAGTGCGAGGTTTCTACTATAACCATCTTCAAACTGTATAAGTTTCATGTAAATCTGTGAACATTTCTATTTTTCGATCTTACCAATGTTGTGCAGGGGCTTTAAAGCTTTAAAGCCCCTGCACAACAATTAAACTAACTATTTTTCGGAACAGTACGGCGTTGAAAGCTGCATTTTTGCGAATCAAATGAAGCGGTTTTCACGATTTTCTCAAGACTCGGTTGGCCGATTGAGCTGCAATTTTCACAGGTGTGCTATTTCATGCAAATGTTGGATCAGACAACGTGTGGATGCTATTCTTTGACCTCGACCAATGTTGTGTAGTGGCTTTACGCAAATTTTGGCGCTTAAGCCGCTCTACGAAATTGGCCCCAGATTTGCTGGGTAAGACGCCTCCGACCCACCTTCCTCTGAGTCTTCGGTGTCGGGCTCGCTGAAGACCTTGATGCGATCCTTGGCTCTGGCCAGGAAGATCTCAAAGAGCTCCGGGGTGATGTTGAGTTCATTCCCGATGGCCAGGAGCCAGACACGGCCTCGTATGCTGGGCGGGATGCCCTGCCACCACATCTCCCGCGTCTTCTTTGTAGACTTACTGAAAGCCAGAGAGAAAGAGAGTCGTGACGTACGGTATTTGACATGAAAATTACAGGGAAGACTGCTAGGAATTGCACGGAAAAAGAAGAGAAAACAAACAAATCTGTCCAAGGAAGAAATTAAAGAAAAGTGTTGTCATCCAGATCCTCTAAAAAGAAAATTTACGGGTCCAAATTTAAGGTCCGAAAACACAAAAACCAAGGACATAACACTAGGGTTGACAGCGGGTCAAGACAAAAGAGGCAGACCCGGGAGACAGTGGCTCGATGAATGGACCAACACCCCAATGTACAACGTTAAAGGGAAGGCCAAGGTTAGGGGAGAGTGGAGGAGGTTCGTGCATCAGTGCACCAACAGTCGGTGAGACTACGGAGATGAGTGAGTGAGTGACTGACACGTCTGAATGTTTATAACCTCCCAAGCAAGTTCTCTGATGTGTTGTACAACCTTGAATACCCATCCTTCGAGTCATTCCAAACGATTGACCATATACAGTACCAGGCAATTTACAATTCTAATTGACTATCTTGGAGGTGATTTACAACACTCTTTGACCATTTTCAAGCTCATTTAAAGTACATGGGATGCCATTTTGGAGGTCATTTACAACTTTGGACAACCCTTCCCTGATGTAATTCACATCTTTGGATCACCATCAATGTGAATTGACAACCATGGATGAACATTTGAAAATTGAAAGATTATTCACAGTCCTTCCAATGATTTGGGCAATTAACAACCTCCTCTGGTGACCATCTGCAAAGTAGTCGACCACCTTGGTTGAGGTTGACAGTCTTCAAGGTCATATATGTCAGTCAAGGGTGGTGTGCAGTGACACCATGTAAACAAATCACTTTTGTGAGGATGTGTGTGATTCCACCCTTGACTTGCTACTTCCACTGTGAAAAGCCTGAAATCTTGTCATATCAGCCATTGATTGCAAATACTATACCCTTGACAATTTCAAAGCATGATGTTTTAACCCTGCATTGTTTGGAAGGACCTGCCAGGATTGAACGTAAGAATGCCTTTAGCCACTTTCACCCTACAGAGCCAATCCCCAGGGAACAACCCCACCAACAACCCCGCAACCGTTCACACTGGACTCATTTGGTAACTCCTGGGGCCCCTTTTTCCCGGGCATACGCACGGTCGTTTCACACTGGCAATCTATCCCCAGGGAATGTGTAAACGGAAGGGCACCCTTTCGGATGTTCCCAAATGGATGCAAAAAGGTGGGGTAAATAAAAACCTGCCGTGATTCACACTGGTTGCTTTTCCCCGGGAAAACGTTAAACCCGGGGATTTCTCCTTCTACCCTACTCCCGAGCAGCGGTAAATATTTCGAGAAATCCCCGGGGATTCCGTCTAGTGTGAAAGCCCCTGATTAGACGTGACAGGAAGTCCCTTTCCACAACACAGGCCGACTTACGAGTTGTCCCAGCTCTTGAGGATATCTGTCTGCCAGACATGCAGTAGGGTCTTAATGCTTTCTTCGTACTTGAGTTGCTTGGCTAATTTCTTCATCTGCTGCTTGTAGACTTTGATCTCTGCCAAGTGCCAAAGGGGAGGAAGAAGGGGGAAAATCCATGAAGGATTTAACTGTTAAAATTCACTTTAAACTCCATGTTATCAACCCATTCTGTCTGATGTCTAGATGGGCCTTGTCCACATGTACATGTACATGTATGTTACATGTAGATAAGACTTGAAGGTTTGCATGGTGGAATACTATGGTGGAAGGTTTGCGGTGACACCATGTAGCACTCCTCTTTCAAGAAGGAGTTTGGCTCTGAAAAGAGCCAGTAACTCAATGTTTTGGGTAGTGCGTACTCTGCCAATGGTCAGGAGACTGCTGGATTCCAGCTAGCATTGGTGTTTACATGTACAAAGCATGTACATTTTGTTGTCTTTGAAGGACTCAAATTTGAATGAAAAGCTACATGTATGACACCACTGGCTTGTACCAAAATACACGCGATGCGGAATCTAGTTGAGTGCAGCATCTTGTTGAGTGCAGCAAGGTGGCGAATCCTACCGAAATCCTACCGAAAGCAGACACTGTTGCATCTTGTCAAGTGTAGCAGGGTTAATGTCAAGTGTAGCGGAGTTAATATCATCAGAATCCCCACAGAATGCAACCACTGTTACATCTTGTTGAGTGCAGCACTGTTAGGGCCAACAGAATACAAAGGGATGCACACACCTAGCCAGTCGCAGCTGGGAGAGGGTCCACAGAATTCCACAGAATGCACTTACTCAATTGCATCTTCAGTTGAGTGAAAAAAAAAACATTGCACACATTGAAAATCTCAGAGTGCTTTACCTTTCTGTTTGGCACCTTTGATCATGATTTCATATTGTTCCTTGTGCTTCTGTTCCTCATCTGGATTCTTCGCTGGCAGGTGTCTGGATTGAAAGATTTCAGAAAGCAAAAAAACAAATGCAAGTACATGTACGGAATGCTGAACATGAACACTGTACACTGGTGAAGCTCTTCCAGGGTTTACACATGTATGTGTTTCAGATGTTTGTGTTTTTACCCTGTTAAGATTATCTTAGTACAGCACATACATGTACATGTAAACATACATGTGTGGAATGGTGTACATGTACATGTACGTGTACGCGTACACAGGTACATGTGTGTTGTGTATAAGTGTACATACATGTACAGTACTTGAACATGTACATGTACATGTAATTTGCATACATGTTTGTTCATGAACAAATACATGTACATTGTATCTAAATTAAAATGCAAGATGTATTTGGTCGATTTCATCAAACTCATCGTAACTTACGATCAATCACACGATGAGCGATGCACAGAAATCATTAGACCAATCACAATTTATGGTACATGTACAAGAGATTTGCCCTCATGCATGCATGTACATTGTACATAAATACGTGTACATGTGCATGTATATATACACATGTAAGTCAAGTTATGATGGATCGCAAAGCTTTGTCAGTTTGTGGAATCGACCTACATGTACAAGTATGTATGAACATGGTATGAACACATACATGTACATGTACAGGGTACATGAAAGGAAGGTGCAGACTAGTGTACACTGTATATGTACATGTGTATGGTTTTGTACTTTTGTGGAAGTGTACATGTACTGTCTGCATGCTGGAAGGTCTAAGGTCTTGCCAAGAACCCAGTGACTCATGCACCACCTATGTGGGCCATGTCTATCCAGCCATCCTGTGGTTTCCTCAAACTTGTGGCTTCTACTCCACCTCCTAAAGCGTGAGACCAAAAAGTTTCAAGTTGAAGTTGCACATGTTTGTCAAATTGTACTTTACGTACATGTTCACATGTATGTATGTATTATGCCATCAATGTTTCTCAATCTCAGGTCTTAAATAAACAGACTATGCATGTATGTAATGTACATCAATGGTTCCTGGTTTCATGGGCACTATCATGTACATTTACATGTAGGTATGCTTACTGACTGTCACTGGTGTACATTATGAGTGCTTTATTTGTTTCAAAAGTCAATGGCTACGGACGGGTGCGCAATACATGTACATAGGCCTACCTACAGTATTAACACATGAAAATTGCACGAGTTGAGTAGTGCAGCTCAAATTTTATTGAAAAATATGCATAATGCACATGTAATGTACACTGTAATGTACGTATACGTGTATATGTACATGTATTGTGCAGTCATGTGTTGCAATTCAGTATACTGTACATTTACAGTACCTGAACAATAAGTGCACATGCATTATACGGTACTACAAACGTGACAAATACAGTTTGCACATGTACAAACAATTATTCTGTAAACAGTACAATGCCCCCACAGGCCCAGTATACATGTACATGTACATGCATGTACATGTTTATGGTACATGTACATGTACACATGTACATGTACCAGCAACTGTATAACATGTAACTGTATAACTACAGTACAGTACCGGTACATGCAGTATTTACCAGTATATACATGTACATGTACATGTACAGGTACATGTACATGTACATGTACATGTACAGTACATGTACAGTGCCTGTACAGTGTACCGTACGTGTATACATCTAGATACATTGTCACATATGCATTGTCAAAAAAAATTCTGTTTAATTGTATCTACACTGTACTGTAAATTACAGTGTAAGTGCACTTTCATACATGTACATGTATACAAAATACATGAACCCCGGTACATGTAAATGGGTGAATAAATTTAAGGGCAATTGACCAGTCTCAGTTAATACATGTATTAGCCTACTACACGTACATGTAGGTCATTATAATATTCCTATCCCTGCAATGGTCTGCCATCCATCAGATATTCATCCTTAGTCCATAGACAGACAGACGGTCAGTGATGAGAACTAGATAAGTCTTCATATCAGATGTATGTACAGTACAAGTCAACATATAATATTTCTATGCAGTTTTTCAACTTGGAGCTGCAAAAATACATGTAGATCCTAACATGTAAACATACATGTAAACGGCCCAAATGCATCCCATAAAACAGACTAACAGTACAATGGAAACTGTAAGTCTGTTGGAAACTAACTTGGTTCTGGTTGTAACTCAATGGAGTCACAGCACAGGTCAGATGGTGACTTTATGTGCTTACCCTTATTGGTACATGTAGCTTTAGG
Organism: Luidia sarsii; assembly: GCA_949987565.1. Classification (NCBI taxonomy): domain Eukaryota; kingdom Metazoa; phylum Echinodermata; class Asteroidea; order Paxillosida; family Luidiidae; genus Luidia; species Luidia sarsii. Next base: position 6,851,129 of record OX465112.1, read on the forward strand.
GTGTGATCCAACTTACATGTACAAACTCACCACAAGTTGAAATGGGCCATATGATATGGTTTCTGTGCATCGCTCATCATCTTGCCATTGATCATACATTGTACATTAGCCTATGTTACAATGAATTTGATGAACTTGATGAAGGGTGGTTTGCACTCTCAAAATGTGTCTGTTAGGTTGTACAGTAACTTACCATTGCTTACTGGGTCTGTTTGGTAACTTACTGATGTCTGTTAGGTATACAGTGACTTACTGGGGTTTGTTTGGTAACTTACTGATGTCTGTTAGGTATACAGTAACTTACCGATGTATGTTACATGTAGGTATACAGTAACTTACTGATGTCTGTAAGGTATACAGTACATGAAACTTACTGGGGTCTGTTTGGTAACTTACTGCTGTCTGTTAGGTATACAGTAACTTACTGATGTCTGTTTGGTAACTTACTGGTGTCTGTTAGGTACTGTACATGTACAGTAACTTACTGATGTCTGTTAGGTAACTTACTGGTGTCTGTTAGGTAGAGTAACTTATTGTGGTTTCTTAGGTAGAGTAACTTAGTGGGGTATGTTACTGTTAGCCTAGGTACCGTAACTTAGTGGGGTACAGAGTATGTTTGGTAACATACTGGGGTGTGTTTGGTAACTTACTGGGGGAGTTTGGTACATACAGTACTACTTAACTAACTGGGGTCAAATGGTAACTTGGTTACTGGGTGTGTTTGGTAACTTACTGGGGTGTGTTTGGTAACTTACTGGGATCTGTTTGGTAACTTATTTGGTCTACATTGTGTATTTGGTAACTTACTGGGGTCTGTTTGGTAACTTACTGGGGTCTGTTTGGTAACTTACTGGGGTCTGTTTGGTAACTTACTGGGGTCTGTTTGGTAACTTATTTGGTCTGTTTGGAACTTACTGGGTCTGTTTGGTAACTTATTTGGTCTGTTTGGTAACTTACTGGGGTCTGTTTGGTAACTTACTGAGATCTGATTGGAACTTACTGGGGTGTGTTTGGTAACTTACTGGGGTGTGTTTGGTAACTAACTGGGGTGTGTTTGGTAACTTACTGGGGTGTGTTTGGTAACTTACTGGGGTGTGTTTGGTAACTAACTGGGGTGTGTTTGGTAACTTACTGGGGTGTGTTTGATAACTAACTGGGGTGTGTTTGGTAACAGGTCAGATGGTGACTTTATGTGCTTACCCTTATTGGTACATGTAGCTTTAGGGTGTGATCCAACTTACATGTACAAACTCACCACAAGTTGAAATGGGCCATATGATATGGTTTCTGTGCATCGCTCATCATCTTGCCATTGATCATACATTGTACATTAGCCTATGTTACAATGAATTTGATGAACTTGATGAAGGGTGGTTTGCACTCTCAAAATGTGTCTGTTAGGTTGTACAGTAACTTACCATTGCTTACTGGGTCTGTTTGGTAACTTACTGATGTCTGTTAGGTATACAGTAACTTACCGATGTATGTTACATGTAGGTATACAGTAACTTACTGATGTCTGTAAGGTATACAGTACATGTAACTTACTGCTGTCTGTTAGGTATACAGTAACTTACTGATGTCTGTTTGGTAACTTACTGGTGTCTGTTAGGTACTGTACATGTACAGTAACTTACTGATGTCTGTTAGGTCACTTACTGGTGTCTGTTAGGTACTGTACATGTACAGTAACTTACTGATGTCTGTTAGGTAACTTACTGGTGTCTGTTAGGTAGAGTAACTTATTGTGGTTTCTTAGGTAGAGTAACTTAGTGGGGTATGTTACTGTTAGCCTAGGTACCGTAACTTAGTGGGGTACAGAGTATGTTTGGTAACATACTGGGGTGTGTTTGGTAACTTACTGGGGGAGTTTGGTACATACAGTACTACTTAACTAACTGGGGTCAAATGGTAACTTGGTTACTGGGTGTGTTTGGTAACTTACTGGGGTGTGTTTGGTAACTTACTGGGATCTGTTTGGTAACTTATTTGGTCTACATTGTGTATTTGGTAACTTACTGGGGTCTGTTTGGTAACTTACTGGGGTCTGTTTGGTAACTTACTGGGGTCTGTTTGGTAACTTATTTGGTCTGTTTGGAACTTACTGGGTCTGTTTGGTAACTTATTTGGTCTGTTTGGTAACTTACTGGGGTCTGTTTGGTAACTTACTGAGATCTGATTGGAACTTACTGGGGTGTGTTTGGTAACTTACTGGGGTGTGTTTGGTAACTAACTGGGGTGTGTTTGGTAACTTACTGGGGTGTGTTTGATAACTAACTGGGGTGTGTTTGGTAACTTACTGGGGTGTGTTTGGTAACTAACTGGGGTGTGTTTGGTAACTTACTGGGGTGTGTTTGGTAACTTACTGGGGTGTGTTTGGTAACTTACTGGGGTGTGTTTGGTAACTTACTGGGGTGTGTTTGGTAACTAACTGGGGTCTGTTTGGTAACTTATTTGGTCTGGTTGTGTAACTTACTGGGGTCTGTTTTCCAGAATCAGGGCCGTGGTGGAAGTGGCTGGTCTCATTCCCGCCTGCTTCTTCTTCCAGGTCAGGGACTGGGTGGGCGGGTGTGTCTTGCCCTTTGGTGGGTAGGGGTGGTCATCCAGCTTGCCTGCCGCTGGCGAGGCCTGCTTGGCTGGCCCACGGTTGAACAGCTTCCATCCGCCACTGCTGGACGGACCGTCTGCCTGGTCCACAGCCGACTTGCCAGACGATTTCCATGGGAAGAGATTCCTGCCCCGAAGGAAAAAAACAAATCAAAATAAACAAAGCTGTTGCCACATTTACAACTTATTGCTGTTTGCATTTGAATGAATTGTGATCCCTGGAGATATACAGAAGTTTTAAACCATATGGTGCTGGGCCTGCTGAACCATTTTCCAGTGACCATGATCACCACATACATTTGAGTAAATAATACGCCGTTTGCGCTACCTCGTCCACACTCCACAGTACATGTACTAAATTCAAACAAAAGTGCAATCGTTGCCTCTAATCTGGCAATTCATGTGGCAACTGACATCAAAACAGGTGTTTGCCATGCCACATGACAAGACACATGTTTTGTTTTGTGGTAATCTGAAAAGAGTCCAGATGTTTAAAATTTTGACAATAGTGGTGTTCGGATATGGATAGCCTGCGGTGCATACATGTACACTAGCAACGCCACCAGCACTCTGAATTTGGAGGGCTTGACACAAAGTGGTTAATGGTTTTGTGCTTCTGGTTGGCACCCGCACCCTAGCCAAGATAGTTTACTATTTGGGAAAGCTCTACCAGTAGTACAGTACATTCAACCAGAAGTCTAGGATTCAAGTCTTGGTCCAATCAAATTGTCATACTACTAGTATTAAATTTTCACAAATCGGAAAAGAAAGAGTAACAACGAAAAACTATTACTACATGTACATGTATCAGGACCTTTCTCAAAGGCACTCCGCCTTTGAGAAAGGTCCTGCTAAGAATAAGATTGAAACGTCAGGCCCACTAAATTTTGAGATTTGCATTTCGGTTATTTTAATCAGTAAGCAGTTTGCCACATTTTTGTATATATCACTATATCAAATTGCTTACTAACTTACAAACAACCCGAAATATGCAAACTTTTAGTTTTAAGCAGAAAAATTGCCTCTAAGAAAGGTACAACTGAAATGAAATGTCAGGCCCTAGAGGGTTAGCTAAATAATCTACAAACAAGAGAACATGCCTTTATTGAGCAATTTTTAACCTTGAGATAAATACACTGTGACCAGGGCCCAATTTCATAGAGCCGCTTAAGCGTGAAAATCCGCTAAGCAGAAAAAGTCTTCCTTCTGTAAGCAGGATTACAAATTGCCCTGCGGTTTGATGTTCATTGCTTCTGACTTGTTTTCCGCTCTTCTTTACTTAGCGTGAAACAAAAGTGAAGTTTGGGTTGGCAAGGGGATCCTGTGGCTCATGAGTTTTTGCGCTTCAGCACATTTTGGCGCTAAAGCAGCTCTATGAAATTGGCCCCAGGTGACTGAGCACTATGGCAATAAATACAACATTCCAATTCCCAGTAAAAAAAAAATTCAACTGAAAACAGAAAAGCTTTCAAGTGTTGTTTTGTTGTCTCTATACTGCGTTGTCATGGATACCCTGATATAAATGATTAGTGTGGCAGGTCATTAAACCTGATGCTAAGGGTAGATCTAAAAAAAAAAAAAAACTTAATTGAAGAAAGCCATGAATGCCTGTAATTAATGCAAGGTTCATAGATGTGTAGTTTTGTGTACATGTACAGTGCAGTACATTATTTTGCATGAAGGGGGAAGTACATGTACATGTACTGTACATGTACAATGTACATGTATAACATGTAATTACTATGGCAGTTGCAATTTGACATACTTTTGCTTAAATGTACATTGTACATACTGTACATGATGTACATGTATTACAGCCTATGATTGAATCATTAGTGTTGTTAGTAAAAATGGAGTAATTTTCACTGTCAGGGGATTTGCCATGTACAAATACTGTACGTGTACCAGTAATACAGTACCTGCACAGTGTACACTGTAATAAGCCGCAGTCAATTTTGCTTGGACAGTAATGGGGGAAATAGGTTTTTTTCAATCCTAGCAGGACCTTCTCTGCTTGGACTGAAAAGCCATACATGTACATGTAGCCTCTCCCTTTATGTGAGATTTGTGTAGACATACAGTAGTCCGTATTTCTGGTTAGCCGAGTAAGGAATCTGCAACAATTCCTACTACCGGTACTTTCAGCAATCTCTGCGGATAACAAGCCTACGCATTGATCAGAACATTTCACACCGCTATCCTGACATGTAGAGGGGCTGTTGGTCCACCATGACACGGCAAAAACATGCATGCATGAATTCAGAGAAAATTGGGTGAAGCTATCAAGATGATTTGATTTGTGGGTAGAGAGTGTAATGTGCGTGCAAAACATCGATATTCGATAGGACTACAGTACATGTTCATGTACATGTACATAATGTATGTACAGTGTACACGTATGTATACATGATGTATACATGTTGTACACTTATGTACATGTACGTGTACAGTACATGTATGTATACAGTATACATGTACGTACACCTGTACATGTACATGTGTACATCTATACATGTACAAACTTTTGCCCAAGACTCCTGTACAAATTTCATGGTTTGTTTTCATTATTAGCGTGTTAGGGGAGGTACATGTGTACATGTACATATTATTAGTACATGTTCAGTCCATATAGACATACATGTATAAAATGTACTGTACATACATGTACAATGTACCGGTGTATGTATTTGTACTGTACACATGTACATGCAAACAGTCTCCTAGAGAAGCTCACAATAAGAGTTACGCCCACACAGTCATACAACAGCAGAAAAGCTCACCTATCAGGGACTGGTTGTCCTTGCAAGAGGCAATACATGTATCCAATTCAACTTGAAATCTCTGTCTAGTCCACACGGTATTTACTTAGTCACAGTCTCACACCACTGCACAGTGCACAGTTTGTGTAGAGAATGCAGGACAGCCCACTGCGTCATGTTCTCGTGACAGACTTGGGTGGGAGTGTTCAACCGGGATGTGTGGGAGTTGTTTTGAAAGCCAACTGATTTTAGGCCAACGGCCACGGGCCGCACACAGTTGAGTCTGCCGACAAAAGTGGCACTTACACATGTACTGTATTTATGACGTCACTCCAGGTGACAATAGTCTAAGATCTTGTCCATGGATGAGTCACTCCTGTACTCTATTGTAATATACAGTATTGTCCAGTCTATCCGCCACATTGATTCCACAACAATGGGCCATTTTTAAAAAGACCAGGGCCAAATGAAAGTGGTTTTTTTTTACAGACTTACATCAGAGTACTACAGACTCATTTCCTTGTCTTCTGGTACAGAATAGGTCATTGGGAGCCATGATATCGTTCTTCTTACATTCTTGTAATCTAGGTATTAGGCTGCTACCGGTACGTACGTATGTAATGTACACGTATGTAAATATCTCAGCTCAGCCTCTGACTATTCTGTAGGCTGTAGCCTACATTTTGTACAGTACAAAATGTAGTTGGTTTCTTTTTTTACAACCTCTCTTCTCACATTTTCCTTTGGTCTGCCAACTTTTCGTCTGTACCGATTCATCACAGTATAATTTATATAGCCTATTGGACAGTCTCTTGGGTAACATTGCCTTGGCTCCCAACCAGGAGTAAATGTATTTGAGAGAGGTACGTGTACAGGTGTATCAACTGAAGTGGGCCCTTGTTCTTTAAACCAATGCACATAAATCATGAAATAAACAAGAGCTTGGTAACTATACCACACATACATGTACATGTACACACACATCACATGTACAGTATGTTTGCCCCTTTGAGAATATACAGTACCGGGTACATGCCAGTACATGTATGCGTGTACGTTTTTTACGTACAGTAGTTGAGTAACCACATGCCCACACTCACATATATCCGCCTTCAGGTTTTATAAAACTTTCCCCCAAAACCAGTTACATCATAAAAATAAAATACAGTGGAATGTCGCTATAACAAACGTCGATATACCGAACATTCAGCTACAATGAACATGCCCTTTGGCTCCCGAATTTACGTCTGTGGATATGCAGCGGGAACTGCTTATTACGAATGACCACTATATAAGGCCTAACGAACAATGAATCTGGGGATGTTCATTAATTAAAGTGACGTTCCACTGTACTAGCCACAGCTACATGTAAATGCATGCACTGAAAAGTGGATACTGTACTTAAACACATGTACCAAGACTGAACATTGTACGTGTAGTTTAGTATATTTTCCCAAAGTGTGGAAAGTTTGCAGTGACTACACACGTACACGGTACAGTACCATTCATGTACATGTACATTGTACATGTACTTTACATGTACAATGTACATGTACATTGTACATGTCTACTGTACATCATGAACACAGACCTTTTGAAAAGCAGTAGGCCTATACTAGTACATGTACACATGTATACGTGTACATTTTGAACATTACGTACAGTAGAACTTTACATATGTGTGTGTCTTTAAAAAGAGCTGGTAACTCAAATTACATGTTAGAGCTGTTCACAAATTCACACTTTTGAAAACTGATCATAATACAGTACTTGGGGAATGGGACAATTCCACAAATCCTCCCACCTTACATAACTGTTGACTGCGCAGTAAGTGACTGTATACATGTACATGTACAGTAACATGTACATGTACATGTACAGTTACCATGCAAAGGACAGCACTTTAAAAAACATCATTTTTAAGGCATTGAACTGAACACTTTCTTTTTGTTGTGCATTGCACAAGAGTGCTATTGTATGCAGTGGGTGACACTGAGGGGTGTGGGAAATGTGAAGAACCATCTGGAGAATGCACTCAGGGAAGGGCAACAGGTAGAGGCTGCTGGCATTGCACTGCAGGCTACAGGTATGTGGGGGACCCTGTCAGCGGCAGGTCTTGACCCCTATCTCCTTTCCAGGTACAGCATATGGTGTATGATTTAGCAATGCCCCCATGTCAGCATGTGAGACAGGTGGCCTTGGGTACAACACCAAGGGCATTGGGAAGAGGTGCATGGGTAAACCATTAAGAAGAGACCCTCCATAGGTAAACAAATGGAACCTTCTGAAGGGAAGGCAAGCAAAAATTGTCTGCTCATACCATAATGTATGTACTGTACATTTACCTGTACCTACACTGTACATGTACATGTACATGTACATGTAACTGTACTACTGTGTTGAGAGACAGTGGACTGGCTACACTACATGTACCGGTATATACTGCACCAAGTACAATGCAACAACCTGTACAGAACAACATACTGTTCTTTACTTGAGTAGGCACTCGTCAGCAGCCTTGCCCTTTCTCTTTGTACATGTATGTACATTGTACTTAACAGCCTTGAATGAAAATAATCAATAACCTAGCCTAGCCTAACGAGACATCCATCATACTGTGGAGTAGTAAGGTCTGTAAAAACCGGTAGTCCCTATCCAGCCCCAGAACCAACATATGAAGTGATGTACCAGAGTCCGGTACACTATGCATGTAGTGTCTTTCCTCTTTCTTCAGGTTCGTGTGCAGGTCAACAACTCCCGCTGGGCAGACTGGCAACAACCAGGAAACGGCAGCCTAGCAGATCTTCCAGGCCCAAGAAATCTTTATTTCATTCTTGCATTTCCCTGTCCAAACAATGTGAACAGGCTGCATAATAGTCTTCAGAACTGCTTCTCGACATTTGTTCAACACACCTGGCTTGGTGCTGTACGTATTCAATGCAAACGGTATGCACAATAACAATATACTTATATTTTGCGTAGCCGAGTGAATTAAAAACAAACTCAATAAAACAACGATCCTGAGAATCAGACTCACTCAGGGGTAAGCATGTGAAAATAATTATGTGAAATACTTCATGTACATTGTAGTGTACATGTACATGTCATGCATCATAACATACAGCGGTCAGTGTACACAAGTTTGTTGCCTTGTAGTTACCCAGGTAAATGTACTGTACATGTACATTACTGGAGGATAAACTACGGATCAGTGATCACAAATTTCCCCTAATAAAACTTTACAAAGTCACTCAAACACATTTTCCTATGAATGACGCATGCAGTGTGCACTGTACCCTTGTCCAAATGTGGGTGTACACTGTACAGTACAGAGTGTTCTCATACAAGAGGTCAACTCTAAGGCCTTTGTACATGTATGTGAAGTTGTGTACATACATGTACAGTATGTATCAAGCACCATCGAGTAAAACAAAAGGTCACTAGTATGCAAATCAAGGCCAATTGGAACATTATATTTGGGGCCAAATTTACTGCCTTAACTACACATACTGCACACTAATATTACAGTGACCATGTACATTGTACATGTACATGTACATGTACGTACACATTGTGTACATGTACAGTATACATGTACTGTACATGTACGTACATGTACATGTACAGTACCTGTACGTACATGTACAGTACCTGTACGTACATGTACATGTGCTGTACGTACGTACATGTACATGTGGATACGTACAGTTGTACGTACGTACATGTACATGTAATGTACATGTACAGGTACTGTACATGTACTGTACATGTACTGTACATGTACAGGTACTGTACATGTACTGTACATGTAATGTACATGTACTGTACAGGTATACATGTACCAGACTACCAGTTGTATGATTATAGCATAAATTTAACCAGGACTGGAACATCCATGTACTGTACAGTGTACATTGTGAATCACTGTAAAATGTACCTTTTCAGTGTATATGTACTGTATCGGTACATGTACACTGTCACTGTACATGTACGTATGTACAATACATGCAGTCTACACAGTACAGTACATGTGTATGTCGCATACCGCCTTACCAGTACATGCTGAACAATGGATATAACGTGTACAGTATTCTACAAAGAACCACACCTACATGTACATAATATGTCATGTACATGTGAACATGTACATGGCTTTTTTTAGTTGTTCCAGGAATCCAGTAAGGGGTCAAACCACAGAGCAAGGTCAAACCATGGAGGAAGGAAGCAAGATTCCTCCATGGTACACGTGTAGTACTAAAATATTGTATGTATGTAGCTATGTACATACACATGTACATGTAACATGTGTATCCATCCAGTCATCCATACATGTACATGTTAATTGGTACATGTGCATTATACATGTGTACATGTAAAGTTTGTAGGCCAACATGTTCATCATGTACACTTACAGTACAGTGTACATGCTACTAAATGTACTTTACATTAATTAATCCATGGGGGGGGGTTGTACAATGAACATCATTTCTATACGGTGCACTGTACCATGTACATGTACAGGTAGTAGTACAGTATTATACATGTACATGTACTATGTAGTAAGAAAAAATTCTTGTCGACATGTCGCGAGAATTTTATGCCGACTGTCGACATTGTCGCGACAGAGACCCGATTTAGTCAAAAATCTGTAGTCACAATGACGGATTTTTTTTAGGTATTAAAGGAATGGGGCATGTCAAACCGCCATAGTTGTGAACTTGTGAAATTAGTTTTCATGGATAATTTTAATTTCAATAAAATTTCATATTTAATGGCTTTCGTATTTAAGATTATACACAACAAAATAATTTGTGTGCCGATATTGGGTGTTACAGTCGTAATTTCCTAAAAAAAATCATAAAAAAGCTATTGCTCATTGTTTATTCATGACGTCATCGATCGGCGATGCGTGCGTTCTCACTGCAAGAAATAATGAATATTTATGAATTCGCTGCACAGCGGCTGCAGTGGTTTTCCAATTGGCTATGTACACATGTACAGTTGGAGAACCAGATAGTTTCAATGAAAAGAAAAGATGTCACCGTCCGAACCTAGCTAAAGGTAGCCGCGTATTGGGCCCAAAAACGGAGGAGGCCGCGTATTCAGCCATACATTCAGACAAACCTAGAACGTATGCGGCAAAGGAGGCCTTTTTCCGATGTACATAATGTACTTCCGGTCCGTTTTTCAACGAAATAAAATACGCGGCCGCCGGGATTTTGGGCCCAAACATGCGGCTACTTTCAACTGGGTACCGACCGCGACGCACGTGCGATCTCATTTCTCGATCCTTCCCTCGGACGTCCACGATCTTTCCCGATCTCTGCATTGCACTGGTATCCCGTACGCACGTGTATTAAATGCATGCGATGCAGCAACGTATACCAGCTACTGTACTGCTGACGACCGGCCGTAGAAACGTGCGCTATACAGTAGTGACAGTATTTACACTGTACATCGTAATGGCAAAATGCGTTCGGTGAACGATTTTCTTTGGTCGCGTCGCGATCCCTTCCAACTTCCAACATATTTAGTAACTATTATTTTGTGGCGTGGATAAGCAAAAATGAAATGCTCAGCGCACAATTTAAGGATTTTTTGTTCCCTTTTTATTCCCTTCTTTTCAGAGATTATGACTAGAGATAGGCAAATGTATTTTATTGTTTTTGTCGCGACAACCGAAAAACCTTGTCGACATGTCGGAATATTTTCTTTGTCGCGACAATGTCGACAAAAGCCTTGTCGACAACAGCCTTACTATGTACATGTATACGTATATGTACATGTAATACATGTACATGTACATGTACATGTACAATGTACTGTAAACGTCATGTGTTGTACAGTGTGCATGCAGAACTTCACACAAGAGCAGTGTAACTGTAATGCATTGACATGCAACTGCAACTACTGTACATCATATCCGCATCCTGTCTCAGACATCTCAGGGAAACCATTACAGAATGTGCGTATAATTTCCTTTGCCAAAGGATTTCCTGGAGTTATTTTCACTGACTGGCACCACAGGCTGATTGTCAATGCCTGGTGCATGTCTGCATTTGAGTGACGGGGGGAGGGGGTCTTCTCTGCTGGCCTGCAGCATCACATTTTTATCACAGTTCACATCACAGTTTTACCGTGGGTACCCATGAACAGTAGTGGTTTGAATGTTGGTAACATTTTTGGCTTTTCTGTCTCATTAAAAAATTATTTTTGTCCATCTTTTAGTGGATAGCAGAGTGTTCTTGTTTATGAGGATAATAACATGAAATACCAGTCTTGATGTACTTCTTTGTGTGTACAGTGTACTACATGTATGTAAGTTAATAACGACAATTTCTGAAACCTGACTAAACCTGATCTACATGTACAGTACATGTATACGTGTACATGTACAAACGTGTACATCACTACATGTGTACATGTACATGTACATGTACAGCGTACATTGTACATGTACAAGGCATGCAGGCCTTGATATCATGGGTAAGACGAGCCTCTTTCTCTTTGTCAGATTGTCTGACAGACTGGCTGATCATGCATTGCCATGTTTACAGGTTCCTTTCTCTGAAAGAAGTGTGAAAATCATCAAGCAGCTACCAGTATTGTATTTAACATGTACAGGTCAAATTCAATACATACACACTGCGTAGTATAGTACCGGGTAATCATTGAATCATTCCACACAGAATTCAATGATTCAGCAAACTTTCCACTCTGAGCCAGCGGTAGAATAGACAATTTTCCATGTACATGTACTGTACATTCATCCTGGGTGCAAGGTAAGTTTGCAACTCTGGGTATAATAGAATCCTTTGCCAGCATCATCTGTTGACATACTGTAAACTTAGACAGGTATTGTACTTTGTAGAGGTCAAGACTGGCATCCATTTTACAGAGAACCTGAACGTTTTCCCCAAGGATGCAATTCTTTTAAAATCATCAGTTACCCGGAGTGTCGTGAGCATTTTAGACACAGGTACAGTAGGTTATACAGGTAGGTTTGCCCCCCCCCCTCAAAATCGCGGAGGTACATGTACATGTGGGATAATAAACTCTCACTTCTCAGTTTATACATGTCTGTATGTGAACCATGTACAATGTAGAAAAGGCTTTTTTTCATACAGGCAGCGCATATTGATGAACGATGAATGTGAAGTGAAGACCCTATTTGCTGCAATGAAAAAAGAAAATGTTGACATGGCAAAGAAAACATTGACTGGACTTGAACTTGAGACCTCTGGTTTTGCGTATTAGCACTCTTACCAACTGGTACGGTAAGTATTAGGGGGCCAGATGTTTCGATCATAGCAGGACCTCTCTCTCCAAACAAAGTCTGATGAATTGATCCTTGAAAGGAGATCAAGGGTAAAAGCAGATCTTATTCGACCGTTTCAGAAAAGCCAAAAATTGGACCAGCTGTGTAGTTTTTGTATACAGCTGGTCAAATTCCTCTCCCGGTCAAAAATACCTGATTTTTTGTACCCTACATGTAGCATGACTAGGACCTGTCTGAAAGGTGGAATAAAATTCTGAACACATTTTATACGAACGAAGCAGAGATATTTTTTAAAGAGATCTATCTAATATTTCAGTCTGTTCAAAAGGATCTTGTAGCTTGTCCTAACTTAGGCACAGAGACCCAATGGAATCACAACATACATGTACAGTAGCACACGTGTACATCATGTACCAAAACTCATCTACTGAGTAATCTATCGGTTGCCACTGAAATTCCAGGGGAAATCCTGTCTGTGAATGAGCCCGAGGGTTTCATATGACTTCAGTTTGATGAGGTCGAGTGGGGATGCTGGAAAGAAATTTGGCTTGTAGTTTTGTACAGTAAATGCTCGACATTTCAGTTGGCGGAGTCTTGACTTTACCTTGCCAGGAAGCCTGCCAGCCCTCTCTTCTTGGGCTTGGCTCCCTGGGCGGAGTAGGCCCAGTGGTCTCCCCCGCTCAGCTGACTGTGCAGGTTGACCTCCACAAAGCCCGGCTCCAGAGGGTCGCGGCTCTCACTCTGGTCGTCGGTGGCCAGCGAGGAGGAGTAGTCGGTGCTCTGGCTGGACACGCTGGCGAAGGACGCCCTCGATCGCAGCTCGTGCTGCAGGATGCCCGACAGGCGGTGCTGCTGTTGGTCCTTGGGGTCGAAGCGCGTGTCCCGCTCCGACGACGGCAGCCCCTGCAGCTCCTCCAGGACCACCACCTCGCTGCTGGGCAGGTCCTCCAGGAAGCGCGGGGTGCTGGTGCAGGGAGTCGTCCGCAGGGACTGCGGCCGGTTCGGGGTGGCCCACTTGTTGTGGGCGCCGCTCTCCAGCTCCATCAGGCCCTCCAGGGATCTGGGCCGCCGCAGCTTGGCGCCCATCACGAACTTGGCGTCCAGGCTGATGACGTCGATGGTGGCCGGCGAGACGGGGCCCCCCTCCCCCGAGAGCTCTATCTCGCTCAGGACGAGCTCCTCACTGCTGGTGACGTCCAGCACGGCCGGCTGACCCCCGATAGACTCGCCGTCTGAATCATCCAGGCCGAGGCCAGGCACCACCGGGCTACTGACCGATCTACCTCCGCCACTCTGGACGGCCGTCGCTGAATCAGGAGTTTCTTCACCATCGCCCGGAGTCCGTTCTCCCCGTTGCTCAACGGACTCCGTATCTAACCTTATTGCATCGTGAGCTCCGGATATGGCAAGATCTGTTGCTTCCATCGCATCGCAGCTACCACGACCCAGATCTGGGCATGCCGCACCCTCTCTAGTTCTATTGCATAAACTGTCTGCTTCAATGACGGGGCTACTCGGAGGTATACTCACGACCATGGGAGCGCCACTGTGGCTGTCATCGGCCAGTGTCGATGGAGAGTCTGTGCAGGGTGGTGCTAGCCTTTCACTTTCTGCAGAGTCCGCTGCAGAATCAAGGCCGACATCGTTCATCCTCGTGCTCAGGATGTCCGACGACGCGCTCATTGTGTTTGTCGCAGAGTCAAAAACATGATCACGATGGCTCTCATCCGACTGGGTTCTACCACTACTACTATTACTAAAACCGGTGCTGGACGTCAGATCCGGCTTGCCAGCTGCGCCCTTGGGAGCGGCGGGGGGCTTCTGGGAGGAGCCCAGCACCTTGGCGAACGGCAGGGGAGCCGGCGGTGGCACGCCCATGGCCTGAGAGGAGGAGGAAGCCGGCTGATGATCGCGGGCGCCCACATCCGACGAGGAGATCAGGAGCTCCCGCAGGATGCCCGGCGGCCTGGCTTGCACTTGCACTTGAAGGCCGACGGGACCCGCCGCCTGCAAGCCGGCGGCCACAGCCCCGGATTGGGAGTCCATGCTTCGGGGGCAGAGGAGACGAGGCCGGCGCTCGGCTTCATCGGTTAAGTCCGGTCGCTGTTGTCGTCTCCGAAGATGTCGTGTTTCAACTTCCGCATTGCCGGGTGGCGTTCGATCGCTGACGGTTTACGTAGAAAACAGCTGGTCACATCAACTTGGTATACGACTTACAAGTTACACTTACAGTTACAGTTCAGTTGATCATCGTCTCCCATTCCAGTCATTTTATGGCGTGCCCATCTATGCGAAACAACGAGCTACTAAACAGCCGATCGGGGCTGTTCAGCAGTGGGAAAGTGCACCTCGATTCCGACTCGAAAGGATGTCATCGCCCATGGTTTCCAAGCCCAGAACCTGCAGCGATGACCATCATCTCAACTGCCATTTTTTCTTGGCCAATGTACGGGGGTAAATGCCGCTGGTAGCCGGCCAGCCCTTCGTTCTTAACCGCAGCAATCACGGGCCGAGGGTACCAGTTTGAAAACAGAGGGCGTTCCTACCGACTGTGCGTAATGGATGGTGTTCACACACACGCTAGCCCCCTATGGCACATGATCGAGCGTGCACCAAAACAAGAGGGCGTACAGCAGTCAATCAGCCCGTTCTGGCTGCAGGGATCGGGTTACTGAGGCCGTGGCTACGACCGGACATAATACATACTCCTACAGGAATAATTAGCCACAGCCGCAAGCCGACCGGCCGTTTTCAAAGACTCGTGCGAAAGTACGTACGTACGTGTACAAAAGCCTATAGCTGTTGGGTTGGCCTAGTGGCTAGTGCTAGTGGGCGTTTACTTTTACGATAGTGAGGTGAACTTGGGTCGAGTTTTGAAAGAAAAAAAGCGTCTTGTAAATGCATGCAAATGAGTTTTAGTCAGAGGAATCGAAATGGCAAGACTCCGATCTGAGAAAAAAAAGTCAACTGTGATTTTTGTTTGCACCATTTACAATTACAATTACATTATAATTCGTTGAATGGATAATTCTTCATGTTTGACATTTGCACTCAACTGATTAACGGCAAAAGATGTTTTTACATTCATCCCGGTACAATTTTGGTTGATACAATTAATATCAAAATCATTATCAGCCGCAGTATACGTGTTTGTATCACAAACAATTAGGTTGCATATTCCCCTTTAACAATTTGGCCCACAGTGAGGTCGCGAGTGACGTCGGCGACATCATCACAGACTGACAGCTGAGGCTGGCGGCTAATCACTGCATTTAACAATTGGGCATCAAGTTTGGTCAAGAGTGACGTCGGCGACATCACGGAAGAAACTGTTTCCAATTCTTCCTCCAGCAAATCGATTAGGCAATGGGCTAAAAAAAAATCGGTGTACAGTGGCCCTTGATATGTTGTCATAATTACGGTATAATGTGTGAAACTTAAAACGGAGGTACGAGTTGACTAATTAATGAAGGTACGAGTTGACAAAGGTACGAGTTGACTAATATTGATGAAGGTACGAGTTGACCAAGGTACGAGTTGACCAAGGTACGAGTTGACCAAGGTACGAGTTGACCTGTTACCGTATCACACACCCACTTGTTTTGGGTTTATTATAGCTTTAATAATGACTCAGTAGAGGGCGCTGTTGAACAACACCATCATGGCGGAGCACTGGAAGAAAGTTTCGCTGGCTGTCGCCTTTGCCGGAATGGTGAAGGAAGGGGCGGCCGAATCCCATGTAGAAAACCTTGTCCTAGAAATTGAAACCTCCGAGGAACCCGTGGCTCCAACTCTGAGGTATGTCCCGGGTGGATTGTGGCCCCTGTATGGAAAGTAATTTATGGGGTCAGATAAGCCTAAGGTCAAAATGATCAATATGCCCAGTGCCCAATGGGGTTAGTGCATAATGAATGGTACAATGTAATGTGAACGGTACACGATGACTGCACCCGCGTTAGACAATTAATAATTAATGTTCTCAATGGAAGAGCCCATTCATAATCTATCCGCACTGCACAATAGCAAAAGAATGATTACCACATCATGCATTTTTTCTAATGAACAAATTTAAAATAATGGCTTGGCTGGTAAGAAAACTATAAATATAATAATTAATATAATAAGAATTAAGATAAAAATGAAACAAGATTATGACATGGGAGCCTTTGCTCCATTTTAATTAATAATAATTATATTAATAATATAGTTGAACATTTATTACAATTCACATTAATTAATCATTTTAGTCAACTTAAGGCTAAGCCTTATTTGCATTTCTGATAATAATTTATTTATGAAAGTGAAAGTTAGACCTGTCAACAAAGGTCAAGCAAAATTGAGATGTCATATTTAGGCTACCTTAATTAATAATTAAATTTTAATGATAACGAAATGATCAATACATTTCAATTTTATGTTCATGAGTCCTTTGTGTATTTACTGTAATCTACTGAAACCTATTGATTCAGATGGTCTTTGGAGACTATTGCAGTATTGGAACCCACTCGGTAAACAGTGGATGTCTTTTGCTTTCATTTCCTGTTCATATCCAACCCTTCCCCATACACACAGTGTAGTATAGGCTGTAATCCTTCCTGTTTGTGTGCATTCACGCTGTGTTGGTACATGGTTGGTAGATCACACGCTGTTTCAGGGCAGGGTGTGAATTGAAAATTTGGATAATTGATTGGCAGAGTATCGCTTGATGCGTAAGTGGGTGTCGGCTTGTGGCCACGCGGACGGTACATGAACCAAACGGGCTAGCATTATCATTGCGTGCGCGTGAAGGCCAAGGTTGCCTGCGATCAAATTAGCCAAGGGTTGAACCCGCCAGTTCCCACATTGTGCTGGGTGTTGCTAGTGTGTGAGCACGCGTGTGCCCGTCTGAACATCAGGCTGTTTTCACTGCACATGCCAGCCTGCCAGCCAGCCTGCCAACCAGCCAGCCTGCCAACCAGCCAGCCAACCAGCCAGCTAGCCCAATAATAGAGTGAAGCTGGCCTGTATGGTATCTTCCTGCTACACATACATGTACATGTCCGCATCCTGTGACCGGGAGGAACTGTTTGTGCTCAGCTCATTTTTTTGCCAGCAGTGCTGCATCCTGGCTGCAGTATACATACATGTGTGTGTGTTGATTCAATTGGCACACAGCCAGCGTGCACTGAGGACTCCTGTGGTACTTGCACTGCGGAATAGGTGTCCCATGCACCTGTACACTGCACCGAGATACACTGTACTCATATCCTTGGTCCTCGGAGACATGGCTCTCAAGTGCATGCACTGACTGTCGACAGTCATCCTGTGCAGCTGTTAACAGTGTCTACTGATGAACCTACAGGCACAACTGCACTCCATGTCGCCCCTTGGCTGTCATCAGTGAGCGGATTCGCATTTGTCGTTAGCCGGACCGTTTGTCTTCTGCACATCGTGATAATTGCCGAGCTGCAAGCGCTGTGGAATAAATTTGAAACCGTGGTTTAGTGATGAGCAGTGCATGCCTTTGTTTACATGATGTTTATGCACCTGTATCTGCAAATCTACTCCTGTGCAGTATGCGCTACATGAATTGCTAGAAGCAGACAGCAGCATGTACACAAGGCCCACATACATTGACCAGTATGCACTGTACCCACTATCTCACATAGTTGTGTGAGGCTACACACATTATGATCTGACATCTGACAGTGTGCCTATACAGTTTGGTGCTACCTGCCTCCTGTGCAGCACATGGCTAAGTCTCATGTCTGGTGATGAAATGTTCACTCTCCCTCACTCCTAGCACATGGGCTCTGGGTTTGTACATGTATGTACATTGCAGCCACGGATCAATAATGTTGTATTGTGACGGCGGCTGAGGGATAATTGTAGTTAGTACCACCAGGCTATAGATAGCTTAGCGAATCAACAGACCGGTGTGTGAGCAGCGGGCTAGAAGTGGAGAGACTCGGTCTGCCATCGTCACGTGCATTTGGCACTGCCACTGACAGTGTGCGGGGTGGTGTGGTGCTGCACTAGCTGTGTGGAGCCCTCACTGGATGAGGCAGTGGATTTGCGGACATCATGAGTGAGGCCAGGGCAAGCCATCCGCAGGAGAAGCATGAGGACCTTGACCGCTTGGTCAGTGTTATTGAAGAGTCGGACTCCACGTCTGTCTGTCAGATATTCAGGTCTGTTACCTGCGATGCTTCTACATGTAAATTGTAAATGTGTCAACTGCCAAACTATTGTTCATTACATTGTAGTACATGTACCGGTACTTGTACTTGCACAATGTGCAGTGTAATGAACATAAACATCAGCAAAGCAAATGTAATTAATGTTAAAATAGTCAATTGTTTTAAATGCCACATTGTGCACAGAATTGAAAGTACCAGTACATGTACATTTAGGCATAGGGGTACAATGTAGGGCCTACAGTACATGTACATGTACTGTAGGCTATGTACCGGTACTGGAACATACGTTGTAGTCGTTCGTGTGTAAACGATTTTGCAAACTATGTACAGTTGGAGTGTACCGGTAGATGTACAATGTGCATATCAAAATGTCTGGTTTTTCTTTCAAAAATTTACAATAAGTCATCACACATACATGTCGTGTACATGTATGATGTACATGTACTGTATCATATCATACTAGTTTACTACACATTCTGCTTTGTACAAAACATAATACAGTACTAGTTTTCACATACAGGTGTTCATGATACATTATGATTTATAGACACTGATGGCTTGTGCAGTTATACATACATCATGCTTCATCCACATGTACATGTACGTGTACATACTGTAGTTGGGTGTTCATGTAAAACAGGTAAATATATAATAAACCTATTGTGTACTTCCCTGTTGTGTACAGTACATGCACTGTAGATAAATAAGTAAGTGACTATGGTACAGTATTTCTAAGATGGAACTTGGAAGGCAACCAAATTAATTGTATGCATACATACTGTAATTGTGAAGTTCTGTACATACTGTACACGTACATGTAAATATACTGTGCTTGAATGTACATGCATGTACATGTAAATAAACAAGTTTATACACAATTGTACGCGCAAAAGTACACTGTAAGTATTGTAAATGTTAATTTCATGTACAGTTTGTACATTAATGTACATTGATGTACACAAATTGTACAGTATAAATAAATAAACATTCTACAAAAATACATGTACCAGTATGAACTGTTTCCATGTTCCGTACTGTAATGTAATGTATCCACTTCATACTGAACTGTGTGTGCACAGTACAGTACTTCCTGGTCCTGTTGATGAAGGCCCATGCACTGAAAGAAAATACATGGTATGTATGACCATTGTGTGACTCTTTCAGGAAGGAAAGCTCTAGATTAAAACACACTGTAAACTATCAAATTCTGCATATGTACGTGTACATGTACGTGTACATGTATGTGTACATAATCGTATATGTACAGTACTGTAACAACAGAAATGGCTCAAGCAGCGTGCTGGCCATGCTGATCTGAATCAATGACCTAAGAATGTGAGCCTTGCATTGCAGTAAAGAGGGGGACATTAATTTGTGAGATACTGTACATATGTGTATACTGTACATGTGCACAGAACATTTGCACTGCTAGGATTGAAATGTCAGGCCGGCTATCTTTGTGACATGCATAATGTACCGTACATGGCACAACATTATTCTTAAATCCTATACATTGTAATGTTATACCGGTATTCATTGACTGAATCCTAGATACAGGTAGTAACTAGTATGCACGTATGTACAGGTAATCAGGTACATGTACATGTACAGTGTACACAGATATTTTGTTGAAACCACAGGTATGTATACTATACAATACATAGTTACAGAACTTTGTACATTTACCACAGAACATCTATGAGGCCCTACACTTGATGAATTTATTACACATGGCTGATGCTGTATCCATTTTATTTTTGGTTTTGACATGTACAGTACATGTACTGTATGCGTTTTCACTTTTCAGTGCACACAAGGTCACCTGCATACGTAATGTATACTGCTCGTTACAATGCAGGCCTACATGTACACATGTACACTATGTGTACTAAAGCTAGGCTTTAAAAATTTAATCATTTTTATATTATTACCGTATACAACATGAATGTGCATGTGCACAGTTGACATGTACCGGTACATGTAGGCGTATACCATACATGTACCCATGTACATGTACATGTACATGATACGTACATTTACGCTGTAGGTCTGTATTTGAAATGTTCATTCACATACATGTATACGGTAATTTGTATGGAGTACTGTACAGTACATGTATACCGTAGTCTATTATACTGTGAGTGTTTTATGTTCTGGATAAAGTGGGACATTTCTCTGGTCTATTTTGTTTTTATTTTGCCAGGGAAATACCGCTTAGAAACTTGTACGATTTTTGTTGACTCAGCCCGTTGAATCATCCAAACATCCGGTCTGTGGCTGTTCAAAAACAAGGAGTCAAATTCAGATTCAGAGTGAATCAAACAAGCTAGTCCCATTGATCAAGCATGTACTACACTGTACATGCCTCCATTTGACACATGTTCTTCGTTCCTGGGAGTGGGACTTCATGCATACAGTGTACATGTGCACATACCATATACCGTACAGTGTACATTTTAAACCATACTGCATGGTAGGTACAGTACTACTGTATGTACTGTACAATGTACACGTGTACTGTACATGTGTACACACAAGGACATACACGTACTGTACATGTACACATACATGTACATGTACTACCACAGTAGTATAGTAGAATCAATTTGAAAATGGTTAGTCCAAGGAAATAACCATGCAACATAATAAGAACATGTATGCCAAGCAGCAAGCACCACTGTAACTTAGAGGAATCAAAAGTATGCAATTTCAAAATGGCTTTAATTAAGAGATTCATCTGACAAGACACCCTCTATGCACTGGGATCAGGCTCAAGCTTAAAGGCTTTGTCTCCCTGTGCCCAAACCTGATAATCCAGCTTGTGGTGTGTGTCATTGATTTTGAAGGTTTGTTGGCTCGATAAGTACAGAGTAAAGTTTCGCCAAGAAACTGAGGCCAAATGCTTGTTTCTAGATCTATGCCTGTGACAATATAAAGGGTGTGGGAAATATGACCGAAGCCGAAGCCTTCATTTCTTAAAATAATGGCCATAGTCTTGCTGAGAGAGTGCTTGACAGATTTACCTCTGCCTCTCCCTCAGGGCCATCCAAGATGGCGACGACCACGACCGTTTCATGCAGCACCTCAAGGGCCGCATCCAGGAGCATGACCGCGACATCGAGAAGATGTGCAACTTCCACTACCAGGGCTTTGTGGACAGCATCGGCCAGCTTCTGAAAGTCCGCGCCATTGCCGAGAAGCTGAAGGTGGGTGCCAGCTGCCTGTCACTGAGAGTGGACGGTTTGCGGTGACACCACGCACCATTTCTCTTTCAAGAAGGAGTGTGGCTCTGACAAGAGCCGGTAACTCAACATTTCGGGTAGTGTGTACTTTGCGTGTCGCCAGGAGACTGCTGGATTCCAACTATCATCATGTCACTGAGAGATCGGCCAAAGCAGTAACTGATCCGACACTATCAGTAGCTGATTTCCCCCCCCCCCCCCAAAAAAAAAAAAAAAAAAAAAAAAAACAGGAAAACTGACAAGGAACTTTTAAACAAAATAAAAAATTGGCCAAGAAAACTTTGACTAGACTGGGACTTGAACCCGAGACCTCTGGATTAACGTACCAGTGCTCTTCCATATGAGCCATCCAGCCCTTAGATGGTGGCCTTCCAAATAGTCAACTAGTCCTTGCCAATTTCATCAAACCCATCGTAGCTACATGTGTAAGAATCCAAGATCGCAAGACAAAAACCATGCATCCCTTTTCAACTTAGGATCGGTTATCAATGATGTGTTGGGTCACAGTGCATCGGAAGGCATTGTGAGATCCTGTCCTTGTCCCACGTGGCTGAGATTTCCTTTGACAGGTTTAGGTTTATGAATTAACACTACCTTTGGATCATTGCATGTGATACCCCAAGCAATGTATTTAACTGAGGAGTGATTTACAATGGTAGCTTTTCAATATTTTTAAGGTCATATTGTGGAATTGCTGCTGGAGTCTCATTTGAGGATTCTAACTCCTCTTGATTTCATGTTTACTTTGATTCTTATCAAATAAAGGAAAAACGGACTGGGAACTTTTGAACAAATTTGTTAAAATGGCTAAGAAAATTTGACTGGACGTGCGCCCAAGACCTCCGGTTTAACGTACCAACACTCTAACAGTCTGAGCTATACATCCCTTAGATGATGGCCTTCTCAAATAGTCAACTAGTCTTTGCCAGGGTGGGGGCGCCAGTCAGAAACATTGAACCATTAACTGCCATGTCTTCAGGAATGGCATCCGCGCTTTCATTCAGATGCAAGCAGCCAGTTGTTGTAAACCTGGCTGCAGCTGCTCGGGGATCCCACAAAGTCAATGCAGCTTCTTCTTCTTTTCAATTTCCATTAAACGAATGAAGAACAAAAAAAACAAAACAATTGACATGCACCCAGAGGTCTCGGTTCAAGTCCCGGTCCCGCCAAATTTCCTGTGCCATTTTGTCAATGTCAAGGACGCTTTCATTCACGTTTACAGGAGGAGGTGTTGTCCACAAATCGCTCACTCCAGCGATCGGGGCTGCCAGTGATCCAGCAAGGTGAAGAGTTGGAGAAAACGCGGAAGACACATCGAAACATTGTGGCAACAGTTGAGCACTTGCAACTCTGCCTCCCTGGTAAATATGGATTAAAATGGTATAATAATAATTTTGATTTTTTTTTTCAAGTTTTCATTTTTTTTTCCATTTTGTTATTTTTGATTTTTTTTTTTCAAATGTACATTTTGTATTTCTTAATTTTTCAAATGCTCTATTTTTTTTCATTTCATTCATTTTCTATGAAAATTATTTATTTATATGTAATTTTTGTGGGGGGGGGGGAGGGGAAATTGAAGTGCCCCTATTGTTGGTCCAATGGGTTGTGCTCAGGGGTAATGACCTGGGATTTCTGAACCCTATTTGGCTGCAAGGATTGGGGACCACTGAAGGAGATTGCTTTGGTAATAGGCCACATGCTAATGGCTTACCCCCACACACACACACACACTCACTCTTTGCCTCGCGGCTGTCAGATGCATTACTGATTGACCATTTCACTCATGTAATTATGTGCACACACATGGACGGCTTATTTCAGCCGAGAGGGGGACATTATGGACCCCAATCTTCCCCTTCAGTTTCCAAGCTCAACAAAGTGTATGCACATATACATGTAGTACTATGTACATATGCACGATATTGTTTTTTTATGATACTGAACCATGTACTGGTACCTATAATTATTGTACATACACTGTACAGCTTTATATCTATATCAGTATTGTATATAATTGTACAGCTTAGATGCTACATGTACTTTAAGATGTACACGTACATGTACATGTGTGCATGTACATTACTGTATGTGGGCATGTATTGTTCTGTATCTTACGGTAGATGATAATGTACATGTACTTTAACATACATGTATGTACAATGTACATACTAATACAGTACATCTTAAGATGATATACTCTACATGTATGTACAGGTACTTTAACATGTTCATACATGTACATGTACATTACAGTATCTTACTGTAAGATCGTGGTAAAATGAACATGATGAACATGTACATGTACATGTACATGCACACAATCATACCAAAAATCCTGTTTTGTACATGTAAGTGTACATGTGCAGAGGGAAGATGAAGAGTTATTTTCTGGGTGCATACATGTACATGTACATTTTAGTGCGTGGGTGTGCATTGGAACATTTTACATTGCATAACGCGCAGTTCATGATTTGCTTGGTACATTACATACATGTATATTTTGGTACATGTACTGATGTAGAGACACAGTTCTCTAGAGAAAGCAAGTTTCACAGACAGATGCAGAAACCCCACCCACATGATTGAATCTAAACAAGGTCCTGATTACATGCGCTGCAATGCCCCTTCAAAGTCGAACTGAAATGGACACAAAAGCTACACGAGTGTGCATTATGCCTTGCTTGTTCCCCACGGTAACACCCTTGTACACACATACACGTACACCTTATTATCGTTGCATATTGCTCACAATGATGGTGCAGACAAGCCTGAAATTGTGATAACCCTGTCCGTATGCTGCATTTAACCAAATACCCAACTCCATCCCCCAAAAAATCAAATAAAAACCATTGACCGGTAAATAAAATAAAATGCTAATTTCTCCGTTATTATCATTAGGATTTTTAAAGGATTTTTGCTGTTCGTTTTTAAACAGTTTAAAAAAGAAACTGTGTAATGCGGTATTGTTGTGTAGTACTTCTTACATGTACTTTAGTCATATGAACATGTCAGTGTAAATACATACATGTACCGGTACGTAAGCCATACATGTACATGTACATGTGTAATAGCCTTGAATTTTTGAACCATGGTGTAACTGAAAATTGTATGCTGTGTGCTATATACTGCGTACATCTTACAGTATGCGTTTGCTGTGACCAACTTACGACATGTACATATTATGTACATGTACGTTTGTGCATGACATACGGTACATTGTACCGGTAGAACCGTCTGCCAGTGTATAGTACTGCACTAGGCACATGTGTGTTCAACATGTACAGCATACAGGCCTGTCGTTCCATTCGGGTGATATTTCATGTACATGTACATGTACCGGGGGTATGTCATTTTGTGACTGGACAGGAATGTTTATGTTTGTAATCAAAATTCCTGGCCGGTCTTCCTCCCAAGGCTGGTCGGATGTCCAATTGGACTTGAAGTTGTCATCACCAATTGCCTTGGCCTTGTGACGTACATGTACACGTACTGTACATGTACATGTACATGTACATGTACACCGGGGACATGGGTGTAGCCAGTGTACATGTAGCTCTACATGGGGGGTACATGTACAGTACATGTACTGTACATGTACGTATGATGTAGTATTTTTAGATCCTGAAACATCCTTCAAGTATTTCTACAAAGAACAAATGAAATACATACACTGAACATGTACATACATGTATTGTGTACATACATGATACATATATACATGTACACATGTAGATGAGAGTATCGGTATGTACTGTACATGTACATGTACATGTACATGTAGGTCTTCATATTGGACATACCCAAACAAGCACATGTACAGCATATACAGTGTACACACACACATACATGTACATGTACATGTACATACAGGTACATGTGCATATAGCTATGTGTGTACCGGTACTTGCACATGTACAGTGTTTAATTATTCATAGGCACTGCACATGCATAATACCGGTACAACTGTACAGCATATTTGTCGTTGTTTTATCATTATCAAACACACAGACGGCTTTTCTTAGTTTTGCATCCAAATCTTGAATTTAAAAGGCCACGAATGTACGTACTGCATAATTGTGAAGGACAGCATCACACTAGGGAATTTGTGGGCATGAAGTGTACACAACAGAAGTGTGTTTACAATTTACATGTACATGTACATGTACATGCGTACACATGGCATATGAAGAGATGAATTTAGTTTGATGAAGAATACCAAATTTCATCTTTTTATGAAAACAACTTGTAATGTACCAGTACATACATGTACATGTACACATGTACATGTACTACTTTTATATGCACATTTACATACATGTACATGTATACTATATGTACCTGTGTGCAAGCATTATGGATGTACATGTAGTTGTAATAAAATAATAGTTTTATTACACTAAGTGGATGCAGTGTGTACCTCAAAGGTGATTCGTTTTCTTGGTGGCACTTCGATTAAATCCTGCCATAGGCAATGCACATGGGGGTGCAGCTATGAAGTAGGAGAATCAACTACATGCATGTGTGTGCACTGTGTTCAGTAGGGCTGTGATCTCATGTAATGTACATGTATGTGTGCAACACATCTAATCTATGCATGCGTTGGAAGGAAGATCAAGATGGGTCTTATAAAAAAAAAGCACAGAAAAGTATAGAGGCCAAGACACCACATGACATGACTTAGTGCTAACAGAGACTTAAGGGGATGCACACACGTTTACATGAAAGAAGTAGCTTGGAGAATATGCATAATTACATGAAGTAATAGAAGGATGTTTATACATTGTACATAGCCTACATGTATGAACACAATGTAAAAGGGAGCCCCAACACCTCATATTTCCAAAAAATATTATCTTATGATGGCAAGATATTGTGATCTGCACAGTACATGTACTGTACACTGTATGTACTGGTACATAGCATGTTTGCATGCTGGTGTAATGTACAGTACATGTACATGTACATGTAGGTGTTATATTTCCCCAATGTCCCCATTTCGCACAACTGTCCCAGGCACGTCTGTATGCCCGGCTCTTCTCCTACAAAGGCATGTATGTACATGTATATATATGTGAATATGTACACTCAAGTCCCAGCTACAGTGCAGTGTATTATGCACAGGCAGCGATACCTGGACCTGTAGATGAGATGTTGACCATTGTCTCTATTGGCAGAGTAATGTCTGGGCCTGGCAGCTGCACACAACCAATCAATTGAAGATCACCTCAGCATTCAACGTGCCCCACACACCCTACCACTCTGTATACACATTATCTATTGCTGCTTGATACAGTACATGTACATGTACATCTTTAATGTCCTCTCATTACGAACTGATTCTTGTCTTTTTCTCTATTTCTACCATAGTCCTTCAGATGTACTGCAAGCTGAATGAGCAGATGGAGAACAAGAGGTACAAAACTAATCCCGTCTCCATAGTATCTCAAAAGTTAGTGGGGACCTGGCGTTTTGATCCTTGCAGGACCTTTCTCAAAGGCAAAGGACCTTTCTCTTTGCCTTTGAGAAAGGTCCTGCTAGGTTCGAAACGTCAGGCCCTGTAGTGTTTGAGACTTGTGTATTGCAGGTCATTTTATGGAATGATGAGGAAGATTTCAGTGACACCCCACTGGTGTGTCCGATTTACCGGTTTATGTAGTGGACCTACATGTAGACAGCTATGATTAACTGACATCATCCCTGCTCTATGCCCATAACTGTTCATGTATAGTTTGCACCTACTTGTATATGAAGTGACCAGGTGATTCTATATGCCCAGTATACTCAATCTGATATAGAATGATGAGGGAGATTGAAGTGACACCCCACTGACAGGGAAGTACATATGCCCATTCGGACTAAAATACTTGAAGCATGTGTTCGTCCTAGACTAGCATATGCTACCCAATGCTGTAGGCCAAGTGAGGAAGAAATAAAAAGGCTTGCAAGTAATTGGTATGGTTTTCTAAGGCGAATGATCAAGGATGGATTCCACAGGAAACCATCACTAGTAGAAGGCGAAATTAATCATGTCCTTTTCTTTGCTAATATTGATCTAGAGCACATAACAAAAAGTCAACCACTACGGGATTATATTAATGTCCAGTATCTGAAATACATAGCTCATATATGTCGTAGGGAAAATACAAATTTGACCAAGCTTAGTTTATTTTTTATCCCTAGAGTCCCATACTATCGAGATCCCTGGATAGGTATCTCAGGACTACTGGGTGATCTTTCTATTGAGCAGATTAAAAGAGAACCACAGTCGAAGACTGGTTTCACCAGGCTCCTACCTAGGAGTCATATGAAGCCTAAAGCTTCAAAATGAGGACCTAAACTGTACTGTACTGTACTGTGTCCATTTTAAAAGTTTTCATAGTGGACCTAGACAGCTATGATTAACTGACATCATCCCTGCTCTATGCCCATAACTCTTCATGTATAGTTTGCACCTACTGTACATGTATATGAGAAAAAAACCCACAATACTCAGGCTTGGTGATCTGGGGTGGTTTTTACAAAGCCTTACGATGCATCGTAACTCAACTGACGATTGATAACCCGTCGTAACTTTTCATAGGTCGTATGGTTTCTGTGCATCTCCCACCGCCTTTGCGATTGATCGTAAGTTACGATGAGTTGAATGAAATGGACCGCAGGCCCATAGAACACAAAGCTACATGTAGCTGGCAGTCAGCAACCCGGTTGCCTTGTCCTGTGCTTTGCCAGGTACTACACCGCCCTCAAGACACTGGAGCAGCTGGAGCACACCCAGCTCCCCCGCGTCAAGCGCTACCGCTTCTGCGAGAACATGGCCAAGAACATCCCCAAGCTGCGGGAGAGCATCATGGAGGCCTCCATGTGCGACCTGAAGGACTTCCTGGAGAGCATCCGCAAGCACTCGGACTGGATAGGAGAGGAGGCCATGAAGCAGGTAACACTAACAGTCCCCTCTTCTCATTCACTGGCCCTACATTTTGTACATGTAGCTCCTTACTCCTGTGTAGATGCCATAAGAATAGCACACAGTAGCTTGAATCCAGGCATTTAGGTGCATTCTGACTGGATAGGAGAGTAGGCCATAAAGCAGGTAATAGTCCCCTCTTCCCATTCACTGGCCCTACGTGTAGCTCCTTACTCCTGTGTAGATACCATAAGAAATGTACACAGTAGCTTGAATCTTGGCATTTAGGTGCATTCTGACTGGATAGGAGAGTAGGCCATGAAGCAGGTAATAGTCCCCTCTTCCCATTCACTGGCCCTACGTGTAGCTCCTTACTCCTGTGTAGATACCATAAGAAATGTACACAGTAGCTTGAATCTTGGCATTTAGGTGCATTCTGACTGGATAGGAGAGTAGGCCATGAAGCAGGTAACAGTCCCCTCTTCCCATTCACTGGCCCTACGTGTAGCTCCTTACTCCTGTGTAGATGCCATAAGAATAGTACACAGTAGCTTGAATCTAGGCATTTGGGTGCATTCTGACTGGATAGGAGAGTAGGCCATGAAGCAGGTAATAGTCCCCTCTTCCCATTCACCGGCCCTACACGTACATGTGTAGCTCCTTACTCCTGTGTAGATGCCATAAGAAATGTACACAGTAGCTCGAATCTTGGCATTTGGGTGCATTCTGACTGGATAGGAGAGTAGGCCATGAAGCAGGTAACAGTCCCCTCTTCCCATTCACTGGCCCTACGTGTAGCTCCTTACTCCTGTGTAGATGCCATAAGAAATGTACACAGTAGCTTGAATCTTGGCATTGGGGTGCATTCTGACTGGATAGGAGAGTAGGCCATGAAGCAGGTAACAGTCCCCTCTTCCCATTCACTGGCCCTACGTGTAGCTCCTTACTTCTGTGTAGATTCCATAAGAATAGTACACAGTAGCTCGAATCTTGGCATTTGGGTGCATTCTGACTGGATAGGAGAGTAGGCCATGAAGCAGGTAATAATCACCTCTTCTCATTCACTGGCCCTACGTGTAGCTCCTTACTCCTGTGTAGATACCATAAGAAATGTACACAGTAGCTTGAATCTTGGCATTGGGGTGCATTCTGACTGGATAGGAGAGTCGGCCATGAAGCAGGTAACAGTCCCCTCTTCTCATTCACTGGCCCTACGTGTAGCTCCTTACTCCTGTGTAGATGCCATAAGAAATGTACACAGTAGCTTGAATCTAGGCATTTGGGTGCATTCTGACTGGATAGGAGAGTAGGCCATGAAGCAGGTAACAGTCCCCTCTTCTCATTCACTGGCCCTACATTTTGTACATGTAGCTCCTTACTCCTGTGTAGATGCCATAAGAATAGTACACAGTAGCTTGAATCCAGGCATTTAGGTGCATTCTGACTGGATAGGAGAGTAGGCCATAAAGCAGGTAATAGTCCCCTCTTCCCATTCACTGGCCCTACGTGTAGCTCCTTACTCCTGTGTAGATACCATAAGAAATGTACACAGTAGCTTGAATCTTGGCATTTAGGTGCATTCTGACTGGATAGGAGAGTAGGCCATGAAGCAGGTAACAGTCCCCTCTTCCCATTCACTGGCCCTACGTGTAGCTCCTTACTCCTGTGTAGATGCCATAAGAATAGTACACAGTAGCTTGAATCTAGGCATTTGGGTGCATTCTGACTGGATAGGAGAGTAGGCCATGAAGCAGGTAATAGTCCCCTCTTCCCATTCACCGGCCCTACACGTACATGTGTAGCTCCTTACTCCTGTGTAGATGCCATAAGAAATGTACACAGTAGCTTGAATCTTGGCATTTGGGTGCATTCTGACTGGATAGGAGAGTAGGCCATGAAGCAGGTAACAGTCCCCTCTTCCCATTCACTGGCCCTACGTGTAGCTCCTTACTCCTGTGTAGATGCCATAAGAAATGTACACAGTAGCTTGAATCTTGGCATTGGGGTGCATTCTGACTGGATAGGAGAGTAGGCCATGAAGCAGGTAACAGTCCCCTCTTCCCATTCACTGGCCCTACGTGTAGCTCCTTACTTCTGTGTAGATTCCATAAGAATAGTACACAGTAGCTCGAATCTTGGCATTTGG
Organism: Luidia sarsii; assembly: GCA_949987565.1. Taxonomy (NCBI): domain Eukaryota; kingdom Metazoa; phylum Echinodermata; class Asteroidea; order Paxillosida; family Luidiidae; genus Luidia; species Luidia sarsii. The sequence goes on from OX465112.1 coordinate 6,882,245, forward strand.
GTGCATTCTGACTGGATAGGAGAGTAGGCCATGAAGCAGGTAATAATCACCTCTTCTCATTCACTGGCCCTACGTGTAGCTCCTTACTCCTGTGTAGATACCATAAGAAATGTACACAGTAGCTTGAATCTTGGCATTGGGGTGCATTCTGACTGGATAGGAGAGTCGGCCATGAAGCAGGTAACAGTCCCCTCTTCTCATTCACTGGCCCTACGTGTAGCTCCTTACTCCTGTGTAGATGCCATAAGAAATGTACACAGTAGCTTGAATCTAGGCATTTGGGTGCATTCTGACTGGATAGGAGAGTCGGCCATGAAGCAGGTAACAGTCCCCTCTTCCCATTCACTGGCCCTACATTTTGTACATGTAGCTCCTTACTCCTGTGTACATGAAGATGCCATAAGAAATGTACACAGTAGCTTGAATCTAGGCATTTGGGTGCATTCTGACTGGATAGGTGAGTAGGCCATGAAGCAGGTAACAGTCCCCTCTTCCCATTCACTGGCCCTACGTGTAGCTCCTTACTCCTGTGTAGATGCCATAAGAATAGTACACAGTAGCTTGAATCTAGGCATTTGGGTGCATTCTGACTGGATAGGTGAGTAGGCCATGAAGCAGGTAACAGTCCCCTCTTCCCATTCACTGGCCCTACGTGTAGCTCCTTACTCCTGTGTAGATGCCATAAGAATAGTACACAGTAGCTTGAATCTTGGCATTTGGGTGCATTCTGACTGGATAGGAGAGTAGGCCATGAAGCAGGTAATAGTCCCCTCTTCCCATTCACTGGCCCTACGTGTAGCTCCTTACTCCTGTGTAGATGCCATAAGAAATGTACACAGTAGCTTGAATCCAGGCATTTGGGTGCATTCTGACATTCATTCTGCAGTCATTCTTTGTATTTTCGGAAAGTTAATGTATTGGAGGATATTATGTCCAAAGGATTTTTCTGAAATCCGTCTCTAAATGTTGAAAAAAACGAGGATTTTGGGGGAGTGCTTGTGTACTGTTTTCATGAAAATGTAAAGTTCCTGACCTTTTGAATGGCCGCTTTCGAGGAGTTAGAATGGTGCTGTTATATTGTGTCTGGTACCAAATGAACGAGCGAAGTCCCCTTGTACTATTTACAAAAAAGTTCACACGGAAATATTTTTGATATCATTTGAAAACTAATGGTATACTCTTTCACATCATTAGAAAATCTCAAAATGTCAAAAGTGGGGGTTATTATAAGAAATGTACATATTAGCTTGAATCTTGGCATTTGCAAGCATTCTGACTAGATCAGTAAGATAACTGAAGCATCTCACGGTCACCTCTGGACTTGACCTACATGTAGAGCTCCATAACTTCCCCTTACTCATTCCTGATGAGATGCCGCAGGCAATGCATGCACGCCTTGAACAAACACCATCTGCATTGCCTCAATGAGACAGAGGGCTTGGCATCTTGCTCTCAGGAGTTTTGTCAATGGCTGAAGAAGGGTCCTGCCATGATCCACACACTGACCCTTCAGGGTTTTCCGGTCAGCAAGCCGGGGTCACATTTCAGTATTGCTTCACCTTGGTTTCTAAAGTTAAAGCCAAATCTTAATTTCCAGTCTGTTTCTCCTTTATTTGTTTGACTAAAATTATATTCACTTTTTTTGGTGATCCCCTGATCTGCTTTTTGTAGCCAGGTTTACAATCATTGGTTGTTATGCATCTGAGGGAAAATGGGGGTAAGATATATGGCAGTTACTTGCCAAATGCTTCTGACCATGAACGCCCTCACCCCAGCAAAGACTAGTTGACTACATGTATTTGGGAAGGCCACCATCTAATGGCTGGATAGCTCAGAAAATAAGAGCGCTGGTACTCAAAACCAGATGTCTTCAAGATGAGTTCCTGTCCCGGCCCAGTCAAAGTTGTCTTTGCCTTTTTTTCAACGTGTTCAAAAGTTCCCAGTCAGTCTTTCCCTTTTTTCTTGGTACACTTGAAAAGAGTAATTCTTTGGACAAATTCTGAGTACATGTACATAGCAAACATGCTTCATTTCATTTTGGTCATGGCCAGGTCCAGAAGCGGAGCACAATGGAAACAACCATGTTACTGAAGGGCAGCACCAAGAAGGAGTCGCCCTTGATTGAGGCTGACAACACCAATCCATTCAGTGACGATTTCACTGAAGAAGAGGAGGTAGGCAAATACACACACAGACAAACAGAGGAAAAATTGAAGATTTTTTTTTTTAAACGGCCGAGATGTCTAGTATGGGGTCATGAGCTGAATGCTGGCTACGTGGTATGGAAGATGGCCCATTTTTGTGCACTCTGGTTTTGAAGCATAGTTTCTGGTTTTCTCATGTTGGACGATCTGACATGTCAATATTCTAGCTAGATCTTTCTGTGCCTTTCAGAATGGTCATGCTAGAATATTGAAATATGAACTGTTGGTCAAGTGATTTAGATACAAAGTGACTTGGGTACAAAGTGACTTGGGTACGAAGTGACTTGGGTACAAAGTCACTTGGGTACAAAGTGACTTGGGTACAAAGTGACTTGGGTACAAAGTGACTTGGGTACAAAGTGACTTGGGTTCAAAGTGACTTGGGTACAAAGTGACTTGGGTACAAAGTGACTTGGGTACAAAGTGACTTGGGTACAAAGTGACTTGGGTACAAAGTGACTTGGGTACAGAGTGACTTGGGTACAGAGTGACTTGGGTACAGAGTGACTTGGGTACAAAGTGACTTGGGTACAAAGTGACTTGGGTACAAAGTGACTTGGGTACAAAGTGACTTGGGTACAGAGTGACTTGGGTACAGAGTGACTTGGGTACAAAGTGACTTGGGTACAAAGTGACTTGGGTACAAAGTGACTTCGGTACAGAGTGACTTGGGTACAAAGTGACTTCGGTACAAAGGGACTTGGGTACAAAGTGACTTGGGTACGAAGTACATGTAAGTTGGGTACAAAGTGACTTGAGGTGGATTTCATTAAGCTTAACGATGCATCATAACTCGATTGATAACCCATCGTAAGTTGTGACAGGCCATATGGATTCTATATGCATCGCTCATCGTCTTGCGATTGATAGTAAGTTACATGAGTTTGGTGAAATTGACTGCTAGGTGTGAACATTTGGGTGTGACGTGTGTACCAAACAACCTGTAGAATTTGGAAAATTTGTAAGTCAGTAAGCAGTTTACAACATTTTGTCATTTTGATTTTGAAATTCCCCTGTCCCCCCTCTCGCCCCGGAATGCTGTCCTCAGGAGATCAGCCCTCTGGACAAGGTGGACTTCTCGCCCGTCTACCGCTGCCTCCACATCTACTCGGTGCTGGGTATGAGGGACACCTTTGAGGGCTACTACCGCAAGCAGCGGGGCAAGCAGTCCAAGCTAGCCATCCAGCCCCCGGGCAACATGGTGAGAGAACGGGCGTCGCACCCTCGGGCCAGTCAGCCTCCCATATCCAAGGTCGCAGGTCGCAGGTCGCAGGTCGCAGGTCGCAGCAATCTGATATCTAGGGCACTCTGAAACCTGAGAGCTACCCTACAAACCTCAGTCGGCTTTGTGGAAAGTTTGTGGTGGCATCACATGTGGTCTCTGTCAAGAGTGAGGTTGGCTCTGAGAAGAGCCAGGGACTGGTTGGTACTTTTCTGAGAGGAGCCAGACACTAAGAGCCACCGGACTCTTCTCAGAGCCACCGGACTCTTCTCAGAGCCACCGACTCTTCTCAGAGCCACCAGGCTCTTCTCAGAGCCACCGACTCTTCTCAGAGCCACCAGGCTCTTCTCAGAGCCACCGACTCTTCTCAGAGCCACCGACTCTTCTCAGAGCCACCGGCTCTTCTCAGAGCCACCGACTCTTCTCAGAGCCACCGACTCTCCTCAGAGCCAACAGGCTCTTCTCAGAGCCACCAGGCTCTTCTCAGAGCCACCAGGCTCTTCTCAGAGTCAACAGGCTCTTAGAGTCAACAGACTCTTCTTAGAGCCACCAGCTCTTTTGAGAGCCACCGGTTCTTCTCAGAGCCACCGGGCTCTTCTCAAAGCCACCAGGCTGTTCTCAGAGCCACCAGGCTGTTCTCAGGGCCACCAGGCTGTTCTCAGAGCCACCAGGCTCTTCTCAGAGCCACCGGGCTCTGCTCAGAGCCACCGACTCTTCTCAGAGCCACCGACTCTCCTCAGAGCCACCAGCAATCCTCAGAGCCACCGGGCTCTTCTCAGAGTCAACAGGCACTTCTCAGATCCACCAGGCTCTTCTCAGAGTCAACAGACTCTTCTCAGAGCCACACTCGGTCTCGAAAGAGATTTGAATGGTGTCACTGCAGGCATTCCACAATGTGGTCCCAGCCTGCAAACCTTCGCTGCAGGTCTTGTTGCAACCAGCTCGATGGCTGAGAGGGTGTGAGACATCCTGTACCAGAGAGCTCAATTTGCGGGCTCATATCCCACCCAAACTACCCAAGGTGTTTGTAACCCCCAAAACATTGGTCTTCATTTGGTCATTCAATGATGGAATGATTGATAACATCTCCTTTTTTATTTTCTTGGCAGTATGAAAACCTGAAGCACTACAAGAAGTACTTTTATCAAATATTAGGGTAAGTGTTCTTATCTTAAATGTATAGATCTGGAAACTCCAGTCACACTGTAGGCTGTTTTATGTCGCGAAAAATGTCGCGAAAAAATGTCATGTTATCCATACAACATCCTAGATACGAAGGGCTCCCTCACTCCAGATTTCAAGTGAAAGGAGGTCAAGGGGCAATCCCCTGCACACTGTTCACAACTATTTTTGTTCCTATTGCTTCCTTATTAATGTGTCACCTGACAAGTGGCAGCAAGGCCCCCTTCCCAAATTCAGCTTAGGCTAAGGCTCCGGCTTTGTCTCTAGTTCTTTCATCCGTTTACAAGTACAAGACATAAACATGAGAGGACTTAGGCTTCGTTTTCTTAACCACTTCGCGCCGGGGGGTTTTTCAGCGCCGATGACCGCCATACGGGGGTTTTTGAACAATGCATCATTTTAAAATCTTGCTAAAACAATCGGAACAATATATTTCTGTGAAATAAATCGATAAGGGTATACTATGGGTACAAGAGAGTAAAACCTGGCACAATTCGGACGTCGTTGTGGCCTTTGTCAAGAGATTATCCGTTCGAAAAAGGGCCCTTTGTGCGTCGTCAATGGACCGTAACGGACGTGTGTGTGTGGGTGCGTGTACCCTGCTGACAATCCCTGACCGCAGACTCCAGCCTCCACTCCAGGCAGTCAAATTTTGAGTTGGTCGGCCACAAACGAGCGTACAGATTACGGTAAAGAATGTGGAGGGAATTCCAATGCCAGACCGACGACCGTTGGACTGTGTGGCATGCAAAGACAATGTCCCCCGCGTGCTTTCAGCTGCAGCGCGGTATCCCTCGATCCTCCACAGTAAAAGTCCCACAATTGCACAATTACTGCTGCTAATCTGGCAATTCATATGGCAACTTGCGTCAAAAAGGGTCTTTGTACTGATTCATATTGCTTTGTTCTAAGCTGAAAAGAGTCTTTGTTTAGAATGTGGACAATAGTGGTGCCCGGATTCGGAGGGCCCCGTTGCAAAGGCAATCCAATTGACCTCCGGATTCGGAGGTCCCGGCGCGAAGTGGTTAATGTTACACTGCGTTTTGAAAATGAACCCAAAGCTTTCAACTGTAGCAAAGAACTCCAACCGGCAATTTCAGCTTTTGGATATTCAGAGACGAAGCCGGAGCCGAAGCCTAAGCCGGGTTTTGGAAAAAGGGCCAGGATTTTGTTGATGCAGGAGGTCTGTCGGCTGATCTGTCTCCCTCTAGGTTCTTCGTGGTGGAGGACCATATACTGAACACAACAGAGGGACTTGTGACGAGGCAGTACCTGGACAACTTGTGGAACACTGCCCTGTCTAGGATAGCCGCAACACTACGCAACAACTCTGTGAGTATTGAAAAGAACATGTGGAGTTATTTTCTTTCCCCCGATGCAACCAGACTGTTGGCCTGTTTGTACTGTATCATGTTGGGAGGTCCAGATTAACCCCTTGCGTACGGATGACATCTATAGCTGCTCTGGGACCTTCAAAATTTGGACACCGCTATTGTCCAAATTGTCGACAAAGACTCTTTTCAGCAATATTAATCATGACAAACACCTTGTTTGACGTCAGTTGCTGCATGCATTGCCAGATTGGCGGTAACAATGGCGCTATTGTGGGGCTTCATTGTGAACGATCGAGGGTCTGCGCGCTACTATGGAAGGCAGTGTGCTGGCCTGCCCCACAACCAATGCGGTCACTGGACAGAGTGTGGAATGCACCCGCCGCCTTTACCGCAAATTGCACGCTTTGTTGAGGCCGTCCAGCTAGAACCTTTGTCCGCTGGAGTGCAGGCATGTTTGCGGTCAAAGGGTAGCAAGCACACACAGTTCTTAGACTCGCGTTACACAGCCTACGCTCCATTGTACTACACACAAAAGGACCATCATTGAGGGCTCATAATCCCTTCACAAAAGCCACACAGACATCTGAATTGTGCCACATTTGATTCACTGACAGAAATAGTGCACTCTTATTGATTTATTTTGCAGGTTTATTGTTCTTTGATTGTTTAACGGGTTTTAGAAATGGCACTGTGCCGGCCATTTTCTCTAAGATAATCCCGCCGTCAAGGGGTTAAGAATGAGATAATCATCATCCACATAATTTGTAACAAATATCAGAGAATGAACAACAAACCTTGCAGAGGACTGGCAGGTTCAGAGGTGCGGAGGTTTGTAGAGACACCACTTGGATGTCATCTCTGTGTGTGTCCTTGTCCTTGTTTGTATGCTACTGGGACTGGCGTGAAAGTGCAAGGGAAGTGCAAGGGAAGTGATTGAATGCACCATTTGTAGCAAAGATAGGTTTTTTATGTGTGTGTGTTTCACCATACTTCCACCAGGCCTACTGCACGGACGCCACCTTACTCCTGCAGATCAAAGACCAAGTTGTCCTCTTCACTCACACGTTAAATGTAAGTCGTATTATTTCATTGAGTTATCAAGCGTAAGTTGAGTTAACCACTAAGCACCAGGACCTCCGAAATCGGAGTGCCATTGGTTTGACTATGCGTCGGGGCCCTCTGAATCCGGGCACCACTATTGTCCACTTTTAAAACAAAGACTCTTTTCAGCTTAGAACAAAGCAATACGAATCAGTACAAAGACCCTTTTTGACGCAAGTTGCCACATGAATTGCAAGATTAGCAGCAGTAATTGTGCAATTGTGGGACCTTTACTGTGGATGACTGAGGGATAGTGCGCTGCTGCTGAAAGGACACAGGGGACATTGTGTTGGCATGCCACACTGCCCAACGGTCGTCGGTCAGGCAGTGGAATTCCACCCACATTCTTCACCGCAATCTGTACGCTCAGTTTGACTGCCTGGAGTGGTTGCTAGTCTGCGGTCAGGGATCGTCAGTACCGTACACCCACACACTCACTCAAGTCCGTTACGCTCCATTGACGATGCACAATGGGCCCTTTTTCAAACAGATTATCTCTTGACAAAAGCCACAACGATGTCCGAATAGTGCCAGGTTTTACTCTCTAGTACCCATAGTATACCCTTATCGATTTATTTCATAGAAATATATTGTTCCGATTGTTTTAGTGAGATTTGAAAATGATGCATTGTTAAAAAAAAAACTTATGGTGGTCATGGGTGCTGTAAAAACACCCGACACAAAGCGGTTAAGATGCATCATAAAGGATTTGTGAAATCCAGCCCTGGACTTCAAATGGGCCAAAGTAACGGTCACTTTGATGAGCGCAGAGGAGTCACGGTTTGAGTCAGATATCAGTTTGCAGCCTTCAAGTAATGTCTGGGGGTTTTTTTTGTCATCTTTGTGTGTTGGGACAGAGTTATGGTTTCAACTCGTCGCCGATAGTTGAGCTTCTCCTGGACCTTAAGGATCAGTACAATGAGATCCTGATGAACACCTGGGTGCAAGTCTTCAGGTGAGGCTTGCTCTGTGCAGACCTATGTGTAACCTACCATGGAGTAATGCGGCATCTACTCCTTTTGAGTACAGTGGAACGTCGCTATAACGAACGCCGATATACCGAACATTCAGCTATAACGAACATGCCCTTTGGCTCCCGATTTTACATCTGTGGATATGCGGCCGCAACTGCTATAACAAACGACCGCTATACCGAATAATTTTCATGGATCCTGGGATGTTCGTTATTGCGAGTTTCCACTGTGCACGGCGCTGAAAGTCAAAGTATTGTCAAAATGCCTGTGAAAAATCAATTCTAATTTGTTTGCATTTTCGGAATGTTTATGTATTTGAGAATCATCTGTCCAAAGGAATTTTTCAACAAGAATTGAAAAATTGGGGGAATTTGTAAGTGGGTTGGTGCGCAGTATGCATGATCTCAACCTTTTGAGCTATTTTTCTCCAAAAGTACTTTCCTCGACTGCACGTTGCCTGCATGTATTTCTCGCGTCGTAACTTTGGATTTCGGCAACTTTTAGAAATAATTTTGATATCATTGGAAAGGTAATGAGGTACTCATCTGAGGGAGAGGCAGAGGTAAATGTGGTGGGAAAATCTTGAAAACTCAATATTTGGACGACAATCCTCATAATGCCGTACCGGGCCACATTATGATTTGTAACTCAGATTCAAACTCGAGTCTGGCACGAGTCTCATTTTCCATGACTCAAGACTCAAGTCTCACATGGACTTGGACTTGCGTAACTTATGACTCTAGGGCTCAAATTTCACGAAAAAATGCACCAGACAACCGTCTAGTAATTGAAGAATCTTACTGGACCTGAACTATTTGCAGTCGATATCACCAAACCCATCAATCGCAAGACGATGAGCAATGCACAGAAACCATACACCATACAATGTTTCACAACTAACGATGGTTTATCCATCATTGCGATGCACTGTAAGGTTTTGTGAAATGGACTCCTGGATGACTGAATGTCATTTTGTTCATGGTGCAAGAAAGAAAAAAAAAGCACTAGACAGCCTGTCAAGTGCGGTCACACTCGGCACTAGAACGACAAAGGAATCACTAGACTCAGTCCACAGTCCACTGGATATTTCCAGCCCTGGCTCAATGGAAAAGATGAAACAAATCTGTCAAATAAATGGTCTTTGCGGTACCTCCGCACGCTAAGATAGACTCCAATCAAACACTAGCAGCTTGTACATACCGTACTCCTATTGGGATATTGGGGCCGTGGGTCGATCCAATTTTTCTCGGATCAGAATTCTTTCTGCCTATGAGAAAGGGCCTACCTAGGATCGTAACATCAGCCCACTAGCTACATGTAGTTGCCCAGAAGTGAGTGCAGGACTGTAGTCTTTGCATTACCGCTGCCTCGGAATTCTCTCTCTCACTGTACTCATCTGTGTCTGGTGCCTTGCTCGCAGTGAGATTTTTGACAACGACAACTACACTGCCATCATTGTGGAGACGCCGCAGGAGTGCAACGAGATCACCAGGACCATTCCATTCAGCAGTACAGAGTTTGAGAAGGTAGGTAGCTCACGATGCTCTACAAAGCCCTGTATTCCTTTGGCGTATGCCAACTGCCCGCTACCTGTGTACTTTAACCCTAATGCTTTGCACCTCCCGCACAGGACACTCACTGTATACCGCAATTTACCACAGTGCCCACAGGGGTGTAGGCTTACATACCACAGGACACCACATGTGCATGGCCCTTATCCTCCCACAGCAAAAACCATGTGTGGTTAATTGTGGTTTCAATGCCCGGTTAGGGTTAAGCAGAGCTTCTATGGCTGATATGCCAACGGGTCGGTGGTCCCTCTGTAAATGAGGCCATCTGAGGCCAAAATAAGGCACCCCTTGTGTAGAGGTTGAAGGATGGTACATGTAGCTTGTCGGTTTATCCTACACACCATACGTACACACTGTCTTTCCCATTGTTTTGCCTCTTCGTTGCTTCTAAGATTATGGCACGATGAAGCAATTGCACACGGTCTATATGATGCACGTTTATAGTTACACCATGCACTGAAAGACATCTGTGTGTCAGGTATCAACCTGCCTTAGCACAATCATGAAGCTTTGTGAGTAAGAGAAATAAACAGAGATAAAATAAGACAAATTCAAATTCAAATTGGACCATCGCTGTGCTATTAATCATCAAATTGTCCATCACTGCACCAAAAGGTAACCTTCCTATAGATGCAGATGATGCTTTTCATCAGAAAAAGGAAACATGAACTGTGAGAAAATAGAGGAATGGCAGGAAAACTCTTCCCATAGAGGCCCATAGAAAGATATCTACTTATCAAACATACAGGATTTGTATGTGCATAGGTAGTTATTTTCAAGGGATGAATGTTTGTTTTGGGCAATACGAATTGTGCACATGTGAGCCAGTTCCTCAGAACTCAACGTTTCAGGCAGTGTGTACTCTGCCCGTCGTCAGGAGACTGCTGGATTCCAACTATCATCGGCGTTTATATGCCGGATGAAAGAGCTGGGAGCGTGGCGAATCTTTCCCGCCCAGTGTGGCCACTGGAGCGTGCAGGATCTTCCCACCAGTACGACCACCTGTCAGGAAGTTCACTGCAGTGTGTCGGTGTGAGAGTGAGTGCCAAGGGTAGAGGAGACCCAAGAGACGACCAGACCAAACGTTGATTTACCGGTTCTTATCATAGCAACACTCCTTCTCGAAAGAGAAGAGTTACATGGTGTCACAGCAGACAGATGTTGCTCTTCGGAATCTCTGACTGTTGGCCTCTCTCTCTTGTTCGCTCCCGGCTCGCAACCATCCCCCCGCCCCTCCCCCCATCAGCAACCTTACCCCAAGCGGCTGCCCTTCTCGGAGTTTGTGCCCAAGGTGTACAAGCAGATCAAGGAGTTCATCTACGCCTGCCACAAGTTCTCCCAGGACCTGCACCTGACGCAGACGGAGCGGGACGACATGATCCGCAAGTCCACCAACATCCTGCTGATGAGGACGCTGAGTGGCTGCCTGACGGCCCTCATCCGCAAGCAGAGCCTGGGCCTGGCCGAGGTGAGACCCAGCACCCCCCCCCCCCCCCAATCAGACGTCTCCCTTTCGGACCTCAAAAGTCAGGGGGCCTTACGTTTTCGATCCCAGCAGGACCTTTCTCAAAGGTAAAATCCGAAAGGTCCTCCTGGGAGTGAAATGTCAGACCCTCCCGATGTTCGATGAATGACACAAATTTCATTCACGTAGAAAAAAAAAATTACTGGACCGAGACCCTCTGGCTTAACATACCAGTGCACTACCACCTGAGATATCCAGATGTTAGGAGGGGCCTTCCTGACATGGACATACACTGACAGTCAGGGGAAGGAAAGCCCTGACACACATGACAGAGGAAGGACAAAAGGGAAGGGAGTGGGATGCAGATGTACACACAAAGGGAAGGGAGATCAAAGGGAAATCAAACAAAAGGGTGGGGAGGATCAAAGAGACAGGAGGGAGGTAGGAGATCAAAGGGAAAAGCCACATGGGAGATGAAAGAAAAGTCATTCCCTTCCTGGATGTTGAGGCCATGAGGTTGTATAGTGCGGAGACGATCAATCCACAGTGTCTCCCTGCTGAGGCGGACAGCATCTTTCCGATGGCCAAGAGACTCTATACCCTATACAGACATGTCAAGAATAGAATGATTAGGGAGAAAACAAACAAAGGATAAACTGACCGGGAACTTTTGATCAAATTGAAAAATTGGCAAAGAAAACTTGGACTGGACCAGGACTTGAACCCGAGACCTCTGGATTAACGTACCAGTGCTCTTCCATCTGAGCTATTCAGCCCTTAGATGGCGGCCTTCCCCAATAGTCAACTAGTCTTTGCCGGGGTGGGGGCGCCAGTCAGAAGCAATTCAACCGTTAACGACCGTTTATCTCCAGGGATCACACCCTTGCTTTTATTCAGATGCAATCGACCAATTGCCGTAAATCTGGCTACAGCAGCTCGGGGATTGCACAAAGTGGATGCAGCTTTCTCAATTCAAGAACTTTTTATTAAATTGAAAAATTTCCCTTTGGAAATCTGATTGCTTCTTCGAGGTTGCCAAATTAAATTTTGGAGGGCCTAACATTTCCTGCTTTTTTTTTCCTTTCCTGTTTAGTTGGTTCAGGTGACTGTCAACACAATGCACTTGGAGAATGCCTGCACGTATCTGGAAGATTTCATCTCCAACATCACAGGGTAAGGCACTCAACCCCAAACCCCCTTCGCTCATTATTAGTGAGCTTTCGTTTTACAGCGGGAGAAATCTAGTACAGTAATTTGAGCTGAACATAGATCTGCGCATGCACGACAACCTGCAAGTCCTCATACCGCTCAAATCCGAGACCGTGGTGTGGGGAAATAGCATCCGGTCCAGAACACAATGCAGAACAGTCGGCTAATGTGACCAATCCTCCGTGTGTAGTTTGATACTCAGTGCAGTGCAGTGCAGTGCAGTGCAGTGTGTATACCCGTCGCGTAAACAGAACAAAACTGCTTCCAAACAGGACGGGAGCTTGGGTGCGGGAACGGGTGTGGTCTGTGAAATCCCCCGTACTCTGAGCTCTCCGTCGTAAAAGGAAAGCTCGCTATTACCTGCCGATGAAGCAAGTTGCCCGCCACTGGGCCCACATTCCCCCACCTAGACGCAAATGTGACGCCCCTGGTATGTTCTCAAACAAAGCAAAGTAGAAATGACTGGGAAACATTTGTTGGAAATAGGAAAGGCAAACGGACTACACTTGGATTTGCAAGACCTGTGGCTGAATGTATTTGGCCATCCGGCCCTTATGTCAAAACTCACTCACAAGGGCGAGACTCACTCAAGCTGAGTGGAAGGTTTGTGCTGACACCATGTAACACCTCTCTTTCCAGAAGGAGTGTGGCTCTGAAAAGAGTTCTTTTCAAGGGATGAATGCTTATTTTGGGCAATAAAAGAATTGTCGAGCCAGTTCCTCAGAGCCGGCAACTCAACGTTTCGGGCAGTGAGTACTCTGCCCGTCGTCAGGAGACTGCTGGATTCCAACTATCATCAGTGTTTATATGCTTGATGAAAGAGCTGGGGGCGTGGAGAATCTTTCCCGCCCAGTGTGGCCACTGGAGCATGCAGGAACTTCACCACAAACCACTGTCGCTGCATACTTTCCACTTAGTACTTCGTGCAAACCTTCAAGTGTTATCACTCAAGCTGGGAGGGGGGACCTCCCTGGGCCCTTGCCACTCTTATTTGCTAGTATCAACCAGGTTTGGCCGTGTGAGATTACCTGGCTATAGCAGTAGTAGGATCGCACAACGTCGATGCAGCTTGTTCAACTTGATTTCCCACACTGATAAAAAAAAAACCCAACAGAATGGAAAATGGACTGGTGAGATTTGATGACAGTTCATGAAAATAGCCCAGAAACTTCAACAAAGTCTCCGTGATTGAGGCAGCAGAACCTCTTTGCCCTTCCTCCTGAGCAGGACCACGGGGGACAACATCCACGCCGCCGGCCTGCAGAGCACCAACATCTTCCGGGACGCCCGCAGCGAGGCGGAGCAGGAGATCTACAAGCGCCTGAACGCCAAGGTGGACGACTTCCTGGAGCTGGCCTCCTACGACTGGACCCTGGACGAGCCCAAGGGCCACGCCAGCGGCTACATCATGGACATCATCAGGTTCCTGGAGGGTAGCTTCAAGGCCTTCGTCCACCTGCCTGTGAGCTTATCTCTCTCTTTCTCCCCCCCCCTCTCTCTCACTCTCTCTCTCTTACTCCCTCTCTCTCTCTTTCTCCCTCTCTCTCTTTCTCCCTCTCTCTCTCCATTTCTTTCTCTCTTTCTCTCTCTCCCTTTCTTTCTCTCTTTCTCTCTCTCTCTTTCTCCCCCCCCCTCTCTCTCACTCTCTCTCTCTTACTCCCTCTCTCTCTCTTTCTCCCTCTCTCTCTTTCTCCCTCTCTCTCTCCATTTCTTTCTCTCTTTCTCTCTCTCCCTTTCTTTCTCTCTTTCTCTCTCTCTCTCTTTCTCACCTTCACTCTCTTTCTTTTTCTCTCTCTCTCTCTCTCTCTCTCTCTCTCTCTCTCTCTCTCTCTCTCTCTCTCTCTCTCTCTCTCTCTCTCCCTGTCTCCCTGTCTCCCTCTCTCTTTCTCTGTCCTGCTCTCTGTTTCTCCCTCTCCCTTTCTTTCTCTCTCACTCTCTCTCTCTCTTTCTCTCTCTCTCCCTCTCTCTTTCTCCCTCTCTTTTTTTCTCTCTCTCCCTCTCTCTCTCTTCCTCTCTCTTTCTCTTTCTTTCTCTCTCTCCACTCCCTCTCTCTCTCTTTCCCTCTCTGTCTCTCTCTTTCTTTCTCTCTCTCTCTCTCTCTCTCTCTCTCTCTCTCTCTCTCTCTCTCTCTCTCTCTCTCTCTCTCTCTCTCTCTCTCTCTCTCTCTCTCTCTCTCTCTCTCTCTCTCTCTCTCTCTCTCTTGTTCTCTCTCTTTTTCTCTCTGCATGCCATGTACAGTACCTAGGCATTAGTTCAGATCCAAACTCACCCTCTTTATTTCAGGTCCATCACAGACTTTTCTCATCCTTCATTGGCATTTGACCCTCTTGACCTCTGTCCTCCTCCACCTTGACCTAAGGCCTCTTCAATAAGAGTAAATCACCCCACCACCCCCCTTCATCTTCATGAGTGTCACTTACACAGGCATAGGCTGTTTACGAAATGAAGGCTTAGGCTCGGGCTCAGGCTTCGTCTCCATCTGACAAAACCTGAAAATGCAGGTTGTGGTTTGTTTCAGAATCGTGTTGGCTTGATAGGTACAGAGTATTCACCAAGAAACTGGGGCCGAACGCTTGTTTCTTTATAGATGCGTGTGATGTTATAACAAGTAAGATAAACATGACCGTAGCCTAAGCCCGAGCCTAAGCCTTCATTCGGTAAATGGCCGTAATGCCGCACAGGACAGAGAGAGAGAGAGCGAGTCATTGATTAAGCCTCTGTCTCTTCCCTGCCTCAGGGCAAGGTGGCTCAGACGGCCTGCCTGTCTGCCTGCAAGCACCTCTCCCAGGCACTGATGGACTTCCTGATGGACAACAACATCCGCATGATGACCATGGGCGCCATCCAGCAGTTCAGCTTTGACATCATTCAGTGTGAACGTGAGTCCAGCGGCCAATGTCGTACAGACACTTAAGCACCCAAAATTGGCTTAAAGCCCCTACACAACATTGGTCGAGGTCAAACAATAGCATCTATGCGTTGTCTTATCCAACATATGCATGAAATAGCACACCTGTGAAAATTTCAGCTCAATCCGCTAACCGAGTCTCGAGAAAATCGTGAAAATCGTTAAATTTGTTTCGCGAAAATGCAGCATTCAACGCCGCATACTGTTCCGAAAAATAGTTTAGATCTCGGTGAGATGTAAACTATTTCTTTTACAAATTTCTCCCAAAATACAACATTTTAGGCAGTAATATTTCAGTAAGAGGTTTCTACTACATGTATAACCCTCTTCAAACTGTATAAGTTTCATGTAAATCTGTGAACATTTCTGTTTTTCGATCTTACCAATGTTTGTGTAGGGGCTTTAAAGGCCCAATACAACAAGATCGGAAAACATGGATGTCCACAGATTTCCTTCTAATTTACACAGTTTTACACACTAATTTACTTGAATTCAACCAAACATTAATGTGGGAGGAATTGAAACGAAAGAGAGCCAATTTATAACTCAAAGTGCCTGCTAACAGTGGAAGTAATTATGTTCCCATCTTTTTTAATGTTTGAACCCAAATATTCAAACGTAATTACAGAAACCCATTCTAGATATACTTGGCCTAAAAAAGAGGCCTTTCAAATTAAAGCGCTTTAATAGTTCGTGGCTCTGAAACAAGGAACTTTAGGTGAATAAGACATTTTGTAATTTGTTTTAAAGGCTCAATACAACATTGGGAAGATTGGAAAACATCGATGTCCACACATTTTCGTCGAGTTCACACAATTTGTAGATGGTCTTGATAGAATCCTCATGTTGAAATCTTACGGTCTGATGAGATGCTGTACTTTTTGAGAAATCTTTACTCAGACATCGACAAATAGTTTATTACTCGCGATTCGCGAGTAATGAAGTATTTGTTACACTACAGAATGGTGCGTAAACCGTAACGGTGTTTTGCCTTTTTCTGCTTTCTCAGATTGCCATTTGAGTTAAAACCTTTGCAGGATTTCTTTTTTGGAATGTTTAATGGTTTAACACACAAACTGTGGCAATCTTTTGACTCACCAATGTTGCATTGGGAATGAAAACCCTTCCTCAATAGAATCAGGTTGCCAGCCTAGGTTCCAATTGTATTTCATGCTAAAGCACCCAATATTGGCGTACAAGTCAAGTACAGCAAGCATCAAGTGGAATTTAGTTGGCAATCTCGTTTTAACCAGGGGAGAAATGTCGTGCTTAGCAGGCTTCCTCCTGCCGACCCACTTCATAATTCAACAGAGTTTTCTTTACTTCTTTCACATCCCCCCCCCCTTACCTCTCTCTGGCCTAGTCTTTGCCAACTCAGAGCCAGTGCCAGGCTTCCGCGAGGGCGCCCTCCAGATGACCTTTGTGCAGCTGAGGCAGCTGCTGGATCTCTTCATGGTCTGGGACTGGTCTACGTACCTGGCGGATTACAACCAGCCCACCAGCAAGTACAGTCGGGTGGACCCTCACACTGCCATCGCCATACTGGAAAAGTAAGCAACCACACAGCCCAACGGTCGTCAGTCAGGCATTGTAATTCCACCCACATTCTTCACCGCAATCTGTTCGCTCGGTTGTGGCCGACCAACTCAAAGATGTGACTGCCTGGGCCCAATTTCATAGAGCCGCTTAAGCGTGAAAATCTGCTAAGCAGGAAAATTCTTCCCCGTATTAACAGGATTACAAACCACATTAGGATGCAATCGCTATTGTTTTTGACTTGTATTCCACAATTCTTTACTTAGCACAAAATAAAAAGTGAAGTTTAGGTTGGCAAACTGATCCTATAGATGAAACATGACATTTTGCGCTTAAGCATATTTTGGTGCTTAAGCGGCTCTATGAAATTGACCCCTGGAGTGGAGGCTGGATTCTGTGGTCAGGGATTGACAGTACCGTACACGCACACACACAGACAAGTCAGTTACACTGCATTGACGACGCACAATGGGCCCTTTTTCGAACGGATAATCTCTTGACAAAAGCCACAACAACGTCCGAGTTGTGCCAGGTTTTACTCTCTTGTACCCATACTAGTATACCCTTATCGGATTATTTCACAGAAATATATTGTTTCGATTGTTTTAGCGAGATTTGAAAATGATGCATTGTTTAAAAAAAAACCTATGGCGGTCATCTGCGCTGTAAAACCACCCGGGTTAAGGTTATGCATGGTGGGTGAAACAATATAGAAGGGTTTGCGGTGACACCATGTATAAGGTCTCTTAAAGAAGAGGCATGGTTCTGAAAAGAACCTGAGTGGTAACTCATTGACACGTGTGTGATAAACAATCTCATTTCATTTCTCATTTCTCATCTGTCGGGTATAAACCCGACCAATGATGCTTGTAGTATTATTTGAAAATGGTCAAGTACGGTACATGTATGTGTCTCGTTGAGAAATGTTTAGAATTTGTTTCATGTTGCAAAAAAGGCCCGATGAGGCTGCAGTGAGCTATGACAGCATTGTTGCTCTTGTCCATAGTGATGCTCCAACAAACAAAGGACAAACTGACTGAGAACTTTTGAACAAATTGAAAAATTGGCAAAGAAAACTTTGACTGGACTGGGGCTGCAACCCGAGACCTCTGGATTAACGTACCAGTGCTCTTCCATCAGAGCTATCCAGCCCTTAGATGGTGCCCTCCCAAACAGTCAACTAGTCTTTGCCGAGGTGGGGGCACCAGTCAGAAGCAATTCAACCATTAACTGCCGTATTTCTGCAGGGATCACACACACGCTTTCATTAAGATGCAAACAACCAATTGTTGTAAACCTTGCTACGGCAGCTTGGGAGCAACATACCGTAGTGATACTGATACTGATAATGATAATGATGTTGCCAAAAAAATGCCAATCAATAAACTCCTACAGGAGCTGATGTGTCGATATCCTAGCAGAACATTTCTCAAAAGCAAAGAGGTCCTACTAAAATCAGAACGCCAAGCCCACTAAATTCTGGAGAAAAAGAGTTAGACGAGGACTTTTCCCGTCAGCACTCACACATGCCGGTACCTATAAGTTTACTAGTCACAGTATTGGTCAGTGAGCTGTCCTTTTCTGCAATTCGTGAACGTGGGCTGCCTTCAGAAATGAGTTTAATCGCGACGTACTGTCCCTCTTGACCACAGGATGCGAGACTCGGAGAAGAAGAAGAGCAACCTGTTCACCAACTTCAAGAAGAACGACCGGGATCGCAAGAAGCTGATGGACTTGGTGCTGAAGCAGCTGAGAGGACTGGTCAGCAGTGGACCGCCCAGGGGCTAGCCGGCACCGAACGGACAGCGGCCTGAGGGGAGAGGCTGGAGAGGAGGTGGCCGGCCAGTAGTGGACACCGAAGGAGAAGGGACCAGGGAAAAGGGCTGAGGGGAGGGTTGGGGGGGGGGCTTTAACCAATCTCCCTGTAGGCTGGAAGGAGAGGGCAGGTGTACCTGGTATTGTTCTCTATGGACTACTGGCACTGAGCTGCACCCATCAACCCATTGTGTGCACGGTGAATAGGGTCATTGGTGCATCCACAGCTGTGACTGAATGGATGCACTGAATGGCCCATTGTGTGCAAGCTGAATAGGGTCATTGGTGCATCCACAGCTGTGACTGAATGGATGCACTGAATGGCCCATTGTGTGCAAGCTGAATAGGGTCATTGGTGCATCCACAGCTGTGACTGAATGGATGCACTGAATGGCCCATTGTGTGCAAGCTGAATAGGGTCATTGCATCCACAGCTGTGACTGAATGGATGCACAGAATGGCCCATTGTGTACAAGCTGAATAGGGTCATTGCATCCACAGCTGTGACTTTGGATGTGTGCACTGAATGGCCCATTGTGTACAAGCTGAATAGGGTTATTGCATCCACAGCTGTGACTTTGGATGTGTGTACTGAATGGCCCATTGTGTGCAAGTTGAATAGGGTTATTGCACCCTCAGCTCATGGTAAGGGGGTGCGCTGAATGGCCCATTGTGTGCACGTTGAATAGGGTCATTGCATCCACAGCTGTGACTGTGAATGTGTGCACTGAATGGCCTGGCCATCTGTATGTCCATGTAAGTTGAATAGGGTCATTGCATCCACAGCTGTGACTGTGATCGTGTGCACTGAATGGCCTGGCCATCTGTATGTCCATGTAAGCTGAATAGGGTCATTGTATACACAGCTGTGACTGTGAATGGGCACACTGAATGGTCATCTGTATGTGAGCTGAATAGGATCATTGTATCCACAGCTGTACATCTGAATGACCCTTCCAGCCACAAGCACAAGAGTTCCAGTGTCAGGCTCCCTCAGCACGAAGGAGTTGGGCCGCCCCGCCCCCCCCCCCTTCCCCAAATGTATGGACGCAGATCTTGCCATTGAGACGGATTCTGGGATGCAGTCTGTGTGCGTCACGGGAGTGAGTTGTCGGAGGGACGTCTGTCTAATGAAGACCACCAACGCGGGGCGACTCAGGACTCGGTAGCTTCCATGCATTTGACTGTCACGTGATGGCCGGCTTTGTCCGGCCAGCCCTGCCGTGTCATCCCCCACCGTGTGATCCCTTTGCCGTGTGGCCCCCCCTTTCTGCCAGGACGAGTTGATGCGTCGGCCGCTCGAATGGGTCCAGAACCTGGCATTGATTTCAGAGGAAAAACTCATCGTAACCTACAATCAATAGCAAGGCGATGAGCAATGCACAGAAACCATACGGCCTATCCGCAACTTACTATGGGTTATCCGTCGTGAGTTGAGTTACCATGCATCGTAAGGCTTTGTGAAATCCAGCCCTGGACCCTTAGCACGAGGGGGTCCTTGCCACAGAGCCGAAGGACTTGACTGGAGAGAGCACGCTGGTTTTTGGAGACATTGAGATGCACTGTAGAGGAACTGTATGGAGTTGCCCCACAGCACAGTCATGGTCTCAGCTCCTACCATGACAGATTGTGAGCGGCTGCGTCAGATGAGGTCGAGCCAGCGATAGATAGCCTGGCTCTTGCATCATTACACAAGAACATGGGCCTATCCCCCCAGCCCATTCTACCAGCCAAGTGCCAGGCTATGGTCGGAACCCATGATAGCACTTCTTGGTGGTACCCTGACTTCACAACAGCGTATTTTAGCCGTAGCTGAGCAGTCTTAAGTGTAGCCCCATCATGACAAGGTTCTGTAACTTGGTTTCTGTATTGAAACTTAATCAGCTTGAGAACTTAGCAGCTCCCATAAATCTACCAGTTAGCGGGGGGATATTTTACAGGCAACCTTGCCTCCTCATAGGAATTGTTTTATAGATGTTTTTATTTGATTTTTGTTTTATCGCATGTACAGGAATGCATGTTTGCTATAAGAACAATTCCACAGCCAAAAGCGATAACAAAAATAACAAAATGTTTAAACAAATATAGAAATTAATATATTAATGCTATAATAGCACTCTTATCAAGTTTTAATCTGACACAAAGATATCACTATTACTTTGCTGAATGATATGAATTGTACCTTTATCACAATGATCAGAATCTATGCTCTATACACAGTATACTGAGTCAATTTCAGGCTTTTCCAAAAATTAAGAGGGTTTCCAGCTTTCCGACCCCTTTTCAAAAATTGTAAGTCACGATTAGCACTTCTTAGCAGGGCATTGAGCCACACTGAATGACCCATTGTGTGCAAGCTGAATAGGGTCATTGCATCCACAGCTGTGACTGTGAATGGGTGCACTGAATGGCCCACTGTGTACAAGCTGAATAGGGTCATTGCATCCACAGCTGTGACTGTGAATGGATGCACTGAATGGCCAATTGTGAGCAAGCTGAATAGGGTCATTGCATCCACAGCTATGACTGTGAATGGGTGCACTGAATGGCCCATTGTGTGCAAGCTGAATAGGGTCATTGCATCCACAGCTATGACTGTGAATGGGTGCACTGAATGGCCCATTGTGAGCAAGCTGAATAGGGTCATTGCATCCACAGCTGTGACTGTGAATGGATGCACTGAATGGCCCATTGTGTACAAGCTGAATAGGGTCATTGCATCCACAGCTGTGACTGTGTATGGGTGCGCTGAATGGCCCATTGTGTACAAGCTGAATAGGGTAATTACATCCACAGCTGTGACTGTGAATGGGTGCACTGAATGGCCCATTGTGTACAAGCTGAATAGGGTAATTACATCCACAGCTGTGACTGTGAATGGGTGCACTGAATGGCCCATTGTGTACAAGCTGAATAGGGTCATTACATCCACAGCTGTGACTGTGAATGGGTGCACTGAATGGCCCATTATGTACAAGCTGAATAGGGTCATTACATCCGAAGCTATGACTGTGAATGGATGCACTGAATGGCCCATTGTGTTGCAAGCTGAATAGGGTCATTGCATCCACAGCTGTGACTGTGAATGGGTGCACTGGATGGCCCATTATGTACAAGCTGAATAGGGTCATTACATCCGAAGCTATGACTGTGAATGGGTGCACTGAATGGCCCATTATAGTCATATACACTTTGGTACCTGGCACTGGGGTCAAAATGATGTTCACAAATCAACCCTGATCTTCTCCCCTTTCATCTCTATAGGCCTAATAAACCAAAGACTGGAGTTCATATGTAGTGTGTATATACATGTTAAACCTAATAATCCTACATGAACATGTGGATGGTAATGTAATGTGTGGCCACTGGAGTGTGAGACGGGAGAGTGCAGACTGTTAAACGAGTGATATGACACTGATACTGAAGGCAGCGTGGATAATAGTTTGAGTGATTGCCCAGTCTATCCATGCCATGCCAGGAAAACGCTGGTCTCCTTATCAGACCGAATTGCACGGTTTCCAGTGCAGGGCGCACAAGGAACTGACGCCATTATAACCACTGTGCCCTGGATGCGTAATTTTCTTTTTCTTTTTTACACCGCAGCGACGTGGTAAATTCGGCCTTGAAAAGAGACTACCACTGCCTTGTCTGTAAGCCAGGAGGGAGACCGCTCGAAATAAGCGAAAAAAGACACATTTTACTCTCATGAAAACACAATTTACAAGACATCTCTCATTGTGGCAAACTACCTCCACTATCAACAACAAACAAAACACCATCTGCCCCTCTACTGTCCCAACTGGCCGGTAACGTAACGCACGCTTCATGGAGTCTCTTTTCAACCCGCGAATTTGCACTGCTACAGCAAAATACCATTGGCTGCGGTGTAAAACAAAAATACGCGCCCTGCATGGTGGGTTTGCAGACACAGGCTAACCAAGGGAAGCTCTATCTGGGCTCCAGCCGGGTAGGTCATGAATAATTCAACAAAGTGACGTAGAAGTGAAAGGAATATCGTAATATGTACATGTACACTACATTATGCAGTACATGTATATTATTCATATACGTCATAATGTTGAATTATTCATGGCCTACCCGGCTGGAGCCCAGATAGTGCTTCTCAAGTTGTTCATATACGTCATAATGTTGAATTATTCATGACCTACCCGGCTGGAGCCCAGTCAGTGCTTCCCGCTAACCAATGCACCGATCCAGTAGGCAACCGTTACGGCCAAGCAACAGCGCACATGCGCACAACGTGTCACGATGACCCACACGCCGTGTGTGTCCATTGCACGCCCGCAAACACCGAAAGCACTTCTCTCCTTTGGACTTTGGTTCTGGAAAAGGCCAAAAATCTCCATTTCCTCTCTCGCCAGGGTATCGAGAGTCAGAATTACAATGAAAATATCAACACCGCTTGACCACGGTTAAGGATAAAACTCGGGTTTGCAAAGGAATTTGCCGGTACATACGAAACAAAGTAAATACAGCG
Source organism: Luidia sarsii (assembly GCA_949987565.1). Taxonomy (NCBI): domain Eukaryota; kingdom Metazoa; phylum Echinodermata; class Asteroidea; order Paxillosida; family Luidiidae; genus Luidia; species Luidia sarsii. Next base: position 6,905,264 of record OX465112.1, read on the forward strand.
AAAAGTGTGTAGTAAAGAATGCAAAATTTAAAACGTGTCGGACGAAAAGGCGGCAATTTGTCGGACCTTTAACCGCGCGTTGTGATTGGTAAATTTGTTAAGGGGCGTGGCCTACTGGATCAGTGCCAAAATAGCCGACAGCTGCTTCAATCAGTATGTCTTCGGTTGCCACAGGAATCAGTGTTCATTCCAGTGGCGTTTGTTAACCTGCCCTTGTCCTCGTTACCTATTGCAGCTCCCAATTGGGCTGGTACAGTATACATTATAATCTCTCCACTGAACATTGCTCTATAAATCCGATTGAAATAGCCATAGATAAACCTACAAGTTAACGATTTAAGATCAAGGCTAAAGGAACAGTTATACCAGATATTCTTTGTTTGCAGGCTGGCCTAATTCAAGCTCGTGCATCGAAATGGCCGCGCCCATTTGGGCTTCGCTTGACTCAACAGTCGCGATTGCTCGCTAGTTTTTGCTTGCGTGTGTGAGTGTATTCACGGGCGCGTCGTGGATATGCATGCGTCATGAATATGCACATGTGTCATGAATATGCATGAATGTCATGACTTGGCACGTGTTCGGGTATTATAGCGATGTGCTTCGGGAAACGACTGCGTCTCTCGGAATAGAGCCAACGGATTCCAGTTCATGTCCCTCGGATGAGCCGCATTAAGTTGAAGTCGAGTGCCTTATTCCGTTTCTACTTCATTTTGCGGCAGAGGGGACCGCACCTTTCGTTGGCATTTTTCTTCTCTTTTCCAGTGAAGTTGGAAATTCCCTCATTGTGCAAACCTCTCTCTAGTCGCGTGTATACTACTGTTACTGAAGCTAGGTATATCTGCCTATAACTCCAGTGAACAAAAAACAACAACTCTGAAATGTAGCACTGTATTACACTGTAAATGCCTCACACTCGATGGTGTATCGATTCAACTTCAATGTAATTTTGATTTGTTTTATATATTACTGTCCATTTTATTGTAACTTGATGCGAGTGCAAATACACCATTATACTGATTCATGCTATTCTTGATAGACTGTGTCTTTCTGATGAGGTGTTCGGCTCATTAATGTATGGTCGTATGTACCAAGTACGTAGGTAGAGCGTATGTACCTCCATACACGAACAGTGTCGAGTGGTCGTGACCGATGTGCTAGAATCTCGTTACAGTGTGGATTCGATGGAAGGCCAGTGCAGGCCAGAATGGTTCCAATATAAGCCCGGAAGGCCGAGCCCCTGGCATGCACCACAATGATTCCGTCCACAAATCTAACACGTTTTTTTTGCCGGTTCGTCGTTTTTGCCAGATTGTTGTCTGGATATTGGCCGGACCGTCGTTTCTGCCGCCGGATGCAGGAACGGAGCTTTTGCCGGACCGCCGAATCGCTCGATACCCGGATCGCCCGTTTTCCGAGCGTCGGCGGAACGCGGAACGCTGGCTTCCCGGATCCAGATCTGCACCAAGTCGGATCGCTAATTCTGCCGGATCGGTGGTTACTGCCCCCATGCAGCAGGAACGCACTCCGGATTTAGCACACAAGACATACTGCCCCTCAAAAATCCCCATACAGTCGTGTTAGTCTACATAAAGTATGCGTCAAAATACTGGCTGGTAGCACTTTATGTTACAACTGTATGTTACAATACAGGGAACAAACCCTTTACCTTGGGGAGAGTGATACATCAAAATATAACTTTGGGAAGATCGAAAACAGTGTCCACGGATTTCTTTTTAATTTTACACAGTTTGTAGATGGTCATGATGAAATCCTCATGTTGAAATCTTACGGTCTGGAATGCTGTATGGCCTTCGCAGGATTGTTTTTTAATGTTTAATGGTTTAACACACTAACTGTGGCAATCTTTTTACCTTTACCGATGTTGTATAGGGACTTGAAGGCAATATGATTATATTGCAGGTGGTTTTCCAAGAGCATCTTCATAAAACTAATTGCTTCCCAGTATATAATACTAACTAGTAAACAAAATCCTAAATAAGACGTGAGATTATAGGTAGGCCTACAGCCACTTTATCAAATGTTCTGTGTGCACTCATTTGAGGAAGTAGCTACCGGGACCTCATTCTTGATTTGTTTCACTTGTAAAATAACTAAGGCCAAAAACAACATTGGTAAAGGTCAAAAGATTGCCACAGTTTTTGTGTTAAACCATTAAACATCCCAAAAAAGCAATCCTGTGAAGGTTTTAGCTCAAATGGTGATCTGAGAAAGTTGAAAAAGGTAAAAAACCGTCTCGGTTTTTGCACCATTCTGTAGTGTAAGAAATAGTAGAGTCGATGTTTGAGTAAAGATTTCTAGGGAAGTACAGCCTCCCACACCGTAAGATTTTAACATGAGGATTCTATCATGACCATCTACGAACTGTGTAAATTAGAAGGAATTATGTGGACATCGATGTTTTCCTATCTTCCCAATGTTGTATTGTGCCTTTGAAGTGATATACAAAAATGTTGCAAACTGCTTACTGACTAAAATTACCAAAATGCAAATCTCAAAATTAGTGGGCCTGACGTTTCGATCCTAGCAGGACCTTTCTCAAAGGCACTCTGCCTTTGAGAAAGGTCCCGCTAGGATCGAAACGTCAGGCCCACTAGTAAAACAACTGCTGGCTTTATAAAGTGCTTATATCCGTTTTCTCTTATTTACAAGCGAGCATTGTGGACATCCAGGCATACGGGAACGAACCAATACTTGAGTTGGATAGCTTTTTTTCGGCGCTGTAATCTAAAACAGATGCCAAAAATCGGTCTGACGAATCTTCTCCCGGGAGTTCCAAATTCCAGAGCACCACCACGGGTGGGCAGCTGCGCAGGTCACACCAGGACACCAACTCGTAAATCTACAAAGAAATGGGGAAAAGATATCAAAATGTATTGTGTATGACCTAAATATTTTACCTACCCGCGATGGTGTTTTTTTTTAAGTTGAAGTTTAAGTGGTTTTGTTATGCGAAAACTTAAAGCTTTACTGCGATCTGAGAATTCACGCAAGGTCCCTTGCGCAAATTTAGGGTTAGCCTAGACTGGACTACCATAACCCTAATCCTAACTCTAGCTCTGAGTCTGAAGATTATCGTATAGGGGACCATGCGTTAGAGATCACGCGAGGCCTGAACGTTGCGGACGACAGTGTAACAGAGACAGCTATATACTGCCGATTAACGTGACTCCTGCAATACATTGTGATTGGACGGGCCGGGTGGGTGGAGCTAACTTGAACCCCGCCCGGGCAAACTATCAGTTTGAGTCAGGTGAGGTTGGGCTAGACTACGGGGCAAGGGACGTCTTGACAGTCGGGAGCGAAGTGTTGCAAGGTGGACCAGAAGAGGAATCTCTGCTTATTACAGATACAGACGGAGGTAAGATGAATTGGGATCATCATAATATCTGTAGTTATATTCCCTGAATCTCCTATTTATTGGGACAAAATCACAATTTCGACATCAGATCGGGCTCCGACTGTAAAATAAGTAGCATCAATTTTGCTAAGAATAAAAACAGGCTTCGGTCGCAATGCGTATTTTGTTGTAAACAAGGGACAAAATACAGTTCTATCTCAGGGAAATGCTGTAGGAACTGCAGTTTTTTCCGATTGTTTGAAGACGAAGGCGAAGCCCGTGTTAGACCCTTAGTAGCTGCGCCGGTATGTACTGGTCTTATGAAGTTGCTTGCCCTCAATAGTATAACGCACTCTTAAGCTGCTTGTGTTAGTCAACTTGTCAGACACGCTGCCACAACGACGCACGTAGATTCATTTGTGATGGGACAGCATCCCACGACAGGCGGGCTTTGGTTTAGCTGAACAGACCACTGTCTGGTGCTGCTCAATTTGCAGCGTGCTCGAATAAAAGTGGGGGTCCCAAAGACTCGGATCTCTTTACGAAATGTCCTGACTGTGATGATGTGTCGAAAGATCTGCCCGTCGACTTACTGAACTGATAATCCTGATCTGGTCATTTTACCAACTGCCATTTTCGAATAATGCTTTGCTATGTTGTGGTTCACAGTCTTCACCCGAGTATGGATGAATAAGACTTAAGGCTGCTGATGACGCCCAGAGCATACTGGTCGAAACGTCGAGTTACCACTCAGGTTCTTTTCAGAACCATACCTCTTCTTTAAGAGACCGTATACATGGTGTCACCGCAAACCTTCCTATATCAAGTATGGATGGTTTACATATAGGCCTCAAAGAATAATCGTATCCCTTTCGTATGCATTGGACTATTATGACTTATCTTCGGATAATACTTTTATACACCCTTTCGTCCGTGATGATATTGAAAGGTTCGGTATCTTTCTGTCACTATATAGATGATGACACTGCTGGACAGAATGCCCGGATTTCTGTTCCACCTCTTCCTGGCTGGCTTGGTTTGCAGTCAGCTGAAAGCCGACGAAGTCAATGGTCCTTCGGGTTCCGCCTCGGATGGAGAAGGTTCGTGTTTTTCGTCTTTGGAATGGGAGGAACAGAGAGCTCTCGAGAATCTCATTTGGCTCCCAAACCACAGAGAAGATTGTTCAAATAAACAATCTTCTTTCGGAGCAATCTTGTCTTCATTGTCTTCACACCCGTACACCTTCACATCAGTACACCTTCAAACCCGTACACCTTCAAACCCGTACACATTCACACACCTTTAACCCCGTACACATTCACACCCGTACACCTTTAAACCCGTACACCTTCACACCCGTACACCTTCAAACCCGTACACATTCACACACCTTTAACCCCGTACACATTCACACCCGTACACCTTTAAACCCGTACACATTCACACCCGTACACCTTCAAACCCGTACACCTTCACACCTGTATATTCACACCCGTACACATGTACACCTTCACACCCATACACCTTCAAACCGTACACCCGTACACCCGTAGCCTTCACACCCTACATCTTCACGCCCGTACACATGTACACATTCACACCCGTACACCTTCAAACCCGTACACCTTCACACCCGTACACCTTCACGCCTGTACACCTTCACACCCGAGCACATTCACATATACATGTACATCCGTACACATGCACACGTACACCCGTACACCTTCACACCCTCACATCTTCACACCCGTACACCTTCACACCCGTACACCCGTACACCTTCACACCCTCACATCTTCACACCCGTACACCTTCACACCCGTACACCCGTACACCTTCACACCCTCACATCTTCACACCCGTACACCTTCACACCCGTACACCCGTACACCTTCACACCCGTACACCCGTACACCTTCACACCCTCACATCTTCACACCCGTACACCTTCACACCCGTACACCCGTACATCTTCACACCCGTACACCTTCACACCCGTACACCCGTACACCTTCACACCCTCACATCTTCACACCCGTACACCTTCACACCCGTACACCCGTACACCTTCACACCCTCACATCTTCACACCCGTACACCTTCACACCCGTGCACCCGTACACCTTCACACCCTCACATCTTCACACCCGTACACCTTCACACCCGTACACCTTCACACCCGTACACCCGTACACCTTCACACCCTCACATCTTCACACCCGTACACCTTCACACCCGTACACCCGTACACCTTCACACCCTCACATCTTCACACCCGTACACCTTCACACCCGTACACCCGTACACCTTCACACCCTCACATCTTCACACCCTCACATCTTCACACCCGTACACCCGTACACCTTCACACCCTCACATCTTCACACCCGTACACCTTCACACCCGTACACCCGTACACCTTCACACCCGTACACCCGTACACCTTCACACCCTCACATCTTCACACCCGTACACCTTCACACCCGTACACCCGTACACCTTCACACCCTCACATCTTCACACCCGTACACCTTCACACCCGTACACCCGTACACCTTCACACCCTCACATCTTCACACCCGTACACCTTCACACCCGTACACCCGTACACCTTCACACCCTCACATCTTCACACCCGTACACCTTCACACCCGTGCACCTTCACACCCATCAACCAACAGGCATAGGGCCTACGCGAAGCTCCTGTTATAATATCGACTCATTTTCGATATTTTTGGTGGTTCGAATACAAGTCTATTTGTGTGTGCGTGTGTCCGTTGCCTTGGCACAGACAGCACGGATGCGTGTGAGGCTGCCCATCACACCGTCCTGGCTGAGACCAGTCGCAGCAGCGGCTTCTCGTCCATCCACCTCGACCCCACGCAGTTACTGGACGACCGTGAGCTACCCCGAGGATGGTACCGCTTCGCCGAGACGTCAGGTCCGTATACCAAACAGTTCGCCACGTTGCCATTTTGTCAATCATGCTCACGTCTACTGCACTATCATATAAATCTGGTCCAGTCCAAGTTTTCTTGCCCAATTTGTTTTCAATTTGTTCAAATTAAAATTCCCAGTCAGTTTTTCATTGATTATTTTGTTTGACTTTAATATTGAAAAAAGCTGCATCCCCTTTCTGCGATCCCCGAGCTGCTGTAGCCAGGTTTACAGCAATTATAGTTGATTGCATCTGAACAATGAAAGTGGGGGGTGTGATCCCTGCAGATATACGGCAGTTAAATTGCTTCTGACTTGCGCCCCCACCTCGACAAAGACTAGTTGACTATTTGGGAAGGCCAACATTCTAAAGGGCTGGATAGCTCGGATAGCAGCCCTTTTCAGACGACGCTGAAAACAATCGCAAGGCTTGAGAGAGAAATTAGCGCATATATAGTATGGGATGTCGTACAATAAACACTTCCTCCCTTCACACGATCGATTGTCAAGGGTCCCGTGAGAAATACTCCACTAGCGGAAGATTTGGTGGAGGTACAGACCTACGACAAAATCTCTCAAGGGTTCATCAGGGACGTCTGTCACTCTCAAGCATTTGTAACCTTTCACACGATGGCACTTTTTGTAAGATTTGTCATGCATTATACATTTTCTCAAGCCTTGCGAGTTTTTTTCAGCGTCGTCTGAAAAAGGCAATTCGGGCGGGAATGAAATAGCGCGAGGTGATTGTATGTCTTTATATAGCGGGTAGTTGTTTTCCCACGGCCGTGCAGGGACGAGAATGGCGACCGAGTGCGTACCCATGGGGATGTGCGGCACCCGCTACCCAGTCTGGATGTCCGGTCGGCTGCCCTTCGAGAATAGCAGCGCTGTGGTAGATTCGTGCATCAACACGGGTAAGAACACCCGGCTCCCCATCCTCTCCTCATGCCATGCATTCTGAACGCATGAAATCACCGACACTGCAATCAGTGTTGGGCTAAATCGTTTGAATCGTTTAAAGGGTCTGTGCAATACAAATTTTACTACTTAAAGCCCCTACACAACATTGGTAAGATCGAACAACAGAAATGTTCGCAGATTTACATAAAACTTATACAGTTTAAAGATGGTGATAGTAGAAACCTCTCACTGAAATATTTCTGCCTAAAATGTTGTATTTGGAGAGAAAAGAATAAAAGAAATCGGTATATTTTTTGCTACAGTCCGGCGTTGAATGCTGCATTTTCGCGAAACAAATGAAGCAGTTTTCAAGATTTTCTCGAGACTCGGTTGGCGGATTGAGCTGAAATTTTCACAGGTGTGCTATTTCATGCATACGTTGTGAAAATTTGTTGTGAAAATATGTTGTGAAGGTTTATGAAAATTTCTAGTTTTTCCTGCAGACCTATCCCTAAACCTGTTGATCTACTGCCAAAATGTATGTTTCGTGATCATTTAGTTAGTCAAACCTTACTCAGAGGGATTAATTTGCAGTTTGAAAGTTAATGTTTTTTAAAGGTAAAAAAAGTGACAAATTTCTGACTCCAGTAAGAAAACGAAACTTGCCAATATGTTTGTACACTTCAGATCCCTAGATGACACCAGAAAATGAGCTTGAATGTGATATTCTTCTTTTTCCACTTTCCATTTTTGGGCTGTGGGAGAACAACATTCCTAACGGTGGTGTTCCTTGTTTGATGATAATGTAACCCACTGATTGCAGTACAGACATTACTAAGGTATTCTGCTGCCCTGCCTGTGTTTTCGAAATGTACCTTTCCAAAAAAATGTATATAGCCTACAGTTGAAGGGTTCATGTGCCACGATTGAAAACAAAAAAATAGGACAGAGTGGAAGTTGAACAGTGTCCCAGACTTGAAAGTAGGCAAATGGTTTCACTGCATCTGGGGAGTTACAACCTTGTCCTAGATTGTAATACGGTCTGGAATCTAAAGTCCGTGTTTCTACCCTGCTCCGTGCCGATGTCCCCAGTGGTCTGTGGGTACCACGGACTCAAGCCAACACGAGCGCCCCGTTTAGGAAGCATACTCTCTCATTACCCCGTGCAGGCCATGCACTCCCCCTCCGAATATTATCACGCACTGCCTGGTCCCGGACGGCACATATTTCCACTCGAGTTCATGTCACCGGCTCGTACGTGTGGGGTGACTTGAAGGGGTCGTTGTCAAGCTGGTTTCTTCCCCCTTCCTCTCTGTCTGTCTGTCTGTCTGTCTGTCTGTCTGTCTGTCTGTCTGTCTGTCTGTCTGTCTGTCTGTCTGTCTGTCTGTCTGTATGTATGTATGTATGTCTGTCTGTCTGTCTGTATGTATGTATGTATGTTTGTCTATGTCTGTCTGTCCGTAATCTCCCTCTCTTCGTCTATATCCCTCTCCACCTCTCCTCTATCTCTTCCTTCTCTTCCTTCTATCTCTTTCCCGCCGTCTTCCTCCTTCTCTCCCCTCTCTCCGTCTTTCTGTCCATCTCTCTGCCTCTCTTTCCCTCTCCCCGTCCCCCTTCTCTCCCCACTCTGCCCCTCTCTCTTTCCCTCCCTCCCTCCCTCCCTGATTCTCTCCTTCCCCTCTCTGTCACCCCTCTCTTTCCCTCTTTCCCTCCCTCCCTTTCCCTCTCTCTCTCTCCCTCTTTCTCCTTCTATCTCCCCCTCTCCATCTCTGTCCCTCACCTCACTCTCTCTCCCCTCTCTCACTCTCTCCCTCTCTCTCTACCACTCTCACCCCATCTCTCTCTCCCTCTCTCTCCCCCCTCTCCCTCCTCCCTCTTTCTCAACCTCTATCTCTCTCAACTTCTCTCTCCCCCCTCTCTCTCCCTCTCTCCCCTCTCTCTCTCTTTCTCTCTCTCTCTCTCTATCTCTCTCTCTCTCCCTCCCTCTTTCTCTCAATTTCTCTTCCTCTCTCCCCTTCTCTCTCTCAACCACCTCTCTCTTCCCCTCCCCCCTCTCTCTCTCTCTCTCTCTCTCTCTCTCTCTCTCTCTCTCTCTCTCTCTCTCTCTCTCTCTCTCTCCCCCCCCCTCTCTCTCTCTCTCTCTCTCTCTCTCTCTCTCTCTCTCTCTCTCTCACACACACCGATAACTCACCGTCTGTCTCACTCCTTTCTCCTATATGCAGAGGAAGACGGGTGCTGTAACGAACGGGTCCAGATGACCGTCCGTAACTGCGGGGCGTTCTACATCTACCGCCTGCCCTCACTCCCGGGCTGTCTGCGCCCGGTTGCATACTGCTCAGGTTTGCTACTAAACCATTTCGTATCAGTGCTGCTATAGCCAAGCCTGAATTTGCAGGCAGCCGCAACTATGGCACCTGCTGCTCTTATTAACAGCAGCTACTGAGACACCTGCTGCTCTTATTTTTTATCAGCAGCAGCAACTTAGGCACCTGCTGCTCTTATTTCAACAGCAGCATCTGAGGCACCTGCTGCTCTTATCAGCAGCAGCAACTAAGGCACCTGCTGCTCTTATTAACAGCAGCAACTGAGGCACGTGCTGCTCTTATTAACAGCAGCAACTGAGGCACCTGCTGCTCTTATTAACCACAGCAACTGAGGCACCTGCTGCTCTTATTAACCACAGCAACTGAGGCACCTGCTGCTCTTATTAACAGCAGCAACTGAGGCACCTGCTGCTCTTATCAACAGCAGCAACTGAGGCACCTGCTGCTCTTATCAACAGCAGCAACTGAGGCACCTGCTGCTCTTATCAACAGCAGCAACTGAGGCACCTGCTGCTCTTATTATCAGCAGCAACTGAGGCACCTGCTCTCATATCATTAGCAGCAACTTAGGCACCTGCTGCTTTTATTTTAACAGCAGCAACTGAGGCACCTGCTGCTCTTATCAACAGCAGCAACTGAGGCACCTGCTGCTCTTATTAACCACAGCAACTGAGACACCTGCTGCTCTTATTAACCACAGCAACTGAGGCACCTGCTGCTCTTATTAACAGCAGCAACTGAGGCACCTGCTGCTCTTATCAACAGCAGCAACTGAGGCACCTGCTGCTCTTATCAACAGCAGCAACTGAGGCACCTGCTGCTCTTATCAACAGCAGCAACTGAGGCACCTGCTGCTCTTATTAACAGCAGCAACTGAGGCACCTGCTCTCATATCATTAGCAGCAACTTAGGCACCTGCTGCTCTTATTTTAACAGCAGCAACTGAGGCACCTGCTGCTCTTATCAACAGCAGCAACTGAGGCACCTGCTGCTCTTATCAACAGCAGCAACTGAGGCACCTGCTGCTCTTATCAACAGCAGCAACTGAGGCACCTGCTGCTCTTATTAACAGCAGCAACTGAGGCACCTGCTGCTCTTATTAGGACAATTATTAGAAACGGCTTTGGCAATAGCCCAAATTTCAGATCCGGTCTCATTTTAATGTTTAACCTCCAGTTATTAACCCGATCTGTTTGGAAATCAGCTGTCTGGATGGATGGTCTAAGGGTACACTCAAACAGGCTCTTTGTCCGGTCATCTGAACTGTTCGGCCGTCCAGGGTATTTTTCGTACTTGCGAGCATAACCGACTATTAACCTCTGATCTGCTATACCGTAACGTAACTGACTTCCTAACTGCTAATTTAACCTTCCCTAGCTGACTGACTAACAGTCGAGCTTCCTACTGAAACGGTTTCGCGACCAAGTGACAGACAAGTTTACATTCCATGATTTGTTTCACGGAGAATTGCCAACCATAAGGCCCACAAGTCCACTCAAGGTGATGGCTATGGCTATGGAAGGGAAACGAACAAGGAAGAGATCAAAGTTTTGCCATGTTTCAGAATTGTTTTAAAAGTTCCCATGCAGCCAGTCAGTTTTTTTCCTGTGTTTTTTAGAGAGAGGACCGTGGATGCTCGTCTTCAAGGCTGTGCAGGGAATTTCGAACCCAGACCCTTACGATCTGTGGATCAGCGAGGACGCCCTCAACGAGAACATCCCCGAGGCCGCCGAGGTCGGGACGGGCTACAGGGGCCACTTCAAGAGCTCCCTCGTCAAGGAGTGGAACTCCTTTCGTATCGCCGAGGTAAATTTGGCGGGAATCTGTGTGCCAGGCTCATTATTTTTTCGAAAGCCGTATCAGCTTCGTAGATAATCTGCAGAGACCTACAGTCCCCACAACTTTCGGCGTAGCCGGCCTTGATCACGTCGTCGGCCGACGATTTAGAAATCTAAACCCGGCCTGCAGAAGTAGGCCTCTGGCGCTTTGAGCTTGGGTCGTCATTGCAACCTCTCGCCAATCGTAGGATGGTGGCCACACTGAGCCTCCTCTACCATTACTTCCATGGAAGGTGTTCCTCGGCTCTTGCCGACCTGGTCCTCCAGTTAGGACATTTAAGCGAGCAACCAGGCCTCTGACATCTCACCCGCACACTCTATCTATCCCAAGGTGTAGAACGGAACGGCTTCTTCCCTCGCGTTCTGCCTCCATCGGGAATTCCCTTCCCGGTTCTTGCTTTCCCCCTGCCTATGATCTTGCCATTTCCAAAGGGAATGTTAATTCCTATCCCCGGCCTTCGTGAGTCCCTATCCAATTCTCTTCTTTAACTAGCCCTTAACTTTGAATGGCATTTCAGGCTTGTTTCGGACGGTCTTGCATTAAAAAAAAAACATAAAGTATTGCTACAAAACTGATTAGAATGCACCCGTGCTTTGTCTATGGGATTTTGGGCCAAAGAAGAAGAAGAAACAAAAAATTCCGTTGAGACGGAAAAGCAAAAAAAAAAAACCCAGACTTTTGTGTGTGGCTCTGCCTGCGTGCCGTATACAGCTGGGATATACGACGTGGTAGTGGCGTTGTACCGTGGTTTGAGTGCGTCTGGCCCGCAACTCTGCCCGGAGCCGTATACTGGAGAGACCGCCTAGGACAAGGCTAACTTTGGAGCGGCTGGCGTGCATTTATAGTCATGATTCTCCACGTCAAGTGCTGATGAGGATTATGATTCCCGTGGCGATGGATCGGCGGTCCTTATCTCGTTCTTCCCCCTACAGGTTCGCCTGTCCCTGTTCCAGGGAGGGACGGAGGTGGTGCGGGTCATCTTCGACGGCTCGGGCGTCGACAAGACGTCGTGGTTCAGTGCGGACCGCGTGCTGTCCAGCCCTTGGCGGGACCTGAACACTTCCCAGGCCGACCTCCTCAAGATCGCAGCGCTGTGAGTGTTGCCAACGCAAGGTGTTCAAAGTCGGATTGGTGGCTGCACTATTTGCGTGCGTAAAGGCCCTTTACAACATCGGTAAAGATCCAAAGATTGCCACAGTGTCAGTTTGTGCGTTAAACCATTAAACATTTTACAAAAAGCAATCCTGCGAAGGTTTTAGCTCAAATGGTAATCTGAGGAAGTAGAAAAATGCAAAACAAACCGTCACGTTTTTGCACCGGCCTGTAGTGTAAGAAAATAGTTTATTACTCGCGAGTAATAAACTATTTGTCGATGAAGATGTTTGAGTAAAGATTTCTCGAGAAGTACAGCATCCCTGACCGTAAGATTTCAACATGAGGATTCTATCATGACCATCTACGATCTGTGTAAATTAGAAGGAAATCTGTGGACATCGATGTTTTCCGATCTTCCCAATGTTGTATTGGGCCTTAAATCGGCACTATAGAAATGGGCCCTGGTTGGGTGTTGTGTATAGCGATTTGCTGAGAAGCGAGTCTGTTACGGGGAGTGTGTGACACTGAGAAGTGGCGGCAAACTCAGCGTGTGGTCCAAGGTGCCAGGGCCCCATGAAAGCTGTATTTTGTTTGTGTGTGTTCTTTCCGACCTTCTCGTTGGATGGCTCGTCTTATGTGACGTCGTTTCCGTTCCTATTACAGGCACAATAACCACCGGTTCATGATGGTAAGGGGCGCGCCCGACTGCCGGAACGTCAACGGCTGGCTGGCCGTGGTGGTACGGCCGGGCCGGTGCGCCTGGGACCGCGGAGAGGGACCCTACCCGGTCTTCAAGTACAGCCGCGGTAGTTCGGCCGCTATCTTTGAGGACGGTGAGCCAGAGATGGGAAGAGAGAGAGAGATTGGGGGCGGGAGAAGTGGAGGGAGAGAGAGAGAGGGGAGAAGTGGAGGGAGAGAGAGGGAGGGGAGAAGTGGAGGGAGAGAGAGGGAGGGGAGAAGTGGAGGGAGAGAGAGGGATAGAGAGAGAGAGGGGGAATGGGTGGATGGATGGATAGAGAATCGGAGATGGAGAGGAGGAAAGAGAAGAGAGGGCGATAAAGAGATGGTGAAAATGGGAGAGGAGAGAGAGGGAGATGGAGGGGGAGAGAGGGAGGGGAAGGGAGAAATATGGAGAGAGATGGTGGAGAGAGAGGAGATGGGAGAGGGGGAGAAAGAGGGGGAAGGGTGAGAGAGGAGGGACTAGAGAGGACAGAGAAGAGAGAATAGGAGAGAGTTATTAGACTTGATCAGGCAAGACATGAGTACGTTTTGTCAGCTTGAAACGGATATCAATATACATTTCCTTTGGGTATTTTTGGGGTCATTTCTGACATTATTTTAAAACTTATTCTTCCTGGTTTTTCTCCATTCAGGCCAAGTGGGCGAGGCAGACGAATTGGCAATCTTTATGAGGACAGAAGGTGGGTGACGTCCGATATTTGTTTTTCCTGTGATTTTGAGTGCCATCTTTGTCGTTGCCTTTGTACGAGTGTCTTCATTCTTTAGATCTTTGCTTTGGTTGGTGTTGCTCCAGCTGTATTGTTGCTGCTGTCGCAGCTGTTGTTGCTGGTGATGTTGTTGCTACTGTCTTTGTTGCTGTTGGCATTGTTGCTTTTGCTGGTGCTGTTGTTTGCTGTTGCTGTTGCTGGTGTTGTTGCTGTTGTTCTTTGTGTTGTTACTGCTGTTGCTGCTGTCTCTGTTGCTGTTGTTGTTGTTGTTGTTGTTGTTGTTGTTGTTGTTGTTGTTGTTGTTGTTGTTGTTGTTGTTGTTGTTGTTGTTGTTGTTGTTGTTGTTGTTGTTGTTGTTGTTGTTGTTGTTGTTGTTGTTGTTGTACGTTGTTGTTGGTGGTGGTGGTGTTGGTGTTGTTATTTGTGTTGTTACTGCTGTTGCTGATGTCTTTGTTACTATTGCTGCTGTCTTTGTTGTGTTGTTGATCTTTGTGTTGTTACTGCTGTTGCTCTTGGCATTGTTGCTGTTGCTGGTGATGCTGTTGTTGTTGTTGCTGTTGTTATTTGTGTTGTTGCTGTTGTTGCTGCTGTCTTTGTTGCTGTTGCTGTTGGCATTGTTGCTGTTGTTGGTGATGTTGTTGTTTCTTGTGGTGTTGCTGCTGTTGCCGCTACCTTTGCTGTTGCTGCTGTTGGCATTGTGAGGAGAGAGAGGGAGAGAGGGGAGGGAGAGAGAGGGGTTGGAGAGAGATGGTAAGAGAGAGGTTGGGGAAGGAGAGAGAGGGAGAAAGAGGCAGGGTGGATGGATGAGAGATGGAAAAAGGGAGAGGGGAGAGAAAAGAGAGCGAGAACGAGAGGGAGAAATGGGAGAGGAGAGAGAATGGAAGAGGGAGATGGAAGGAGAGAGAGGGAGGGGAGGGAGAGAGGGATGGGTGGATTTTGAGAAGGATTGCCCTTATTCAAGCCTCCGTTCACGGTTTTGTCCTGTGCGAACAGAGGCGCCCGTGTGTCGAGAGAAGGGCTACCGAGTCATCGCCAACAGCGATCGCGGGGTGTACGCCGCGCCGGCCAGGCACGGCAGAGACGACGAGCCGCTGGATGACTCCACTCTCACTCCGGGCTGGTACCGGTTCCTCAGCCCAGCAGGTATAAGGCACAGTATCAAAGGGCTGTCCACGTCCGAGCGAATACTACAGGCCTTGGTAGTAGCCCTAAATGATTTCACTTCCAGACCATGTACTGGCATTTGACACTTTCTTTTCAGGTGCAGCAGTACTGGTAAAGGGAGATATGGACGTTCAGTCAGGAAATTAACACAACATGTTCGAAAAATCCAAATATTTGAGAAAAATTGATTTTTTTTTTTGGACTGGACAGGGACTTGAGCCCAAGACCTCTGAGCTATCCAGACCTTAGATGGCGGCCTTCCCTTTAATAATCAACTATGCCGCAATTAATAATCAACTTTGCCGCAGGTGGGGGCGCCAGTCAGAAGCAATTCAACCATTAACTCATGTGTATCTCCAGGGATCACGCCCCCATTTTCATTCAGATGCAAACAACCAATTGTTGAACCAAAAGTTTAAAGGGGTGTTATATGCAATAGACATTTTATCACTTAAATCCATGCTACAGAACTGGTTTGCAATGCTGCTAACAATACAACTGCATTTCACACTCGTTCTGGGGGTGTATATGCAAGTTTTCTGTTTTTATGCAAATGAGAATTTTAATATTCATGAGCAAATTTGTGATGTCATCACAGGATCATGAGACAGAAACCCAATTGGTTGTGTACATTGTAATTGTTTCTCATTTCCTATTTTAATACAGGGCCTGAAGTTGCGATCCTAGCAGGACCTTTCTCAAAAGCAAAGCCTTTGACAATTACAAAGCCTTTGAGAAAGGTCCTGCTAGGATCGAAACGTCAGGCCTTCTAACTTTTGAGATTTATGCATTGCAGGTCATTTTAGTTAGTGAGCACTATGCAACAGTTTTTGTATTAACTTCATTTGCTATTTACGATAACATTTACTCAGGTGAAGAGGTCACTCACCTGTGCCAGCCGCTGGGATCATGCGGGACGCTTTTCCCCATCTGGCTCCTGGACGTCCCGAGCACTGAAGCAGGCGAGACGGCCAAGGGAACCATGTGCATTAATACGGGTACTGCGGTTATTAATATAAACAAAAACGCGGCGACTATTTCACCTTAAACCCGGAATTTCACAGACGAATTGTGCGCTCTCTGCAACGGACATATGCCATTGTAAATAGCCTGTATAGAATCCATATGCAGCACGCTTTGAGGCAGAGAATTATTCAGGACGCTTTCTTGCGTAGCGCGCTACACAAACCCAATACATAACTGGTATCCTGCTTGAGCGTGTAGCGCAATGTATCTCCGCGTTACCAATGAATTGTCTGCCTCAAATCGTGCTGACATTGTTAAGACCAGTAAACCATGGCCAATTTGT
The DNA here is from genome assembly GCA_949987565.1 of Luidia sarsii. Lineage (NCBI taxonomy): Eukaryota > Metazoa > Echinodermata > Asteroidea > Paxillosida > Luidiidae > Luidia > Luidia sarsii. The sequence continues at coordinate 6,921,638 of OX465112.1, forward strand.
CTGGGGTCATTCGGCCGGCGGTACCATGCCGCCATTAATGTCAGTGGAGCTTTTACGCGATGCTGGAGGATTGTGATTATCTGTTTATTTACGGTCTGTGGGCGCCGCCATCTTAGATTTAACGTTAACTCCCATTCCCATTGTGCACCGCGATGATTATGACGTTGGATTAATTGAACTTCTGAACATATGTGTCAACAATATCTGTCTAATTTTCAATAGATATACCACTCAAGAGACAGGTATGATTTTGTAAACACATTATCTATGATTTAATTGAGTAGAAAACACGAAACAGATTTTTGTGTGGGTTCGATGTAACTTTTGCAGGGAAGTGTACACGTATTATAGCGTTTAACGTTCTCTGTGTCTCCCTGTGTCTCTCCCACGGCCGTGTACGTCCCATCACCGATGCACCGTGGTTCGGGGTGCAGACCAGCCCGGGTGCTGCAACGAGAAGATACAGGTGCTCGTCCGTAACTGCGGCGGCTACCTCATCTACCGTCTGCCTCAGTTGGAGACCCAGCACGCTGCTTACTGCACCAGTAAGTTGCAAGTTGCTCTCTTGTGACTTGCCCAATGACTTGACCAGAGGTAAAACTCGGCGAGCCAAAAAAAATCTGGAAAACCATGTGGCACGTCACGTTTTATCCCAATCTTTAAAATTGTACCTCATGAATTTTCCTTCACCAATCATTTTGGCCAGGGGGTCTCCCAGTCTTTTAATTAGTTATAATTAACTGGTCGGTAACTTGACCGACCTCGCGCAGTGATGGGCGCAGGCTAGGATGGCCCACACTACTGCCACATCCCTAGGCTGGTTCCCGTCCCCTACCTGGTCTCCAGACGTCTCACGTCCTCCGAAATGTAGGAGGACGTGAGACGTCTGGAGACCAGGTAGGGGACGGGAACCAGCCTACCACACCCCTATAAAACGCCCTCTCGTGGGCATTCCCTTCAAATTAGGACCAATTTCTTATCACGGCCACGCAAGCGTCATGCTTGTGGGTACCGTACAGACAAATATTTCCTGCTATACTTCATACCGCAGGAAAGTAAAATTCCAAACACCGAAACCAATGTACCGTCTGGATATTGCAGCAGCCAATGGACGCCTTGAAGTAAACCAAGATCGTCCCAATGCCCGTACCACGCGCTTCTCATCACGTATGCACCCATATGCAGTAGTTATGGCACCTAAAGCCAATACTAAGCGGTACTCCTCTAGCTTCTTCCCGCGCACTGCTGCACTATGGAATTCTCTACCTGCAACCTGTTTGCCCTTTCTTATAACCTGTCCCGATTCAACCTGTCCCGATTCAACCTGTCCCGATTCAACCTGTCCCGATTCAACCTGTCCCGATTCAACCTGTCCCGATTTAACCTGTCCCGATTCAACCTGTCCCGATTCAACCTGTCCCAATTCAACCTGTCCCGATTCAACCTGTCCCGATTCAACCTGTGCCAATTCAACCTGTCCCAATTCAACCTGTCCCGATTCAACCTGTCCCAATTCAACCTGTCCCAATTTAACCTGTCCCTATTCAACCTGTCCCAATTCAACCTGTCCCGATTCAACCTGTCCCGATTCAACCTGTCGCAATTCAACCTGTCGCAATTCAACCTGTCCCGATTCAACCTGTCGCAATTCAACCTGTCGCAATTCAACCTGTCCCAATTCAACCTGTCCCAATTCAACCTGTCCCAATTCAACCTGTTGCAATTCAACCTGTTGCAATTCAACCTGTCCCGATTCAACCTGTCGCAATTCAACCTGTCCCAATTCAACCTGTCCCAATTCAAACTGTCCCAATTCATTCTGTCCCAATTCAAACTGTCCCAATTCAAACTGTCCCAATTCAAACTGCCCCAATTCAAACTGTCCCAATTCATTCTGTCCCAATTCAACCTGTCCCAATGTCTCAATGTCTTCCTCCTGATCTAGCTTGCTAGGTCATGGTTCTTCTCCTTGTTTCTTTCTTTTAGCCCTCACCTTGAGTTGCCTTTTGGGGCCTTGTGTTGGGCGACATTTATTTAAAAAGAAAAGAAAAACGAGAACGAGAACAAGAACGAGAACCAAAAAATATTCCTCTTCCTTCTTCATTCCCTGTGCCCCATGACTCTCTGCAGGCTTCGACGAGTGGGACCTGGTTCTGAAGGCTGTCAGCATACCGGGCAGGGAGGAGGGCGACCTCTACGACCTGTGGGCCTCCAACGAGTCCCTGAACGCCGACGTGCGTCACGCCCGACTCATGGACACCTCCTTCCCAGGCCACTACAAGAGCAACCTCGTTTCCGACTGGGATCGAGCTCACATTCAGCAGGTTGAACACGCATACCTGAATCTGTATCCTAGTGGAGACATTGCTTTGTTCTCATGCATTATTAAACCTAGTGAAAAACGATGTTTTAAAAATGCTCCCATTTCTACTACATTCACTTTCCAGTGTAGAAATTTGGACCTGTCCCTTTTATATAACACTTCAATTTGCGACGGATTCGTACCCATTACCAATTTCCCGTTTTTTAGATATTTCCAAATATCAGTTTCGTGAAAACTTGTGGAGACCTATACACCCATACACCTTTACAATTTCCCTGTGGAGATCTATTCAACCTATTGGACTAGGTCTCCACAAGGGAATAGATTCGCCTGCACCATTCCAACTTGAATACATCATTTGCCCGTCTTTGTTCCTGTATGTCCTAAGAAACGCTTCCATACTTTGTCTAATCCAGCATAGGCCCCTATGCATGAAATAACACACCTGTGAAAGTTTCAGCTCAATCCGTCAACCATGTCGCGAGAAAATGGTGAAAAACTGGCTATTTTTTTCATCCAACTGTGTCAGCTTCCAGGATCATAAAATGCATATATAGCAGATTTTTCAATATTGCCACCGTGCGTTTAAACCGGAAAATTGCGTAAAATTGCGTAAAAATTGAGTAAATCTCCAAACAGTCATCGGTATTTGCAAATGGACCATGTTGCGATATTGAAACCAAAAAAGGCTAACTATATCCAGACAATACAGGTCGTATCAACGGTAAACATGAATCATAAAAAATTCCAATTTTCATGAAAATGGCAGCATTCCATGCGCTAAAAGTTACAAGTCGAAGTTCGGGCTTGTGTGTAGGGGATTTGTGTGTTTGAAATTGTGTGTAGGGCCAGGGGAAGGATTTTGCCAGTCGAGAGCCATAGCTCGGTTACACTGGATGTACTGCATACTTCAAATTACACGATGCAGCTAGCAGCATGCGCGCACCGCGTTTGCCATCCAGTCACCGAGGGAATCTCCACTGATTTCTCCGAAACTATCCACTCAACGTTCCGTCCAAAAAAAAATATATTTTGTTGCTGGTATTTAGACGAAAATGCTGTGTGAACTTCTGAACTCCATCTAGTTTTTGAGAAAGATTTCAAAACAATTTACGAACTTACGTGCTTCGCCATCGAGTTGTGCGATACAAATACTGCCAGTCTGTCATCTATACCCATGATGCTTTGCGAATGTCGAAGAGCTTTATTCCCCACTGTTGTAGGTTCGTCTCTCCCTGTACAAAGATGGCCGCGAAGTGAGGCGGTTCATTTTCGACGGCCAAGGGTCGGATCGCTTTAACTGGTTCGCGAAGGAGCGCATCATTAAAACGCCGTACACTGACATGACGGCTACCAGGAACTACACGCATTTCAGCCTGGGCAGGTGAGGAGTCCAGTCTGGTACCCAGTATCTCTTGTCCAGCAGTGGACGCAGTTTCACGGTGTCGTTCGGAAACCTGGCCTTATAAAGTGAGGGGGACAGACGATAGTCCACATCGAGTTGATTCTACTAAGCAAATGCTAGTCGAACACGAGTCAAGCACATAACACATCAGACGAAGGCAAGGTTTCCCCACCGCACCAAACTGCACGCCCCAGACCTTTCGTTGATCACCTCCTAAACTTGCCACCTTCAGCGAAAAGGACCTAAAATGGGTTTCAGAGTGTTTAGGATTTATTTCATGTTGCACCATGTACGTTTCTTTTCTTTATAAGTATTCTATGTCAAAATACGTGACACTTGCAATCATCAAGTCAGCACAGATGAGTATAGATTATGTAGTAGCTGTGTAATTCAAATAACCATCATTATCACCATTACTGTCTACTTAATGTGACACGTTCACACGAACTACAATTCTCCATGGTTGAGATTGTAGTCCCGATCCTAATGGTTATTTTACCCCGATATTGCCGTCATGTCTTCCAATTAAGTCACAATCTCGGTTCGAGAGGGTTTACGAAATGAAGGCTTAGGCTCGGGCTCAGGCTTCGTCTCCGTCTGACCATGGAGGAAGGAATGGTCTGACAAAACCTGAACATCCACGTTGTGGTTTGTTTCCGAATTTGAAGGTTTGTTGGCTTGATAGGTACATGGTATTCCCCAAGAAACTGGGGCTAAACGCATGTTTCTAGATGCCTGTGATATTATAACGAGTAAGATAAATACGACCGAAGCCCAAGCGCGAGCCTAAGCCTTCATTTCGTAAACGGCCACTGACTCTAAGTGTGTACATAACTGTTCTCCCTCTCGACCAGTCATCAAGCCTCCAGCCAGTTCTTCATCAACAACGCCAAGGGGGTGGACAGCAAGTTTTGCTGGGCAGAGACCGAGGGCTGGCTGGCCGTGCTAGGCAGGGACCCGCTCTGCATGCCCCGTGCCCTGGAGGCCAAGCCCTCCTTCCTCTACAGTGCACGGGACACAGCTGTCCGGTGGACCGAAGGTAAAAGAAAATTGTCCCCGATTGCATGGTCATACCAAGGGCAAATATCATAGAGCGTCTTATAGGCCCTATACAACATTAGAAAAGGCTGAACGATTGCCATAGTTTTGTGTGTTAGACCATTAAACATTAAAAAAAAATGAAACCCTCCGAATGTTTAAGCTCAAATGGTAATTTGAGAAAGCAGAAAAGGCAAAGAACCGTCACGGTTTTCGCAGCGTTCTATATATAGTACGAAATAGTTTTTTACTCTCGAGTAATAAGCGATTTGTTGATGTTTGAGTGAATATTTCTCGAGAAATACAACATCCCTGACCGTAAGATTTCAACATGAGGATTCTATCATGACCATCTACAAACTGTGCAAATTAGAAGGAAATCTGTGGACATCGATGTTTTCCGATCTTCCCAATGTTGTCCGATACAAAATTGGTAAAGGTCGAAAGATTACCTCAGTTTGTATGTTAAACCATTAAGCATACCCCCAAAAACAACAGTGATTTTTTTAGCTCAAACGATCAACTGAGAAAGGAGAAAAGGACAAAGCACCAACCTGTGAGATGATATACAAAGCCTTACAATGCATCGTGACTCAACGTACGATTGATAACCCATCGTTAGTTGTGAAACACCACATGGTTTATGTGCATCGCTCATCGTCTTGCGATTGATATCGACTATTGTGGCCTCACTGGAGTCAGAGGGGAGAGGCACGGCTTGAGTGAGAGAGATCCTGTATTCGGCGGTACTCAGGTGATCTTGCAACATTGACAGGCAATGCAAGTAAAAGTAACCGTAGTTACACCTAGTGAAGGAAGCTGTTTATTCACTTGAGCCTCTTTCTCGCAGGTTCAAAGTAGGAAATGCTATCCCTACCTACAATGTTCATAACACCTGACGTGTATTATGCTATAGTTTGCATTTAGTAGCACATCTCTACCCGAGGCATTTCTGCATTCAGCACTCCTTTACACATTTTCCTGCAGGCCCAGTGGAAACTGCGGACGTCCTGGCGATCTTCTTGAAGTCCCCGCGTAAGTTGTAGAACCATTGAGCGCGCTGGTGAATAGATGCAATTACTTATAGATGAATAAGACTTGAAGCTTTGCATGGTGGGTGAAACAATATAGGAGGGTTTGCGGTGACACCATGTAATAAGGTCTCTTAAAGAAGAGGTCTGGTTCTGAAAAAAACCTGAGTGATAACTCGACGTTCCCACCAGTATGCTCTGGCCGTCTCCTGATGACAGCTAGAGCATACTGGTCGGAACGTCGAGTTAATTACCACTCGGGTTCTTTTCAGAACCACCTCTTCTTTAAGAGACTTTATACATTGTGTCACCGCAAACAATCTAGTAATATTATAATTATATTGTAATGAACGGCAAAACAATGGCATACCGTTTGCGGTGACACCATGCAGAAATATTTTTTTTATGATGACGTGTGTTTCTGAAAAAATCACCGATAAAGTTAATGCTTCGGGAACGGTGTGCTTGTCTATCGGTAGCAGTCAGTCACCTCCGTAATTCTTAGTCATAATAGTCATAATATAATAGTCAGTCATTGACTTCCATCAATGAAAAACCTCCAAGAACATTGCTGTTTATAACAACTATACAGCAGATGGATCGTAGATAATATGTATGTGCGTAGTGCCGTTGGCGTATCACACGATACTCCGTCTCACTACAAGGTTTCCTTGAGTTTGATACCAAAAGTTTGTTTTAAGCCTAGCATCCCCTTTCCTCTTCCGAATCCATGCATGCAATTGTTATGTCTTTGGAAGCAAGACGAATACCAAGAGACACATTTTTTAAAAGATTACATTCCTGTTAATGGTATAGGCTATAGGTGCTGCTGAAATTGTTTGTAGGCTCTGTTTTATTCTTCCCAGACGTGCATTGGGTCAACGGATTGCGCTAAATGTGATTGGCAAACGTCTTGCAAACTCTTGAGGGCGCACTTTTGTAAATCGCCCGTATTCGGAGGTAAACCAATTACTTATCCGTTGGTTGTACGTTATTTTTTATTCCTGCCAGTCTTGCTGAACCCATGCAACGCCAATAACCACGTGGTGTTGACGGACACGCGGAGGGCTGCGGACATGGTGCATTTCCGGGGATGGCCGGTGGACGACCGCACCCTGGCAACGGGCTGGTACCGCCTCGCGGACGCCAAGGGTTAGGGGACGTTTTGACTCTTGGTGGCAGCAGACATCGTGCCCCTTCTTTTTCACACAGACTATGAGGCTTTTCGAAAACGCGGCTTGGGCCCCGGCTCTGGCCCTGGTTGAGGCACTGGGTTAATTTCCGACATTAATCACTGTATAAGGCCGTGTCCGAAACGGGCATCTGGGGCTAGGTCTAAGTCTTCCCGCTATTGGAAGTACACGGAGATGCGAAGACAATAGCCCTAGCCGTAGCTCTGGAAGCCCGTTTCGGACACGACCTAGCATTGTGTTTTCGAGTCTCTATGATAAGAGAGCTTCAACATCAAAGCATGAGAATATTGTGTTCTGAACAGGACAGCGAAAACGCCTGTATTTTCAGGTTTTATCTGATGGTGACGAAGAGGGAGCCTGATCCAGGGAGTCGTAAAGGTCTGTAATAAGTTGCAGACGGGAAACAGAGGGCGCCCAAACTGGAACCGCCATTTTGGAAAAACAAAACTGTGGGCTAAAATAGAGGGCGACGCCGTGGCGAAGCGGGGAAAATCGTGGGCAAATTTAGTGTGTCGGTGTAGTCCGTCTATAGGCTATTAAGTAATGGATGTTTCTTTCTTGTTCTGGCTATGTGCTGGTACTTTTAAGCTTGCATGCGTAATTTCGAGCACGTGCACAACTTCGACAATTACCTATGTGGCTTCTGTCATCGGCGTCTAAACGTCTCCCATTGAAAACCATGCAGTGTCGATCTGTCATTGTCAGTGGCATCAATCGAAAGTGTAACCATTGACTTTGATAACATCGTTGATAAACACAGACAGAGACAATCACCACCAGTATACATGCACCGCCATTAATATTGATAGCTATACGGCGGCTAATGGCAACACTGTCAGCGTCAGTATTTATTTGACCAGTAATGGCCGTTTCCCGTGATGAGCGAGGGACCACTGCCGGCAACGGTAACCACGAGCGCTCCGACACATTCTTACATGTGCTTTAATAATGTTACTTCAAAAGTTCTGTGAGAACTGCCGTTATATACAAAAGAACGAACTTCCAATGCATTGCGATGACTACTGTTCGATAGCCTTACATTACATGTAAAGAGAAGTGTACACAATCATCATTCACTTATGCTTTAAAGAAAGTAGGCAAAGTGCTGGTCTGAAAAAAGGTAATGGACAATAAGATATCAACAGTGTCTATCTTGTAATGGGATAGTTTTTTTGTTTTTTTTTATACTGACTTGGTAGATAAATACTTTTCTTTCTGCTTGGATAAAGGAGCACCATTGAACATGGCTACTAGCTGCGTGAGCATGGACCGGTGTGGCACCCATTACCCAGTCTGGGTTGATGACCAGATACCACAGAGAGCAGGGGAACGAAAGCCCATCAACGCATGTATCAATACCGGTACTGTGGATTACTATTCAGAATACTAAAAAAAAGTAATGAAATCGTCTGATTATGGAACCCATTGCAGTGATGTTATGTTTAAAATGGGGCACTGTCTTCGCTCTCATCAGACATGCTGAGAGTGATGGTGACGGTGGCGATGATGGTGATAGTGATGGTGGTGACCGTCATGGTGTTGGTGGTGATGATGGTGGTGGAGATGGTGATGATGGTGATGGTGATGGTGATGGTGATGGTGATGGTGATGGTGATGGTGGTGATGGTGATGGTGATGGTGATGGTGGTGATGGTGATGGTGATGGTGGTGATGGTGATGGTGATGGTGATAGTGATGGTGGTGACCGTGATGGTGTTGGTGGTGATGATGGTGGTGGAGATGGTGGTGATGGTGATGGTGATGGTGATGTTGATGGTGATGATGGTGATGGTGATGGTGATGGTGGTGATGGTGATGGTGGTGATGGTGATGGTGATGATGATTTTGATGGTGATGGTGATGGTGATGGTGATAGTGACGGTGGCGATTATGGTGATAGTGATGATGGTGATGGTGGCGGTAGTGATGGTACGTGGTGGTGGTGATGGTGATGATGGTGATGGTGGTGGTGGTGATGATGCTGATGGTGGTGATGGTGGTGGTGGTGATGGTGATTGTGATGGTGGTGATGGTGATGGTGATGGTGATGGTGATGGTGATGGTGATGGCGGTGATGGTGATGGTGATGGTGGTGATGGTGATGGTGGTGATGGTATCAAGGGTGGTGGGGATGGTGATGATGGTGTCAATGGGGGTGATGATAGGGGTGATGGTGACGGTGATGGTGATAGTGGTGATGGTGATCGTGATGGTGGTGGTGGTAGTGGTGATGATGGTGGTGATGATGATGGTGACGGTGGTGGTGATCTTGATGATGGTGGTGGCGATGGTGACGATGGTAGTGATGGTGATGGTGATGATGGAGGTGACGGTGGTGGTGACGGTGATGCATCGTGTGCGTTACAGTCTTTAATGCTAGCCTGATCCAAGGTTAACCATAGCCTGTGCTATGTGTAACTCCATTGCCCCGTTACTGTCCTATCAGGCACAGATGGGTGTTGCGGTCGTAGAATCTCCCTCGGCGCCTTGAACTGCGGCGACTTCATCGTGTACGGGCTGGAGCAGATTCCGTCGATAGAGGGCGACGATGAACCGGCCGGTTACTGTACAGGTATTGGTCAAAATATTGCCACAGTTTGTGTGTTAAACCATTAAACATTCAAAAAAAGGCAATACTGCGAAGGTTTTAGGTCAAATAGTAATCTGAGAAAGTACAAAAATGCAAAAACCGTCACTGTTTACGCACCGTTCTGTAGTGTAAGGAATTGTCGATGTTTGAGTGACGATTTCTCGAAAAGTACAGCATCCCATCAGACAGTAAGATTTCAACATGCGGATTCTATCATGACCATCTATAAATTAGAAGGAAATCAGTGCACATCGATGTTTTCCGATCTTCCAAAAGTTGTGTAGGGCCTTAAAATTGCAGTGACTTTTGTCTATGTCATTATTTCGGCCTCTTGCGTGGCGACGTGTTTCTTTCAAACGATCGGGGATCTCGATCCACGGTCCAGCCGCTGGTTACCTCCGTCCGACAGGCGGTGGTGTATCTGGCGTGGGTACCAGCGCACGGATCGCTGATCCGCGGGTACCCACGCCCCATCCACACGCTCGCCATCGATGGATCTTCCCCTCTTGTGTGCAGAGTCGGATCGCTGGCAACTGGTCTACCGTCTGACGGACGGCCAACTGCAGGCGCCCGGTGCGTTGGGACTGCAGCTCTGGTGCCAGGGAGCCTCGGTCAACACGGACGTGCCCCAGGCGCGTCGCCTGGACAACGATTACCATGGCAACTACAAGACCCACCATGTGGCCAGCTGGTCCCACCTGTCCGTCAATAAGGTGCGATCCCAGGTCACTCCCGGCAATGGCGGTCTGTGCACGAGTGGTTGGTCTGTCTGTCTGTCTGTCTGTCTGTCTGTCTGTCTGTCTGTCTGTCTGTCTGTCTGTCTGTCTGTCTGTCTGTCTGCCTGCCTGTCTGTCTGTCTGTCTGTCTGTCTGTCTGCCTGCCTGTCTGTCTGTCTGTCTGTCTGTCTGTCTGTCTGTCTGTCTGTCTGTCTGTCTGTCTGTCTGTCTGTTTAATGAAGACGATTCTATTTTCAAACAAACAAGGAAAGGAAAACTGACAGATAACTTTAAAGAATGAGTGAAGATAGGTGACGATTCCTTTTGACTGAACCGGGACTTGCACCCGCGACCTCCGGTTTAACGTGCAGGCGCTCTAACCACCTGAGCTATCCAGCCCTTAGGTGGAGGCCTCATGATAGTCAACAGTCCGTCAACTAATTACTGGAGTAAATGAGGGTGTGATCCCCGGGATGTATACGGCAGTTAACGTTGGAATACTTTGACTGGTGTGGTTTTGGGGGGAAAATCTGCAAGTTTGTGGATGTATGGCATTTTGAAAAAGCATTTATAGCTTTTTCAAAATGCCATGGTAGCATTTTCATATCATAGATCCAAAATGCCTTGGTATATGCAGCCATGTGTGTCCCATTGTAGCATGCGAACTGTGCATTCTCGAGACACCAACATGTTCTCCCTCACATCACAGGTGAAACTCGTGGTCTACAAGGACGGAGTGCAGAGAGTCATCCTCATCTTCGACGGCCAGGGCACGGACAAGCTCAGCTGGTTCTCCAAGGAAAAGCTGCTCTTCTCACCTTGGAGCGACCTCAACGACGACGACGCGTACAACATATTTTCTATCGAAGGGTAGGCCGGGACTATCTGAGACTCTCTTCCTGTGCTCCCTCTCTGTCTGTGTCTCCTTCTCTCTGTGTGTCTCCCTCTCTCTGTCTCTGTCTGTGTGTGTCTCTCTCTCTGTCTCTCTCTGTCTCCCTCTCTCTGTCTCTGTCTGTCTGTCTCTCTCTCTCTCTTTATCTCCCTCTCTCTCTCTCTCTTTCTCTCTCTCTTTATCTCCCTTTCTCTCTCTCTCTCTCTCTCTCTCCATATCTCTCTCTGTCTCTCACTCTACTCTCTCTCTTTCTCTCCCTCTCTCTCTTTCTCTCTCTCTCTCTCCCTCACTCCCTCTCCTGCCCCCTCTCTCTCTCCCCTCCCTCCCCTTTCTCTCTCTCTCCCTCCCTCCCCTTTTTTCCCTCCCTCCCCCTCTCTGTCCCTCCCTCTCACTCACTTCCTCCCCCTGTCCCTCTCTCGCCCTCCCTCCCTCTCTCCACTTTCTCTCTCTCCCTCCGTCCCTCTCTCTCCCTCTCTCTCCCCTTCCTCCCTCTCTCTCTCCCTCCGTCCCTCTTATTTGCCCTGCTCGGAGCCGTCTCTCATCCTTTAATTTGACGTGCTCTCGATCTGTCGGCCGCATGCAGGCAGTACACTCCGGCCGTCTTCGGCGTTCGTCGCTGGCTCGTGAACCGGGCGCTGAGCCCTTGCAACGTGCAGGGTCGGGGTTGGCTCATGGTGGTGGCCGAGCCGGGTTTCCTGTGCGCCCTGGACCACCCGCGCCAGATCGCCTTCTCCAACGCCAGCTCGGCCCAGAACTGGGCCACCGGTGAGTCGCCGGACCCGAGCCATGGACATGCACACACAATTATCAGTGTTGTAGTCGAGACCTTCATGTCCGAGACCGAGACCGAAGCATCCGAGACCGAAACCGAGACCGAGACCGAGACCGAAGCATCCGATACTGAGACCGAGACCGAGACCGAGACCGAGACCGAGACCGAGACCGAGACCGAGACCGAGACCGAGACCGAGACCGAGACCGAGACCGAGACCGAGACCGAGACTGAGACCGAAGCATCCGAGACCGAGACCGAGACCGAGACCGAGACCGAGACCGAGACCGAGACAGAGACAGAGACTGAGACTGAGACTGAGACCGAGACCGAGACGAGGCCTAGACCTCATCATCTGAGACCGAAACCGAGACCAGAGCTTTGAGACCGAGACCGCAAAAAAGGTCTCGAGATGGAGACGTCATGTTTTTCGCATCATTCTGTAGTTTATTACTCACGAGTAATAAAAGTATTTGTCGATGTTTGAGTGAAGATTTATCTTGATGTACAACATCACAGATCGTAAGATTTCAACATGATCGAGGATTATATCATGGCCATCTACAAATTGTATAAATTAGAAGGAAATCTGTGGTCATCGATGTTTTCGGATCTTCCCAATGTTGTATTCGACCTTTAAGAGAAGATGTACATGTTGTCACCCCAAACCTCCTTCCTAAATAAATACTGGTTATACCCGTCATTAGCTCTGAAATACAAGTGTAAATTCGAGGGCATTGTCTCGCCTCTCTTCCTCGCTCCAGGATCGGTGGAGAAGGGCGACTTCATGGCCATCTTCTTGTCCTTCGAGTCGAGAGACAAGGAGGACGCGACGAGTTGTCGCCAGTGGAACTAGAATCTCGTTGGCTGTCCGTGCATCTTTGATTGTACAGTATATTTAGCCGTAAGGCAGTTATACGTTTGTGTTTATACACCATTGATGGCAACCTATGTCTGTTGTACACGCGGTATAGCCCTCCTCAACTTGTCGGTCGACAAGTGAGCTCCTCATTTTTGATAAATTGCTAAACAAAAATTATGTCCAAGTCAATTCCCCTTGGACATTTGGTTTACTCTCACGAACTCTTGTATGCGGGTTTTCCCACTGTTCACATTTATAAGTGAAGGTGTGAGCCTCGCAGATAATACGGCGGTCGATTCGCAATAGTGCGCCCTCAAGAGTTTGCAACGCGTTGGCCAATCACAACGCGCGGACCTTTTCCGCTCATCGTGATTGGCCAACGCGTTGCCCACTCTCGATGGTCCACACAAACACACTTCACTTTGCACAGGAGTCGACTCCAGAAAAAAATATCCACCTCGTTCCTACAAGAGTGCCCCTCTCCTGATGACGGGCAGAGTACACACTACCCGAAACGTTGACTTACCGGCTCTTTTCAGAGCCGCACTTCTCGGAAGAGAAGAGATACATGGTGTCCCCGCAAACCTTCCGCTTAGCTTTCCCACCATGCAATCCTTCAAGTCTTATCTCAGAGTGCCACTGCTACTAACATGCTGGCTATGAGGTACCCGAATTACTTTAGCGTGGATACGAAGTTACAGCGATACGGCTACGACTACCCGGTATGACTAGGGGTACGGATGTTACTTGTGTGCAAAGCCCTTGGCCACCGTGCCGCTTACCTTGGCAATGACTAGTAGACGCTAATTGTATTTATACAGCTTCAAAACAACCCTTTGGTTGGGAATCCGGTCTTAAAATAAGGGTATACGCCACTTTGCAGGACGCCCAATTTCCGGACATACCAACTTTATAAGGAAATTACTTACTCATCGGAAAGCTAGTAAATGTATCTGAAACTCTAGGAATTTGTAGCGCAACGAGAGCCGTCGTTTTCGAGAAAAGAGGAATTTTGTGTGGATTTCCAACGATCACCCTCTTCACAAATACCGCCCCCTATGTTTGAAAAAAAGAAGTTAGCGTGTGATTTCATTTCCACTGTTTTCTCATGAGTCATGACGTGACTGATGGATTGGATTGAGCCGAAAATTGCGCACACGTGTGTCATTCTTGGCGCACCAGTTGTAGCCTACCCGTAATGCTTTAATGGGCCAACGCGCGGGGTGTTGCGCTGCAGCGACCCAAATCATTAGGCCCGTGGAAGTTGTCACAACCCGCACGAAGAAGGTCACATGTATGAGGAGTGTCAATAAGCCGAGATGCAATTAGGGAGAGAAGGGTGTTTGTACCCGTATAGGTCTAAAGGCAAGCGTGCGTGTATACGGCTCGTGCGTTATAGCCTTGCAGCTTCGCAGTATTTTCATTTAGGCTCTATGCGATATTGTAATTGATCTCAAGAGCCATGATATTTGGATCCCAGCAGGATCTAAAATGCAGGTAATGCAGATAAAGGCAGATTATGACATTTACATTTTTCATTTTACTCAGTAGGCCTAATTAAGCAGTTTTTGTATCTCACTCTGAAATTATGTTGGGCTTACACATGGCATGGTATCTATACAGAAACGCAAATGCATTCATGTAGTTATTGAGATCGTTCAACATGCTCGTCGCTCGATACGGTCAGTTCTATTTGCAGAGGTCATGGGACTTGTTCACTTCTGAATGCACCCTTCTTCATTTATTGAACACAGCACTGAATCCGACTGGAGTTTAAAGTAATCAAGGTATAGTCTCAGTTGCATCTTCGAACGAATTGAACCATGCAGAGTCTGAGAAGGACGAACAGAATTAAAAATAATTATATTGGGTACCGGTATATGTTCATTTTTATAGACGTCTTTTTATTTTGGTTCCTTCCAATAGATTTGATTTTGTTCCTTTCCTTTTTTCAATGATTTCTCACTGTTTTCGTTGTTTTTGTTTGTCTATATAATTATCATGCAGAATAACAATTGTCAACGTATGCCGTTTGTTCACTATCATCATTGTCATCATTTTGGGGGTACCGAATCTTGTCCGTAAATCAAAATAATGATTATGGGCCAGATAGAGCCGGACCTTGGAACCGAATGCGTCCATCCATCAACACTAGCTCGACACAATTAAGCCGAAGCCGAGGGAGAGGAGGGGGGGGGGTTAGAGGCGGAGAAATACATGCGAAATACACAGGTTGCCCTGGTAACAGAGTGCTCGTCACCATTATCATATATAGTGCGACCCAGCGCCCAGCAATTGCCATAGAAGCGATGACTCTCGGTATTAAGTACACACGAGGCAATGCAGTGACGTGGCAATTCATTTCATTTGCTTTTCCCCCCCAAAAAAAATACCAAAGAAGAATTCCAAAGGTCTTAAAATAGCGCGCTCACTCTGGGAAAAAAAACACAAACCCTTGAGGGGCTGTTGTTGCAGCCGTGTCGCTGAGCGAGTGCCGTTAAACTAGCAAGCTGCTCGGTAGAGGAGTGCCCGGTGTACATCGGATCATAGAGCGAGGAACAGATCCATCATTGCTCGCGGGGATGCGTGCGGTGTAATCTCTGATTCTGCGATCTTTTACGCGTCGCTTGTGCGGTGCGGTGCCCATCACAGCGGGGTATAAACAGTATGTGTATTTATGTACATAATGCACCGCGGGGGACGAGGTTGTACGGGTATTGCTCACTGTGTGGATATTATAGCTGATACGGTTTTTTTCTGATGATAGGTGATCTCCTTCTCTCTCCCTTCCCCCTATACGATTCATCCGGGAGTTTGTTTGCGGGATCGAAGAGGGTGTTTTTTTTGGCGCGGGGCAGCTTAAGCACGCCGCTCAAATACCTGGGACCATTATACTGTGTGACCACGCTTGGCGCGTGTCTGAACGATTGAGTGGTGCGTTCGGCCAGCGGACGGCCGCCGTTCCAGCCGACCGTGCGGTCGGGGCATTCGCACCGTGCCCGGCGAGGTGTGCCGAATCTACACGCTCGCCTCCACTAGCTGCCACTAGCCGCCGGTGTCTGAAAACCATCCAACGATTGTGGGCACTGGGGTGACGAGATGTCGCGATAGGATCTACGCATATACCCAGGGGTTTATTGTTTGTAGATCGTGACTTTGGTCCCGGGGGACTTCGGAAGAGAGAGAGACAGACAGACAGACAGACAGAGCGAGAGAGGGGGAGAGACAAACCGGCCAAGATGTCATTGGAGTTAGTCACAGTCGTTGTGGCTCTGTCCATCGCTGTGTCCTTGTGCACAGCCGTCCATTCTTCCACCACGGACAGAAACAGTAAGTAGAACAGTAAATACCGATCATTACTTTAAAAAAATACCTCTGCAATCTGGATGGACAGCAGGCTCCTGACGACGTGCAGAGCAGACTTTGCCCGAAACGTCGAGTTGCCGGCTCTTCCTAGATCCGAACTCATTCTCGAAATTGATTATGCACGATGTGACAATGGTGTTATTGCCAGTAAAACTCCAATGTAACTTCCTGACGAAGGACAGACTATGCTGTTCTAAAGCGTTGGATCTGAAGTTGGTTCTTTTCCGAGTCGACTCAAACAATCTTCAAAGATACCGGTTCGACTAGGGCGCTGACAACAACCAGCGTGCCGTTACCTGCACAGCAACTCGTCACCACCAAGTGTCATAGAAGCAATTTGAACCACTGTGTACATCGAATGTTTAAAATCAGTGTACATTTGCGTCAAGCCCCATTGTATGAACATTGAACTCTCAGCCTGTAAATCTGATTTGTTTTTTGTTTAATTCCCTCATTGATTGATCAATATGATGGACAGAATCATCCGACAGATCGTAGTATCGGCCTTACTCACGTGCCTTTGATACCGAATAAGAATGTGTAGAATCAGCAACTCAATCTTTGAATGGTCCAGGTTGGACACAATCCTCACATTTTGTTTATATTCCAAATCAACTGCTCTGATTTTAGAATTTTTTTTTTTACTGCCAACTTCTACCTCATGTTTGTCATTTTCTTTCAAATCTCCAAAAGATTTGTGTGATTTGATTTGATTATGATAACAAAGAAATAGGATTCGGATCTATTGATCCGGACTTAGACTCGGAGTGGACTTGCTTGACTTAAAAACTGGAAGGAAAACAACTGAAAGAAATCCTTAAAATAATCTGTTTTTGCGACACCTGAGCACGCTGAGATAGACTGCAATAGAAAGCTATATTAGCCTTTGCAGTCCCGTATTGAGGTATAGGCTTACATGGTCTAATCAAAAAAAATTACTGGATTAATTTGATAGGCCCATAAATTATACTGTGAGAGTAGACATAATAAGTACAGTACAGTACAATTTTATTTACCGTCTACTGCAGTTTTCGATTGGAAGGCTACGGTACTCGTGACTGGAAGTCGAGGCTTGACCTACATGACCAAGCGCTTGGCCACTAGGCCCTACATGTATAAATATAGGTTTTATGACTCGAATAGAAATCCGCAAAAGCCTAGGCTATAGATCACCTCATTATTCTGTATAATTCTGTAATATTGTGGATCGTTCTGTATTCCTCAGTCTCCGTTTCATATGACTTTAATTCTTCACCCCAGGACTGATCAGGAAAGGGGAGACCCTGTTTGACAGCAGCCAGTCGAATTCATCCCAGGAGGCGCACCAGAGAGACAAGGTTAGGGGTATTTTTTGTCTAGCTTCAATCTTTACCTGCTATTACATGTACATGTATTCGTAAAAAGAAATTGTGCATGGAACTATGAGCAAATATCCACACTTCAAACAAAATGTGACCCGGCACAGCGACATGAGGAATATCCCACCAAAACACTTTTCGAGTAAACAACGCCTGAAGTCAAAGTATCTTCTCAATTCGAAAAAAAATCTATATTTTGGTTTTTTTTTATTTTCGGAAAGTATTGGAGGACATTATGTCCGAAGGTTTCTGAAATCCGTCTCTTAATGTTGAACAATGGAGGATTTCGGGGGAGTGCTTGTGTACTGTTTTCATGAAAATGTAAAGTGTAAAGTTCCTGCCTTTTTGAAGGAGTTAGAATGATGCTGCCATATTGTGTCTGGTACCAAATGAATGAGCGAAGACCCCTTGTACTATTTACAACAAAGTTCACACTTGAATAATTTTGATATCATTTGAAAGCTAACGGTATACTCTTTCACATCATTAGAAAATCTCAAAATCTCAAAAGTGGGGGTTATTTCTCATTATGCTGTGCCGGGTCACAAATGATGTTTGGCCAATTCAACCAGCATATTTAACAACGCTCGTCAAAAATATCAAGATATAACATCGTTGATCAATTAAAGCTCAACTGCTGGATTGTGTTGCTCAAATAAATCACAAACTCCAACATTGATTTGGTAGAACTACAAGGGGAAGTATCGGACAAACCACTTTTCCAAAGACTTTCTTGGTCCGACGATATTACAGTGAGTCATGGAGATACACGGCGGACACGTGATGCCTCTCGTGACTATCCATGCCTGTCGTCCGCCTTTAGGAATGCGTTAATTGGTATACAGTTTAATCACTCCGAGAGCATATAATTACATGCCCACGGTCTTGTTACAGAAATCACATGCATGCAGGCTCCTATTCCCTTAAAGCATTATTATAATAGAGCATACAGATTGTATGCATGCAGGCAGGCAGCGTTGAACTACGAACAAGCGTACTCCGTGTTGATTACTGCACCTCTTTAGTTCTCTTTGAAAACGGTGTTTGTCTAACGGCCGATAACGGAATTAAGCGTGCTGCACACTATACAGGCCAAAATGGCCGCTCCACGCTATTAATTATCATAAGGTGTATACCTAGGCCTACATCATAAAATCTTTGGAGGATTATCAACTGATTTGTGTGTAGTATAATGCCTGACAACCTTGGGTCTCAGTACTTCAGGGTCTTAAAATTCGCCCTATTTGGCTACGGAGGGATCTGTGACCCCCCAAAAAGAGCAGCATCTTTTGGGGAGAATTGACGCAGTTTCAGGAGTATTTTTTTCTTTGGGTAATTTGCCAAACAATCCACTCGGCTAACTATACGTCGAAAGTAACCCATGGGGTTAGGTTCATGCCACAGATACATAACATGATCGCCTACACGTCGATATATGACACCTTATTATAGAGGAGAGTGTGTATTTGGGATACCAGGACTTGGCCATCATTTTGTGAAATTAATTCATTGCAAAAGAAGTCGTTGATTTACTGACTTCACGTACAAGCGCTGACTTATCCAAACGTGGTTTATTCGCAGGTATCCGTTCCTGGGCTGCCTTCGGCGGGAGCCAGCGTCGACTCGGCTTCCGACGCCGACCGCCCCGGAGAAACCCTGAGGGCGTTTGACGTCCAGAGCGCAGTCGCAGGGGTCAAGAGGTCGCGGCGCAGCTCGGACCCGGCCCTGCCGCACAGCCACGCGGACGGCGGGCCGTACATTCACTGGACCATCTTCTCCAACTGGCGAGTGCTCGTGGGGCTGTCCGTGTTCGAGGTGATCGTCTACGTCGTCACGGTGAGCGTTGTCATGGTACTCCACTCCCGACAGAGACACCAGGTGGGCGTGGTGCGCGAGGGCGCCCTCACCTCCAAGTACCAGTTCACGCTCTGGTGAGAAACCTATATCTGAGGGTCAACGTGGTTTTCCTCAGTTACAGGACGTCCACAATGCGCGTGCGTCAGTCGTTGAGCTCCTGATGAATATGCATACTTCTAGTCACGTGCACGCTCAGCAAAATGCACCAGGTGTATGCTCTGATCGACTCGAAACACAACACGACTGGCGTCAGAGGTTTGCCTTCACGATTTTCGAATGGGAACTGTATTTCCATGCAAAGATTTACACAGGTCTTCAACGCAAAGATATTTCCTGTCAAAAAGGTGGGCATTTTTTAATCCCACAAAAGCGTCTCGCCGTCGGGGACTATTCTATTTCTACGCCATTTGTTTCTGTCACGGAATCCATCGGATCATTTTACAATTCGAAAACTGACACGGCAGACGAAATGAGGTAGCGGTGCCCGCCAACTAAACTTGAACGATAACTTAACTGACACAGATACTCGTTTTGACAAAAGAAACGGAAGAGTGTTAATCATTATCAGCAGTGCTTATATTGCGAGTGCAGTATTGAGGTTTCCATTACGTTTTAAGATCTCAAAACAACAGGAAGACAGGAAGACAAACTCATACAGTTACGTTAGCGTAAGGGTAAGTTTGTTACTGCTGACTATATACTAAATTACTGCTTAAACGCCCTATACAACATTGGTAAAAGTCAAAAGATTGCCACAGTTTGTGTGTTTAATATTCCAAAAATGAAATCCCGCAAAGATTTTAAGCTCAAATTGTAATCTGAGAAAGCAGAAAAAAGGAAAAAAACCGTCACGGTTTTCGCACCGTTTTGTAGTGTAAGAAATGGTTTATTACTCGCGAGTAATAAACTATTTGTCGATGATTTCTCGAGTACAGCATCCCAGACAGTAAGATTTCAACATGAGGATTCTATCATGACCATCTACAAACTGTGTAAATTAGAAGGAAATCTGTGGACATCGATGTTTCCGATCTTCCCAAAATGTTGTATTGGGCCTTTAAACTTCTGAGTGACGAGGGAGTTAGGCGAACACAACAAAATGCAGTGCACAAAAAAATGATAGTTCCTTCATTCAACGCGTGCAATGCCATACATTGAAGCAATGCACGAGAAAGCCAGCAACCACAAATGCGATGTAAATGCGAATGAGTCCGTAGAGGTGTACGGCATTAATTATAGGCATGTTTGGTTCTTGATTCAAGATTTTGGGGAAAAGGATTTTTCCCCGTGGAAACCGTTAAGGTTAGCGTTAAATCGCTCTCCAACGATCCCGGAAACATTCTGTGGCGGCGGTGTCAGCCCCATTCCACAGTGGTGCGTTTTTTTGGCGATCTGAAACACGAGCTGGTTGAATTGGGGGTCTGGCTGGGTAAGTGCTGTGAAAAACCAGTGTGACTGTAGCATGTATATAAAAATCGCCATTTATACAGCGGAAATAACAGTGGAATAAAAAAGTCGACCCAATTCTTGGATGTGACCGCCTAAACACACGGGTTAACAAGGGGCTGCAAGTCTCAGCGCTTGTGCAATCGTGTCGAAGAGGTTTGACGAAATTTATTTAGCTCCAATTTCGGTGCATGGCTTTAAGAATGCAGGCCAGTGCTGTTTCTACGAAATTGGAAGACCCGGATCTGAAATGGCACGGTGATGCTATTATTAAGACATAAGTGAGTAATATGGTTACAAATGTAATTCATTAGCTCGTCGTGCTCTGTGATTGTTCGACTGAAGAGCTCAGCTCAGGGCGTACAGCCTGGTCCCCGCCTCCTCCAGCCTGTCCCGGAACTCCACGGCGGCGTGGTTGGCGGGCGGCACGCCGCTGAGTCCCCGCGTCAGCCCCCACCAGCCGGCGGCAATGGCTCCGCTGCAGCTCCCGTCGCCGCCGTGGAAGACGGCCCTGCTGCACAGCTCCGACCAGGAGGTCGAAGACAGGAAAGCATCGTATCTGCAAAATGTATTTTAAAAAAGCCATAGAAAAGTGTTGCAAACTCCTTGCTCATGCACACAAACGAGCCAAACCACAACATCTCAGAAATTGAGAGTGCCAGGGGCTACGACGTCGCCGGAACCTAGTCAGAATGAGGAAGGACCTGCCCTCGAGAAAGCCTTCAGAAAACAGACTGCGTGTCATCGAGAAAGATCATGCTTTAATAGCGACGCCAGGCCCATTAAATCTGTGATATCAATTTGTAAACAAAATCTATTTAAAGGTCATTTTTTCTGTTGCGGTTCTGTTGTTATATTATGACAACTGCTAATCTGTTAATATTTTCCGACTGTTTTCAAGAGTATATAGGATTGAATTGTACTCATTTCCCATAATTATGTATATACTACACTTAGCAGTACTAATTATTGAAGTTGGGAGATACCTATTCTCACTCAGCAACTGCACAATATAAAAAAGCAACGTTATATAGGCCCTATTATACGACTAAAACTAAGTGAAATTTTGTGGATTTTGTTCCCGAAGAACTCCGTTTGACTGGTGCACAAACTGCACAGTGCACAGTAGTGTAAACCGTGGTTCTGTCATAAAACGTTGATGGTTATTGCAAATAAATCGACTAAAGATTACTCACATAATAATCATGACCTCGTCGGAATGTGCTTCCTTAGACCCTATACGTACGGTGTTCAAAGATGCGTTCGGATATTAACTAGCTTTCCCGGGGTTGACTCGGGGCTGGAAATCGCCGGCGATTGACACTTGACAATGTTCAACCCAGCGCCAACCCCGAGATTGGCTTCAACCCGGGTTGAACTTCAATTCCCTGCTCAGGAACCAGGGTTAAAATGTTCGCCCCGGGGTTGAAGACGGTAGTATGAAAATAACCGGGTTGAGTTCGCCCCGGTTGAAGTCGGCCAGGTTTGAAACAAGCTCGGTTTGCATGAATCAGGTGTCAATTTTCAACCCGGGGCGAGAATTTCTCCAACCGGGTTTGAGAGGCTGCACTGTAAAAACGGTCCTCACGTCATGCACATGGATGAAGTATGTTGAGGCACATGGTGCACAATACATGCGCACGAGGTGATGCTCACTTTCACTCCTTGGTAAATAGCGAGATGTTCTTGTACATGAAGCACTTGCATCTCATCCGATTTTTGCTCAAGTGACTGCAATGCCCCATGTGCTTGCTACAGTATTTCATGTGCATGAAGTACAGGAGGTGCCTCAAGTGTCCATGATTCTGGGACAAATATGTGTTATTGCAGAAGTGCATGAGGTGCAGTTCGTTTTTACAGCGTGTAGTGTGAAAATGAGGGCGCTACGGGCCTATACCCTATAACAACACGGGGTTTTCGCTCAGCATTCTGGGAATAAAAAGCTCAAAGGTTCTTGCAACTTGGTCTGTTTTGCTCCCCGTCTCTTTTAATGCATTACACAAATTGTAATGTAGGCCTATACCTTTTCCCTCAGGTTATGGAAATGTGTATTACAATACCGAGCCATGCTGGCTGTCATGAGCAGATGCTTATTTAAGAGTGAACAACGATTCGTTCGTCCCAAGTTAGTTTGCCTGCATGGTCCGAAAGGCAACGCTGGGCGTGTGTGCTTGATTTCATAGACCATGCAGCACACTCCAACAATGGGGCGTTGTATTGACGAATCGTGTTGCTAAATGATATTGTGAACGCCGGTCAAAATTGTGCAGAGGGACAAGCGGTGTTCGTAGGCCGGAAAACCGGCGATAACATTCGTGTCAGTAAAGTGCTGGAGCAAAAAATGTTGGCGCACAAGCAGCCTCTGTGAAATTCGCCCCTGGGCCGTGATCATGCACGGCGAAGTCGTTGGGGGGGGGCATCTATCACGTGACTGGAAATCACCATGGAGACGCTTATCAATTTCATTTCGCCGAGGTCGGGCACCCCATTGCCCGCCCACGCAAACCCAACGCAAACCTGCAATTAATTCAGGAGATCGCTCCACTCTCTCTCCATCTCTGAAGAGCCGGCCCTATCTATACGACGTGAATTCCCTCGTGGCATTGTGATGGTCATTATTATGCATCGTACCTTCTGGCCGGCGTATATTATAAAGACACGGGAAACAACACAATGGTCTCGTATCCAATTAACTCTGTAACATTAGTCGCTTGCAAAATATGCAGGCGTATCGCGTTGGATTCAACTCCATGCGCTTTGTCCACATACACACAGCACAAACGCTTCCATTTCCCCAGATTTCGTTAGATTCCTCATCGTTCATAATATCATAATTATGTCATGCTACACTTCGCATGAAAAACAGTTTGGTATTATTTATGGACTGCCATGCGAATGAAAAGGGCGGACAGTATTTAATTTTGATAGGATTTATTACAGACTGGGATAACGGTGGGTCACAAACGCATCCATGTCCGCAGAATTCATTAACTTCCCCTTCGTTCCTAATCATTATAACTATAGTCCCAGATAGAATTCCCCGGTAATGTATGAGTCTGATGGGGAAACTGATAATGTTCTCCGTAGATGAGATTTGGTAGGCCTATATATAATCGTGGATGCGCTATACTGAGGCTCCATGTCAGATATGATAATAAATGGGCCTTAAAGCCCTATCCACAACACTGGTCGAGGTCAAAGAATGTATGCATGAAATACCTGTGAACATTTCAGCTCAATCCGCCAACCGAGTCACGAGAAAATCGTAAAAGCCGCTTAATTTGTTTCGCAAAAATGCAGCATTCAACGTATTGTTCCAAAGACTCGTTTAGATCTCGGTGAGACGTTAACAATTTCTTTTACTCCTTTCTCCCAAAATACAACATTTTAGGCAGAAATATTTTAGTGCAAGGTTTCTACTATAACCATCTTCAAACTGTATAAATTTTATGTAAATCTGTGAACATTTCTGTTTTTCGATCTTACAAAATGTTGTGTAGGGGCTTTAAGACCAGTAATAATGAGTATGTGTGTTGCTTGCAGAAACATACAGCAATTGTTCGAGGAAACAATGCGATACATGTACACGTACAAAGCCCTTTTGCACTTACATGTACTTATAATAGGCCTAGTGCTCTTGTGTTTGGGAACGTTCGTTCAAGCATGATTTTTGACCCCTGAAGTTTTGGAGACAAACCCCACACGAGGTGGTCCATCAAAAGTATGATGTGGGCCATCTCACCGTTTAATATGCAGGGAAACCTTGATCCCAAGAGGGTTTATCTTGCCATGCACGTGTCTCTTGGCTCTTATACGATCATTGAATCACTCCAGATGCTACTGCAATGGTCCTATCTGAAATTGTTGCAAGGTCTCTTGTCAAAAAGATCATAGTGTGGGAATCGGATAATTCGG
This sequence comes from Luidia sarsii, assembly GCA_949987565.1. Lineage (NCBI taxonomy): Eukaryota > Metazoa > Echinodermata > Asteroidea > Paxillosida > Luidiidae > Luidia > Luidia sarsii. Next base: position 6,946,402 of record OX465112.1, read on the forward strand.
CCCGTCCGATGACGTTTCCATCGGATAGCCATCGGGTACGTAAACAAAATGACGTTCACATATGTTTGGACTTTAGAGGTCAACTTCCACTGCGTGTATACACAGGTTCCTAACACAGTATTTCTTTAATGCTTTGGAAATAAGGCTCCAGCGCTTGTCTCATTATTCTTCCTGAATTTCTATGGCAACAAGAGCGAGTGAATAGGTAAATGTTGTTTCCTCACGTCGCATACAATGTCATTGGAGTATTGTGGGGAAAAAAGATCGCCCACGAAAATGCAGCGCCAAGGCTTCGGAATTGTTCCCATGCATAAAATATGTAGAAAGGTCAGTGACACGGAGTTCATTCATTGCTTAGCTTAATGGCTGATCTACGAATAACATTGACCTAGGCCTGTCAAGTTTAAGATTTGAAAAATCGGGAATGAAAATATTTGACCGGACCGGGACTGGAACGCCAGACCTTTGGCTTAACTGAATGATCCCAAGGGAGCAACTAATTGCAATCCTACTGGACGATAAGCAAGTTAAAATGGTCTCGTCAAGTCGTCAACCAGGATGGCACTTTGAGGCTTCCGTATAATCCTTTTTTCGTGTCAGTCCCTACAGATTATTTTAGTCTGTACAGTACATTGTACATCGATCGTTACTTGTATCTTGTGATGCTTTGTCTAAAAATTGTAAGTTTATTCTAGTATCTGTAATAGAAAAAAATAATGCCTAAAAGTTTGAAAAATTCACATGAAAAATTCGAGTGTTTTTTTTCCCTTTAGAATTCATACTGGCTAAAAAAACATGGGGGACGACCGGAGTTGGTTCATAAGGTGGAGCCAATCAGCCATGTGAGGGCGCTCTTGACCTTTACCGGTCAACCTGGGCTACATTTTTGGGGGGATCAAGTTGGCCATAATACATGTAAGTTGGGACCGAGTTGAACTCTATCAAGGTCCCACGTGAGCTGTCACGACACCGAAACAAGATTATGAAGAAAGCTTGGAGTTCAAAGAACTGGTCTTGACATTATTAATATTATGAATCTTGAAGCACGAAAATTCCTTCAACATGGATTTGCCCTTTCTGGTTAGAAATTCATATACTCATGTACATCTAGATAGTTATAATTCATAAAAGGCAGCCTTTTTGAGTGGGGTAAACAACTCGGTCCCAGTCAACTCGGTCCGACACCAACTCGGCCCGTGACCAAAAATTTTTTGTACACGTTTTCCCATAGGGACCGAGTTGGTCACGGACAGAGTTGACAGACACCCGCCTCAGAAGTTCAGAACTATATTGTTCAGCTTATGGTGAGCCAGAAATTAAACAACTTTGTCGAGGTTGTAGCTTACGCAATGAGAGGGGCGTCGTGGCCACAGCTTCCTGGCAGCGTGCCCACCCTGGCGAACCGTCCGTACAGCTCGTCCCGACGCTCCGACCCGTACCTCCGGGGGAACCTGGGCGCGCTCTCGCCGTCTGCGATGCCCCTCAGGGCGGCGTACTCGGCCCACGCCTCGCCGAAGTGGCCCCAGGCAGCCTGGTTCTCGTCCACTTCCCTGCCGGTGGACACCACGTAGCCCAGCACCTCGGGGACGGTGCGGAGGAGGCCGGCCGCCCACTCCCGGGGCTCCCGGCCCTGCACGGCGTACGAGGCGAAGAGGGCCGTGGCCACGGCGCCCAGGTAGGCCGTGGGGTGGTGGTGGGTCATGCGGGCGCTCTCGACGGCGGCGGCGATCAGGGTCTCCCGCTCGCCGGCCCGGTGGTACCGGAGTCCGATGCAGGCGGAGCGGGCGGCCGGGCAGGCCGACCGCGCCGCCAGCGAGCCGTCGAAGGGCAGCTCCCAGCCCTGGGGCTCGGCCGGCCGGAGCAGGCCCGTGGCCCGCAGGACGGCGGCGCTGGGCCGGCGGCGAGGGTCGGCCGGCATGGCGGTCGACATGCAGTCCACGTAGCGAGCGGCCAGCTCGGGCCAGAGGGCCTCATCCGAGCTCCGTCCCGTGGCCAGCGCCTCGGCGGTGACCAGGTGGAGCACGGTGTTCTGGCCCGCCGGCCAGGCGGGCGGCCTAACGTCGATCTCGTCGACACCCCCTAATTGGGAGGACACCACTTCCTGGACTTGGGCACCTGTTGTTGGCGAGGACAGTCCTTGCTTGCACCCTAACCCTAACGCATCGCCTGTGGCCGACAAAATCATTGCCGCCTGGTAGGCTTCCAGAGATGTCAGAGAGACCATTTTTGGGGGGGTTCTGCTGCTATGAAATCACAGTTACCATTTCCCCAACATATCCTCAGTCATAGTCAGCCCGCACCCTCCCTCCTAGTCCTAAAGATAGCTGTTTGTTTTACACGCAAGGAGAGGCTCAGTACACATGGCGTACACAACTTGGCATAGTCGAGTCATGGAAACGTTGGGTTGAGGCCAAAGGTCATGATGAGGCCAAAGGGCACGAAAAGCTGGTGGATTTCGCTGGTGCTCACACGAAGCATGCGTCGTCTCTCGTTCATGCCGTGCTTTTGTACATTTTTTAGGCGGTGAACCAGTGGAGGTGTAACGTATACGACAATAATATTGATAATTTATAGCGTGCAACTGCAACTCACACTCACACTGTCACAGTCTCAGGGCCGGTCCGGCTGTCAAAATTCCCTGGGGTTTTTTTTGTCTGATTTGTAAGTACAACTATTTAAATTTGCTTCCAGCATGGGATTTATGATTCATTAAGGATTTTGTCATTTAGAGGTTTCATTCTGTTCTCGACCGATTACCGCTTGTTCTGCACCAGACGGCATTATCATGGATTTCATTTTTCAATTTTGACGAACTTGAATTACCGATACCGGGAAACATTTTGATTTATTAAACTTTAAAAGTCACAATCCTTTATCCTTAGGGACCAATGGGGTTCTTAGTCACTAGAACTGTGTGAATATTTTCGAAAGAGGAGATTATGGTATCTGCATTTGAATTGTTGAAATATTTGAAGTATTGTTGCCGACTACCACCAGAACTGTGGGGTTCTACATCGTCCGCTGCTCTCCCGACCGGAACCCCACAGATAACTACTGATGCTTTTTTCCCATAGGCTTCTGTGTAACGTTCACAAGTGCTGTGGCATATGGATCAGCAGGTTCAGCATAACTCATAAAATACTGCTTCATTTGGCCCAAGATTTCTAGCAAATGTAGTTTACATACCACGCACCTGTGTGCAACTGTCCATGTGGCGAAAATGTGTCGATTTCCCCCAAAAAATGGGCGGAAACCTTCCGGTTCGGTTGCAAGATTCAAACGGCAGCTCCGTAACTGGCAGTCTGGTCCTTTCTAGTACGGTATAGCGGCTAGCTGCGAAGACGTTCAATTTGAAATCAAAGATTTCAATTTTTGCATTAGGTCTAGTCCGAGTAACTTGGACCCAACAAGTCACCCTTTTTGTATCGAAATTTGGAAATTGGAGGGTCGGGTGACTGTAGTCATTCGTCAGTACCCTCCAAATAGTACTTGTACTTTGTAACCAAGTGCTGTACCAGCTACTGGCTAGTGAACTAGTACTAGGTTAACTAAAACTTAAAAGTTCTAACTTACACATGTATGTATGTAGTTCTACTGGCCTTTGGCCAACACCAGATTGAAGGTACTTTGTACATGTATAAACAATAACAAGATGACTTCCAAGTTATACGATTATCTCCTTGATATTTGAATTTCACATGATCTATTCCATTGATGGTTCACTTAGTTCGGTGTACTAATGACAGCTGATGCAGCACCTACGTGTACCTGTACAATTGTTTATGAGGTCGCAGACGGACATTTTTACGAGGCAATATTCATTGTCCTTATGGCATCACTATGCGATGCGGGATTGTGGGTCTGTCAGATTGATTAGGGATGATGTGCAGACCGGTCATCATTCCATGCATCTACACGTAGGCGTTCACCTCTTCTACTGATGTGGTTGCAGTGCTATACTCACGCCATGCTTCATTCAATGTGCATTAGTTAGTCTGAACATACATTCGCTATATTTGAAGGCTTATACAAGACACTAGTTTAAAGGCCATAGCTGGTTTTCGGTTTTCTTGTTTTTGAAGGGAGGGGATGGCCGGATGGCAAGTTCTACTGGAAGAGCAATTAAATACAGTGGCCTTCGTGGTTCCCTGTATAATTCAAAACTTTGAATTTCAAATGGAATTGAAATTTGTAAATTCTGAATATAAAAGTGTGATCAGGTAGTGGTATATACTAGTAGTACACCATTTGAATTGCATTCTGGGTGGAAATCTCAATTTGTGGTTGCAGAATCCACTGCTGTACAATTATTCTATTCCACCAAACGTTAACTGCCATTTTGTTGGTCAAATAGTGAAAGCAACCGGACTAGAAAGCAGGGGTAAGGCTCGAGAATCCCACCTTAGCTGAGTATTTTGTTTCCAAGTATTTTCATTATTATTATTTTTTCTCTCAAGCAGGCATCTGGGCAAAGCACTGAGCATATTGTACTAAACTGTTCATCTCCCTCTTCTCAGTTGGCACACCCTTTGCTGCTGTGACATGGATGAGATCACACCAACCTTCCCTAGGCTATCAGCAGCCAGATGGGAACTCATTCCTACATGTATACTGAAATCTTGAAGACTTGAAACCAAGATGTTGCTGGTCTTCCTAAATCTGTCAATGCCTTGTGCCCTCTAATCTTTCCCGAATAAGTGTCTTTTCCCAAAAAAAATGTCTCATAACCCTAGCTCCCCAAATCCTACAGAATCCTAGTTTCCTACTGCAGGAAATTGTACGATTTGGGGTACAGTACTTGAGAGTTGATGCATTGTAGGAATTTGCAGGATTGGGGGCATACTTAGGCAGTTTTGTCACTGTAGGTAAATGCATGATACGGGTCAATAGACCCAATGTGATGGAGGATGATCTTGTAGGATTGGGGCTCCATGGGACAAACACCAAAATAGGATTTTGAAGGATTCAGGTCATGTGGTTATGAAATTATACATTGTAATTATAAAGTTTATTAGCCACAGAAAAACAAAAGAATTTTTTTGTCCTTTCAAAAATTTACAAAAAATTTCCTTTCAAAAGTTCAGTGCAGGATTTTGCAGGATTCGGGCAGTGGCGCACCGCCAACAGTATTGCAGGATTGTGTAGAAAGAAAGGTGTAGGGAGTTGTAATTTCCTTATTTTCATATCTTTACGAAGTACTAACTATGAATCAAGATCTCCCAAAGTCCCATTGTCCATTGATTGCTTTTGTGTTCTTTTTGTGGAACGCTTGAAAGGGTCCACTTTCTTACTGTCTGCCTGCTTCATTGCTCAGGTTTTGCCGCCATATGATGCGATTGGAAAAGCACAAAACTTGAATATTCAACGTTTAAGGAAGATGGGCTATGTTCCAAGTTCCAACACCTTTGCTTTTTCAGATCAAGGTCATTTTCTGAACGGCAACAACTGTTGGACAGCACTGGAAAAATCATGATCTGAATTACCTTTTCGCTGATCCAAATCACTCTTTACAATGATTGGGCTGTTCCGTTGCCAGTTTTACACATAGAGTACAAAGGCAAAGACAAGTTGAATATTTGGGCTGGATAGGGTCAGATGGTAAGACTGTTGGTAAACAAAACCAGAGGTCTCGGGTGCAAGTCCCAGTCCAGTCAAAGTTTTCTTTGACATTTTCCCCAAAAATCCTTTGCACGGTGGAAATACATGTACTAAGTGGAAGGTTTGCGATGACACCATGTACAATGTACATGTACAGGTAGCCCTTTCGAGAAGGAGTGTGGCTCTGAAAAGAGCCGGTAATGTCATGTTTCGGGCAGTGTGTACTCTGCCCGTCGTCAGGAGACTGCTGGATTCCAACTATCATTGGTGTATATATATATAGTATGTTTAAAAACAGAATAGCGGTGAAACAGGAGTATTATTCATATCCCTGTCGCCGGTATTTTTCTTTAGGAGGAAGACGTTAGAACTGCAGTGCCATCGTCAGGACCTAGCTGGTTTTGAGTTTGCCTGCACTGCTATGCTGGGATGGCCTGGAGATGCAAGATCAACCCCTCGGCTGTCACCATGATGATCGAAATATTGGTGCGACTAGTCCTCATAGGACTCTTCTTGTGAGTAGGCAATCAAGTAAATCCTCTGTTGGGCATGTGCTGGCTGAGCTGCGAAGCTAAGGGAGCCTTGTAAAATATAAAAGTACCACTCGTCCTGTCAGTCCAGCCAGCTACATAGCCGTCTATCAGTCTAGCCATCTGTCTTGACTGTCAATAGGTGCGTTCCAACTAGCACAAAACATCCACTTTTTGATTTGTGAATCGTGATTCAATTTCCTTTTTTCTGTGTGTAAACGGTGAAATCTCACAAATACTCAGGATTCAAATTGCGATCCAAATCGATGTTCCTCCTATTCTTTTGGAAACATTGCAAGTTTTTGCCGGGCGCTGTACAGGTTTTGTGTGAATACTGTCAAAAGGAGAAAACTGACGTTGCAGATAAACAGCGCGCACAGATAAACGTCCACGGTAACCACAACCAGCTGTTCATTTCCACATGTCTCTGCGTGAAGCGTACATTGTACAACCAAACCAAGCGCACGCAGTCCGGAAAGTGCCTCTGGCTGTGTCGCATTCCAGGCATGCAGTCTGGTCACCGGTAGTCCGCATTTTAGGCATGGCACAGTTTCGACCCGCAAAAAAAAAGGCAATTCAACATTTTGACCACTAAGAATTAGTTGTTTGCATCTGAATGAAAGCGGGGGTGTGATCCCTGGAGATATGCGGCAGATCATCGTCAAATTACTGCTGACCTACCCCGGCAAAGACTAGTTGACTATTTGGGAAGACCACCATCTAAGGGCTGGATAGCTCAGATGGAAGAGCATTGATACTGGTACTTTAATCCAGTGTCAGGCTCAACTCCTGATCTAGTCCACATTTTCTTTGCCAATCCTTCAACGAATTGAATCAGGTTGTCAACATTTTGTGGGCCTGACGTTTCGATCCTAGCTGGACCTTTCTCAAAGGCACTCTGCCTTTGAGAAAGGTCCAGCTAGGATCGAAACGTCAGGCCCACTCAATTTTTGTATATGACTTTGAATGAATTGTTGTCGTTCTGAATTGAATTTGCAGAGTGACTGAGGAGCTGCAGCCTTTCCATCGCATCATCCAGCCAGAGGAGATGTGGCTGTATCGTAACCCTGTCACGGCCAGCTACATATCCACCCCCATGCTCTTTGTACGTATCTAGCCCTGCCGCACAGTCGGGGCTTTCCCCTGCATAGGCCGGTTTCCAAATGGAGACTAACACTGTGTTTACTTACACTTGATCCCGCAAGGAGGATCAGATCCAGCAAGGAGGATCAGATCCCGCAAGGAGAATCAGATCCCGCAAGGAGGATCAGATCCCGCAAGGAGGATCAGATCCCGCGAGGAGGATCAGATCCCGCAAGGAGGATCAGATCCCGCAAGGAGGATCAGATCCCGCAAGGAGGATCAGATCCAGCAAGGAGGATCAGTTCCCGCAAGGAGGATCAGATCCAGCAAGGAGGATCAGATCCCGCAAGGAGAATCAGATCCCGCAAGGAGGATCAGATCCCGCAAGGAGAATCAGATCCCGCAATGAGGATCAGATCCCGCAAGGAGGATCAGATCCAGCAAGGAGGATCAGATCCCGCAAGGAGGATCAGATCCCACAAGGAGGATCAGATCCCGCAAGGAGGATCAGATCCCGCAAGGAGGATCAGATCCCGCAAGGAGGATCTGATCCCGCAAGGAGGATCTGATCCCGCAAGGAGGATCAGATCCCGCAAGGAGGATCAGATCCCGCAAGGAGGATCAGATCCCGCAAGGAGGATCTGATCCCGCAAGGAGGATCAGATCCCGCAAGGAGGATCAGATCCCGCAAGGAGGATCAGATCCCGCAAGGAGGATCAGATCCCGCAAGGAGGATCTGATCCCGCAAGGAGGATCAGATCCCGCAAGGAGGATCAGATCGGGATCAAAACCGCGTGTAAACACAACGCAGGATCAGATCCTGATCCCGGGATCTGATCCTCTCCTGGGGAAGGATCAGATCCGGATCAGATCATGGAAGCTGACGTAACCATATTCGGTCTGACACTGACACTAAGTATGCATATTCGAGTTTCGCTCGTTATAACTGCCGTTGTGCTCCAGTGTGCATGATCAGTGAACAGTACGCATAACCTTTGCCCCGAGGTTGCAGCACTTCATCGATGCCACACGGGATCTACCAAAGAAGTACATGTAGGGTAGAAAGGGGAAAACCCAGGGGTTTAACGGTTTCCCCGGGGAATAGCAACTAGTGTGAACGTCGGCGGGTTTTCACTTGCCCCACCTTTTTGTGTCCATTTGTGAACTTCAGAGTGTGCGTCGTCCATTTACACATTCCCTGGGGGATTGGTTGCCAGTGTGAAACAACCGTGCATGTTCCCGGGAAATAGTGTCCCCAGGAGTTACCAATTGGGTCCAGTCACTCCAGTGTGAACGGTTGCGGGGCTGTTGGTGGGGTAACAAATCCACGGGATTTTCCCTTGTTATTTACTCCCCTGGGATTGGCTCTGTAGTGTGAAAAGGGCTTTGGGTATGAATCCCTGTTTTTTTTTCCTTTTGAAGTTGTTACCTGAAGGCTTAGTTTCTTGGTTCTTTTTGCTCTTATGTTTGCCTTTGTGCATTTCTCTTACAGACTATCGTCTCCGTAGTTCCTGCTGTAGTCATCACACTATTTGCCATTCTCGGACAACATAAGAAAGACACAATACAGGCTGTATTAGGTAAGCCCCCCATTTTTGTGGTAGTTTGTGCTAACTTCCACTTACAAAATTTCTCCAAAAGATTTCCTTTTTCTTTTTTGGGGAAGATCCATTTCAGAAGGTAGCTCTATCCACTAGCAGTCTGAATCACAAGTATCTGAACAGGCCTTGTCCTGTTCAGGGCAATTGTTTATAATACAGACTAATGGTTATGTGGGTTGATGAGGCAATATCTGGGAGATTAAGTGCTACTGCTACTACTTTGAACCCCTCTTTTATCTTACAGCTGTTACACTTGCCCTGTCTCTGGTCGGTGTGGTCACCAATGCTATCAAGTTAACCGTTGGCAGGTAAAGTCATAATAATAATAATAATAATAATTATAACGGTAATTTATCGCACGCCGGTATCCGCCTCAGTACAAGAAAAAACAGTAAAGAGTAAAGAAAAAAACCCAACAATTATTAAAGGCCCAAGACAACATTGGAAAGATTGGGAAACATCAATGTTCACAGATTGCCTTCTAATTTACACAGTTTGTAGATGGTCATGGTAGAATCCTCATGTTGAAATCTTACGGTCTGGGATGCTGTACTTCTCGAGAAATCGACAAATATTTTATTATAAATAGTTTATATCTCGGGAGTTATCAACTATTTCTTACACTACAGAACAGTGGGAAAGCCCTGACAGTGTTTTGCCTTTTTCTACTTTCTCAGATCACAAATTGAGCTAAAACCTTCGCAGGATCTCTTTTTTTGAATATTTACTGGTTTAACACACAAACTGTGGCAGTCTTTTGACCTTTACCAATGTTGTATCTAGGGCCTTTAAGAACAATTATAACTATTAACAAAGAGGTGGTGTTTAAGGGCAACTTTGAACTCCGATTGAATGGATAGAAGAAATATTGAGCAGCTGTACATTTCCGAGATGGGGGACCAGCATTAGAAAAAGATCGATCGCCCCATGAATTGTGAGCATGGTTGACAGCAAGCAAAAACTAATAGGAGGATCTTAACCACTTCGCGCCGGGGGGTTTTTCAGCGCCGATGACCGCCATACGGGGGTTTTTGAACAATGCATCATTTTAAAATCTTGCTAAAACAATCGGAACAAAATATTTCTGTGAAATAAATCAATAAGGGTATACTATGGGTACAAGAGAGTAAAACCTGGCACAATTCGGACGTCGTTGTGGCCTTTGTCAAGAGATTATCCGTTCGAAAAAGGGCCCTTTGTGCGTCGTCAATGGACCGTAACGGACGTGTGTGTGTGGGTGCGTGTACGCTGCTGACAATCCCTGACCGCAGACTCCAGCCTCCACCCCAGGCAGTCAAATCTTCGAGTTGGTCGGCCACAAACGAGCGTACAGATTACGGTAAAGAATGTGGGGGGAATTCCAATGCCAGACCGACGACCATTGGGCTGTGTGGCATGCAAAGACAATGTGCCCCGCGTGCTTTCAGCTGCAGCGCGGTATCCCTCGATCCTCCACAGTAAAAGTCCCACAATTGCACAATTACTGCTTCTAATCTTGCAATTCATGTGGCAACGTGCGTCAAAAAGGGTCTTTGTACTGATTCATATTGCTTTGTTCTTAGCTGAAAAGAGTCTTTGTGTAGAATGTGGACAATAGTGGTGCCCGGATTCGGAGGGCCCCGTTGCAAAGGCAATCCAATTGACCTCCGGATTCGGAGGTCCCGGCGCGAAGTGGTTAAGCACCTGGATGGGTTGTACATGGTTTACAAGTTGGCATTGTATCGGGGAGTGGAATCATGTAGACTGTGAAAAACCAGTAGCAACAGCTTATACGTGGAATGAAAAGAAACAGGTGATTCAGTGGAGCATTCCAACACACACCTGTTGCAAGTACAAAGGGGAAAACATGAGACGTATGCAGATGGCATCAGAATGAAAATTTGCTAAGCAGGAAAAGTCTCCCTTGTGTTAAGATGATTACAAACCGCGAAGTGATGCCATTTGCTTTTGACTTGTATCCCACTCTTCTTTACTTAGCATGAAACAAAAAGTTTGGGTAGGTACGGTAATCCTACGAACCATGACCTTTTGTGCTTAAAGGCCCTATACAACATCGGAAAAGGTCAAAAGATTGCCACAGTTTGTGTGATTTACAAAAATGTTGCAAACTGCGTACTAAAATTACCAAAATGCAAATTTAAACATTTAGTGGGCCAGATGTTTCGAATTTCGATCCTAGCAGGACCTTTCTCAAAGGCAGAGTTTGTGTGTTAAACCATTAAACATTCCAAGAAAGAAATCCTGCCAAGGTTTGAGCTCAAAACGTAATCTGAGAAAGTAGAAAAGGGCAAACTGTGTCAAATAGAAGGAAATACGTGGACATCGATGTTTTCTAATCTTCCCAATGTTGTATTGGGCCTTTATGCAAATCTGGGTGCTTAAGCAGCTCTATGGAATTGGCCCCTTCATGCAGTCCACAGAGGTACATTGTCAGTTCACGTACACGTCACAATTGTTTGACTTGAATAGGCCAAGACCAGACTTCTACTGGCGTTGCTTCCCCGACGGCAAAAGCACCCTGGACATGAAGTGTACCGGGAATCCAGACACCATCACACAGGGAAGAAAGAGCTTCCCCAGTGGCCACTCATCCTGTGAGTATACACCAGCCTTCCTCCCTAGACGCATGACTGCCCTTTCCTCGTCACAGGCAGAGGTAGAAACAACAGATCATTTGATTTTCGAGTGCTAACATTTCGCAGAATGTCTGACCATTACACACTTCCCGATTAGTAAGCATTTCCTCAAATATCAAGTCCGGATATTGGGCACGTTGTAAATGGTGGCAGTTGATCATACACAATGGCACACGTTTTGTTATCAGCTGTACATGGACAAGGTCAATGATCAGGGATCATGTAGGATTAGACAGCTACCCCAAGATCAATCTCCCGCATCGGGCCTACATTTCCCTTGCCCTACAGGGAGCTTGGTCTTTGATCCCTTTTTGGGCAATGCATTTGTTCGCCTCTTAAGCAGGGATATAAGACTTCCGGAAATGACATGATTTATCGGTTAAAACCCTAAAAACTGAAGGGTGCCTGCACCCCTGCCGTGAATCTCTCGGTCACGTCAGCGCTCACTCTCAGTCGCATCTCTCGGTTGCATAAGCGCTCACTCACAGTCCCACAATTTATTGGCCTTCAGTGATTTTAGGAAGTCACTTACATGCCTGCTGAAGGCATTCTCGCACCACGCATCTCTTTCCTGGGGAATTACCAGTGTGTCTACATAGCTCACTCGCGGGGAGTAATAAAATACACGAGCAGCCATCGTATAACGTCAACGTTAAGTCCAGGAACCTTTGGCCTATTCCCTGAATACTGATCAGAAGTGTCGTGCCTGAATAGGAAAGGTCACATGACAGTGTGCGACCCCAACACGCGGTGCCTTGTGTGGTCGGCAATTCAAAACCAATTTGCAACCACATAAAGCAGCGACTTGTGCCATCGGCTTGCTTAGAGGTCTTTGAATCGGTCATTTGGAGTCACTCCATTTTCCCCAGGAAACGTTCCGAACATTCTTTATCCGAATCGTTCAAAGCTTCTTGGAATTGACTTCACAGCAATGGAATTGATTCCCTTTCTGGGTATTGATTCCTCATACAGATTGACTCTTGAGTCCGATTTCAAGTTTGGAGTCGATTTTATTTGTTGCCCTGATTCTGGAGTTGAATCGCCCAAGCTTACATGGTATCACCACCCCAGCGACAATTCCCACTGCACCCATTTTCTCAATCCTGGGGGAAAATGGCGACCTGCAACCTGTTACCCCTTACTTATAACTTGTCCCAATTCAAATGTAACATAAACAATCATCTTTCTTCCTCCTGATCTACATGTAGTATGCTCCTGGTTCTTCTCCTTATTCCTTTCTTATAGCCCTCACCTTGAGTGGCCTTTTGTGGCCTTGTGTTTGGCGACTTTCATAAAATATAATTAGGGTGATATACAAAAATGTTGCAAACTGCTTACTGACTAAAATTACCAAAATGTAAATCTTAAAATTTAGTGGGCCTGACGTTTCGATCCTAGCAGGACCTTTCTCAAAGGCAGAGAGAAAATATAATTAGCTTAGTGGATTCACGCCACCTGTCCATTTCCCCTTGGATGTTTGGCAACCCGAGTGTCAAGACCAGCGCGCACCGCCTATCTCGGTCACAGCACGCAGCCCCCGGGGGTTGGCAAAACCCGGCCTCAGATTCACGCTAGTTCCTGTTTCTCAGAAGAAAAGGAAAATGCTTGCAAACCCTGGGGTAAGCGCGCTTGAGTTTAGCCCTGCTCCTGAGCAGGGGGGTGGCAAATCCCCAGGATTATGCTATTTCCTGAGAAATTGCTGGGTCAGGTGACTATAGTGTAGCGTGTCTGGCTGTCTGTCCCTATTTCCTGTTAATTTCCTGGGGAATTATCGCAGGTTGACAATACCATAACTGAGAAGAGTGACTTTACTAATTTAGCATATACAGGTAGATTTGAACTGAATGCACTATTATTTCAGTGGATGTCCCTTTGCCTTGATTCAGGGCGAACATTGGCCTGGCCCAAACATTCTGAAATCTAAGAAGTGCAAGCCATATCTATAGCAAAGCAAAAGCCAGAGTTGAAAGGATTACCCACGTCCATTTATCTATGTGGCATGCTGCACTGTACTTTCAAAGATGTTCTTTGAATTTTGCACAACATCTTGTGTTTATGGCTTTTCAGACTTTGCCATTAACATCAACATGTTAAATTGAAAACATTCCCAGGAAATTTCGTGAAAGCCTCATTCTCTTCATTGGACAAACTGATTTGGACAGCTATTGGTATTTGGGGCTTCCCCACATTGTGTATAGCTCCCTCTCTTGGTGAGATTGTTGACTCATAGTACCGTATATATACTTCCCTCTATGACTGAGGTACTTCCCACAGCCATCACACTATTGTATGAGTGAGCTACAGTACATGTATGTATGTAACTGTGCTGCATTGATGGGAATGGTGATTTTGATTGTTCTTAATTTGCCTTGTGAGTCAGAGACGATTCACTGAACAGATTATGGGGGACTTACATGTAGTTTTCCTCAAATTTTTGCAAATTGAAATTTGTATTTGAATTTACAGTACCGTACTCCTAGTTCGGCATTGAGAGTAGTTTCATGTTCATCTTCTGCATATCCTGAAAGGATAGTCGATGTTACATCTCAGTCATTTCTGGCAGCCATTGTGAGAGCCATTTCCACGCCAAGTTTTCTCTGAGTTGAGAAATGGGTGTCCCCACATAGTCCCGATCATGAAACACCTTTAGGTCCTTGAGAAAGGTCTTGCTGCTGTACATAAGCATCTACAGTTGGGCCCTGTGTAATGTTTGGGATATTTTGGTTATTTTAGTCCTTTAAGCCATTTCAATTCAAATTTTGTAAAATGGCGAAGAAAACTTTGACTGGACCCCGAGCTGCGTCCCAGCATTCTTACCTTCTAAGCTCTGCAGCCCTTAGATGGCACCCTTCCCAAATACATGTAGTTGAATTGTCGACCAATCTTTGCCTATTAATTCAATAGTAAAGAACATTCATATTGGAATAGGTTCGCACATATACTGTACACTACATAGGTGTCAACAATTCCTATTTTGGAGGAATCACTCCTCTTTTCTGGTTAAAATGTAGGCCCTATCACTTTTGACTAGCTCTTGATTCTAACTTTATGGCTTGAAAAATCACATGTATTCCCACGTGCATGTAGTTTGCTCTGTGATTCCTCTTTTTTAGCAGAAGTATTTCTAATTTGAATTAAGATACATGTACATGTAGGTTGCCAGCTATGAAGCGGGGAAGGGAGGGGTGGGGGGGGGTTTCCAGAAACTGGAAATACTGTAGTCCTGTGCAGACAAAAAGCTGGCCTTGTGATCAAGCACTGTGTCATAATCATGTGTATCTGGGCAGAGCCATGGCAGGCCAAATGGAAGGATCTGTGGCATTGACCCCTGGCAATTATTGTATAACACCGGCTGATTCATCATGGCCAGAGCCCATACATCCCTGCACATCTGTGCCACGGCATTCCCACTGGGCCTGCCTCTGGAACCAGGGCCCCTGACCCATGGGCACCTCCCTAAGGAGGTACCACACAGTACCGGATTGCCAAGTGCATTGCAGCTTGCTAATTAGGTCTGACTCAGAGGCGGGTCCATTCATTGCTTCAACCCATTCCGTGTCCATGTGAACGATAATAATATTAATAATTGATTAGACTTATATTGCACTCAATACACAAAACTGTTGCAAACTGTTCTCTGACTAAAAAGACCTGCAATACAAAAATCTCAGAGGGCCAGCAACCAATTTCAAGAAAAGTTGCATAAGTTACACAACTTACAAATGTTGCGTAAGTCTTTTGTGCCACAAAGACTCTTTTCAGCACTATTTAGCAAAGGCAGCAAAATGTTGCGAAAGTTAGGCAACAAAATGTTGCGTACGCAAAATTTTAAGTTTCTTGAAATCAGCTGCTGAGGTTTCGATCCTAGCAGGACCTTTGCCTTCGAGAAAGATCCTGCTAGGATCGAAACGTCAGGCCCTCTAACTTTTGAGACTTACGATATTGCGCTCGCTCCAGGACCAGCCTGTTCGAGACCGCATTACATGAAATAAACTCTACACTTAACTCTACACTTCCATAACTTTAAAGCAGCTGAATGAAAAGACCAGTCACCTAGTGTGGGCAACATTTTGCCTTTAGGATATTCTAATAAAACTCCAAAGTAAACCAGAGTAAGACCATGTAGACACTTAAAAACTTCAAGCCAGTTCATCTCCAAGACTCTGACCATCCAGTGAAACTTGTCAGCAGATCGTAAGTTGGACTGCATAATTGTCGGCATTTTCACGCAGTGGCAAATCATTTTTTTCGAATGCAACAATTGATTGACAGGGGCCAATATCCTAGCATCTGTCAGCCTCGGGGGTCACAGATTGTACGGACCCAGACATCAGTAACAAGGAATTTAGGCTCACCTTGGTAGCAGTGTCACAGGCTAGCACAGGCTTCGTACACCAGGGTTTTTTTTACAGCACATGGTGTAGATGACTACCGGTAATTACTGGTGATTAGAGTGCTGAAGGTTGATGGTGATATGTGCGCCTTGGAGGCAGGGACCCTCTTGAACTGATGTGGTTTAGGGCTGACATCCAAGCACTAGTTGTCCATAGGGCTGCTCCAGCACTGAAGCATGCCTAAAGTTGCCTTGAAACAGATTTCTATTGCCACCTCTCTTTCTTTGTAAGCTGTGCACTTGCGAGCAATAGCCCACCAAGTTCACCAAGGTTAACAACTTAACATACTATGCAGTGGAAATCCTAATTTGGGATGAGTAACCTGACTAGCCACTCTGAAATAGAACAGGGGATCACCGTACTTTCAAATCAAACCCTGATAATTGTTAATCTTGAGCTGTGTTTCCACTAAGGCTAGTTTCCTACAGAATTTATAGATGGGATATTTAACCGAGACAATACTTATATCTTAAATGCAATGTCAAATAAATAGGAAACAATTGAAATTTTAAATGGTTAATCCTTATCCTCGTTCCCACTTGGAGTTTTAAAATTTTACAAAGACAATGGCTAAAGTAACTGAGCTGATAATATAACGTCTCATGAGGGTTAACGTTATGAAAAGACATTGGTAGCAAGCGTAGTAATACCACTTTTGGAAGAGGGAAAAGATGCATTAATGTAATCAGGTGACTGATCATCACTTCAACACATTATGTATTTGCACCCAAGCCAAGTAAATTCCCAATATCATCTATGAATTCTGCCTTGTTTGGGAAATGTTGAAAGCGATTTTTCTGAGTAGGCACCTTTCCACTAGACTAATCGACTCGCTAAAAGTTACCTGGGCTGAATTTCGCAAAGCCTTACGATACATCATAACTCAGCTTACAATTGATTACCCATCGTAAGTTGTGATAGGACATACAGTATTGCTTCTGTGCATCGCTCATTGTCTTGCGATTGATCGTAAGTTACGATGACTTTGGTGAAATCAAGTCACTTTTACTGGGCAGAGGTTGGCTGGTAAGAAGCATCCAGCTGAATCCGGTAAAGTAACTAAGAGGAAATTAGACTGGGCCGTAACCATCATCATCATCTCGGTGATTTGAACCAAAATAAATTGAGGGAAAACAAGGCTTTAGAATTAATTCTTAGAGTGATATATCCCCAATGGAGATTTTTAATCTTGGTGGAAACCAGATGATCCATTTGGCCACTAATATTTCCTCTGGTTTCCCTCAATCAGAATAAAGGTAATAGCTGAACCTTGGGCTGATATGAAATTGGCCTTCCTACCCCAGCCCCCCCCCCCCCAGCCCCCCCGTGCACGTATTCCTAGATTCTGCCAGTTGTTTTCGTTGATTTACGCGGCGACTTCTGCTTTTCGTCTCTCGTTTTGTGGCCACTCCTAGTCGCTTTTACTGGCCTGGGCTTTACGGCGCTGTACCTGGCCGGAAAGCTGCGGTGCTTTGAGTCGCAGGGACGCGGGAGCTCGTGGAAGCTCTGTCTGGCAGGAGTGCCCATGTTGGCTGCCACACTGATCGCTCTATCCAGGACAGCAGACTACCATCACCACTGGCAAGGTATGGCAGACTACCATGTATCATCATCGTTATCATCATCACCACTATCACCACCAACACCATTATCACCACCAGCGTTGTAGTCATTGTCATCATCATCACTACATTGTGTATCATCACCACCATCGCCATTATCATCACCATCATCAACACCACTGCTTCTTTAGCATCACCACCATCACCAACACCACCAACACCACCATCACCACCACCACCACCACATCCACTTCCACCATGTCCACCACCAACATATCCACCACCACCACCACCTTCATCATCACCACCATGTCCACCACCACCATGTCCACCACCATCACATCCACCATTATCATATCCACCACCACCACCTTCATCATCCTCACCACCACCACCACCACTACCACCACCACCAACACCATTACCAACACCATCACCAACACCACTGCTTCACCACCATTACCATTTATTATCACCATCATCACCACCACCACCACAACTGTAGTGGCCACCATCACGAACCCCACCACCACCACCACCACCACCATCACCACCATCTTATCCACCATCATCATCCTCACCATCACCACCACCATCATATCCACCATCATCACCATCACCACCACCAACACCACCACTATCACCACCACCATCATATCCACCATCATTACCATCCCCACCACCACCACCACCACCATCACCACCACCACCATCACCACCATCTTATCCACCATCATCACCATCACCATCACCTCCACCACCATCACCACCACCTTCACCACCACCATCACCACCACCACCATCACCACCATCTTATCCACCATCATCATCCTCACCACCACCTCCACCACCATCACCACCACCTTCACCACCACCATCACCACCACCATCATATCGACCATCACCACCACCACCACCACCACCATCACCACCACCATCACCACCACCATCACCACCACCATCATATCCACCATCATCACCATCACCACCACCACCACCACCACCATCATATCGACCATCACCACCACCACCACCATCACCACCACCATCACCACCACCATCACCACCACCATCATATCCACCATCATCACCATCACCTCCACCACCACCACTATCACCACCACCATCATATCCACCATCACCACCACCACCACCACCACCACCACCATCACCACCACCATCATATCCACCATCATCACCATCACCTCCACCACCACCACCATGTCCACCACCATCATATCCACCATCATCACCATCACCACCACCACCATGTCCACCACCATCACCACCACCACCATGTCCACCACCATCATATCCACCATCATCATATCCACCATCATTACCACCACCACCACCATCATCATATCCACCATCATCACCATCACCACCACCACCACCACCATGTCCACCACCATCATATCCACCATCATCATATCCACCATCATTACCACCACCACCACCACCATCATATCCACCATCATCACCATCACCACCACCACCACCACCATGTCCACCACCATCATATCCACCATCATCACAATCACAACCACCACCATGTCCACCACCATCATATCCACCATCATCATATCCACCATCATTACCACCACCACCACCACCACCACCACCACCACCACCATGTCCACCACCATCATATCCACCATCATCATATCCACCATCATTACCACCACCACCACCATCATCACCACCATCATATCCACATATCATCACCATCACCATGTCTGGTTTGTTTTTTTAGAGTTTGTTCTCGTTCTGTTTCCTTTCCCGTCCACAGACGTTCTAGTGGGCTCCATGCTGGGCTTCGCCAATGCATTTGTGTGTTATCGTCAGTACTACCCGCCCATCACCCACTCCAACTGCGACAAGTGCTACGCCTCCCTGACCCCCTACGCCCAACACGCCCTACCGTTTGCCGACCCCTCAGACGCCAAGTACGAGCTGGAAGGGGTCGCGGCGGCACCCTCTAGGGGTCTAGACGGCTCGGTGAAACTGGTGTGAGTCGTTTGAAAGCTTTACCGCTGTGCTTTTGCCGCGCATCATTTTATCGATAATAGATTTGAGCAACACTTGTGAGCCAGGTGTAGCACTTGGAAATAGAATGTGCTGTGTGACAGTCCTTTCTACTCATCCATATCTCCCTCACTATTCTTATAGCCACATAAACATATGTCACCTAACTACTAGTGCATAAACCTCCGATTTCAGTGACCTTTTTTGGTTTCATGAACTGTGTTTGCCCACCAGACTTAAAGAATGGGATTTTTAACCAAGACGATGGTTAAACTTCAACTGGGTGAATCTTTTCTCCGTTCCAACTTGAGTCGGGAAATTTAAAGGAGGCGGTGGTTAAAGTAACCGTGCTGGCAATATGGCCTGACCTTTGAGGTTACATAATGCCTGCGAAATAAAACCACTTCCGGCCACCATCACGAAGAAATTTGATTGTAGTGCGCGATGTGAATGCAGAATCAGTACACATTCCGCGTGTGGTTTTATTTTTTTACCAAGTCGCATTTTTTTTTTAGTGGCATGATTCCAGTGGACTAATCAACTCAGTAAACGTTACCCAGTCAATTTTACCGGGCAGAGGTTGGCTGTAAAGGTAACTATCGGACTCAGTTAACATAACTTTAAGGAAATTTGACTGGGCCGTTTCCACTGGCCATAGAATGGTTAAAGTAACCATCGTCTCAATGAGTGCAACCACAATCAATCCAGTGGAAACGTTCCTTTAGAGATTTTGAATCTAGACAGCAACCAAAGGATCCATTTAGCTATCTGAAGGTGCTCCTTATGTGCTCCTTGGGTGCTCTTTGGGTGCACTTTGGTGCTCTTTGGGTGCTTCTTGGATACTCCATGGGTGCTCCTTGGTGTTCCTTGGGTGCTCCTTGGGTGTTCCTTGGGTGCTCCTTATGTGCTCCATGGGTTCTCTTTGGGTGCTCTTTGGGTGCTCCTTGGGTGCTTCTTGGATGCTCCATGGGTGCTCCTTGGGTGCTCCTTGGTGTTCCTTGGGTGTTCCTTGTCTGCTCCTTGGGTGTTCCTTGGGTGCTTCTTGGGTGCTCCATGGGTGCTCCTTGGGAGTTCCTTGGGTGCTCCTTGGGTGCTCCTTGGTGTTCCTTGGGTGTTCCTTGGGTGCTTCTTGGGTGCTCCATTGGTGCTCCTTGGGAGTTCCTTGGGTGCTCCTTGGGTGCTCCTAGGTGATCCTTCGGTGTTCCTTTTGTGCTCCTTTTGTGCTCCTAAGATGTTCCATGGGTGCTCCTTGGGTGCTCCATGGGTGCTCTTTGGGTGCTTGGGTGCTCCTTTGGTGCCCCTTAGGTGCTCCTTGGGTGCTCCTTAAGTGCTCCTTGGGTACTCAGGGCTTGAAACGAAAGGAGCGCGATCGCACTCGCGGTCCTCCGCGCTCCTTAATGTTTTCCAAGGAGAGCAAAAAAAAGCGCTCCCTACAAATTTAACGAGAGCATTATGATTGTTTAAAAACCGTGAAAGTTTAATCACCTTGTTTTTTGTTGTTTTTTGTTCACATGAGTTAAAAGCACAAATGTTTTGTGTCAGAAATTTAAGACATTTGCCAACCAAATCTGCTCTAAAAACGGCTTTTGAGTTTTGGGACCGTACTCGTCGTCGTGATTTACGTTGAGTTGAGGCTGATCGTTTGTGGTGCGAGATGCGCGCTGCCCAGTGTGTGCTCTAGGCACGTGTACGTATGCAATGATTAGTAGACTTCCGCCAGCCCTTAAAGTTGTTTTCTAACAAATAAACTAATGTTTATTACATTTATACCAGCGATATTTCGAGTTTCGCGGTCAACCAAAGTACGCATACCAGATAAGAAATGTTTTTTTCTAGAATTCTAGAAAATTTGAGAAGGATTTTTCATTTCTTTCTTGAGATATTGGAAGTTCAAATTTGCCAAATCGTTCCGTTCGGCCGCGGCAGATCGAGCTAAAATGGCGGAGAAAAAGTCAAACTCGTGTTTTCCGGCCGCCTAGCGCACCCTGTAAACATCGTCAAAATTTGTCGATTTTACCCTCAAATTGAAGCCTATATTCTCCTCTTTCTATTCATACCACTTTCAACATTAATGACTAAGGGATAAATATTAAATTAAATGAAAACAACATTCGGAGACGAACGATGGAAGTAATGCATTTTAGTTATGACCGATTTCCCTTCGCGACGTTAACCAGGTTGGCAAGTCTAGGTTTGGTTTCCGCCTCTAAGTAAAGCCATAGGGACACTACAGGAGCTGTAGGGCCGAAACCAGCCTACGCACTGCACGTGACATGACAAAACCCATCTTTGCACGCTGTATGCTGCACAGTGCACATGCACAGCGGCCGCAAGGCTGCATACGATCGAGTACGCTGCGCTACTCAAGCCTGATCGGAACTTCGTACTTCCAGGAGTATTAGCGAGACGGTCACTCACGCTACAAAAAAGTGCAATTTATTTCAATACCGAAACAAAACATGAATTGGGATGATAATGGGTTTCTTTCTTTGTCGTTGGAATTGAGTGGGTTTTTTCTTTTGTTTTTCATAGAAAAAAAATCGCTCTCCTTAAATCAACAAAGTGAATTAAGGAGAGCAATTTTTAGCGCTCCTCGTATTTATTAAAATGAAGGCCTGGGTACTCCTTGGGTGCTCCTTGGGTGCTCCTTGGGTGTTCCTTGGGTGCTCTTTGGGTGCTTAGGTGCTCCTTTGGTGCCCCTTAGGTGCTCCTTGGGTGCTCCTTAAGTGCTCCTTGGGTACTCCTTGGGTGCTCCTTGGGTGCTCCTTGGGTGTTCCTTGGGTGCTCTTTGGGTGCTTAGGTGCTCCTTTGGTGCCCCTGAGGTGATCCTTGGGTGCTCCTTAAGTGCTCCTTGGGTACTCCTTGGGTGCTCCTTGGGTGCTCCTTGGGTGTTCCTTGGGTGCTCTTTGGGTGCTTAGGTGCTCCTTTGGTGCCCCTGAGGTGATCCTTGGGTGCTCCTTAAGTGCTCCTTGGGTACTCCTTGGGTGCTCCTTGGGTGTTCCTTGGGTGCTCTTTGGGTGCTTAGGTGCTCCTTTGGTGCCCCTGAGGTGATCCTTTGGTGATCCTTTGGTGCCCCTGAGGTGATCCTTTGGTGCTCCTTGGGTGTTCCTTGCATGTTCCTTAGGTGCTCTTTAGGTGCCTGAAAGAAGGTCCTTAGTCATACCTTTCTCCCAGGCCTATCTATTACACAAAGCTGTGATTGAAACACCAACTACTGGTAGCTTCCTAATGCCAATAAATCAACTAATCCTGTGTTTCCCGCGTAAGTCACAAGACCATGCATGTCAGGGGAGTTACTGCTGTTCATGATGAATAGGGAATCTGTACATTTCATATGTGTATTAATGAAAACAACAATTGCTATGCTGCATGTAAAAATCCTGCCTTTTTAATTCATTTTATTTCTTTCAGGTTTTTCTTTTTCAAAAATGTCAATTCGTTATTGGACTTCTTTTTACTGTAATACTCAGATTTTTTTTATAACAAGGGTGGGTTTTTTTTGGGGGGGGTTGTGGTTTTTAAAGGGGCAACTTTTAAAATTGACTAATTTTTGTTTTAATGAAAGATGATTATTTTTTGTCTTGTTTGTATGTCAAAATGTTGTACATGTAATAGTTATTGGTTTTTCTTTCTTTCCTTTGTATGTTTGTTTGTTTTTATTTATGTTTATTGGGCAATGACGATTTATTGTTTCGCTATTGTAAACTTGTGCTGAGTACAACTGCAGTGCTGAGTACAATAGCAGTGCACACAAAAATGCTTCAATCGCTTATTTAGGCTTATTGGTGGCACAAATGGTGTTAAGGCAGTGGAAAATAAAGTCTATTTTAGAATTATTAGCCCAGTTTCAGTGTTTATTTTTCTCTTTTTTTCAAGGACACAAATACATGTATACTTTTGTGATATGGGTAACTTCCATAAATGAGGGGTCTACCGTTGATTAACAGTATATCATATCGTTCATGTATTACATACTTTTCAATCTACAAAGTGGTTCATTATACGTCAGCAGTCTCCTGATGACGGGCAGAGTACACACTACCCGAAACATTGACTGGCTTTTTTCAGAGCCACACTACTTGTCTATTTAGAAGTGTTACATGGTGTCACCGCAAACTTTCCCCGTGTTATTTTTTTCCCTACATGTGAGGAAAAAACCGAAAATGTATAACCTCTATGTCCACTTCCATTTATTGTATTGATTCATATCAGTTATTGATCTCGATTCATGTGCAAGAGGCCGGCAACGCGAAACGCTGGTTCGGGTCGGGTTCACTGACCGCGCGGTTATTTCGGTTTGGGCGTTGGTGGCGGGCATGTACCGTACATGTACGTATATGTATACATGTATACGAACGCGAACCAGACGAAGGAAGAGAGCGACGGATCGACCCGCTTATATTGGACGAGGGGATTGAAGAATGCTTTTTCCTGGAATCAGGAATGAGGGAAGGGTTGGGAAGGGGATGAGTGAGCTGAGTTCTGAGTGTGAGGACAGATAGCAAAGCTTAGTAGTAGACTTCCAAGCAAGCCAGTGTAGACGGCCAGTGTCTGTCTATGGCTGATAGCAACACGATGCCAACCCGAACCGACAAGGTCACGCGGTTCATTGGCCAAGCGCCCTTCGGCAGGAGAAACAAAACAAATGACCATACTTTACAGGGCGAGCTTTTCAGCGTAACCAGAAATCCATGATAATACGAAGCCGTAATAGGGACATGGCGACAAACAAATTCCCTCTCTCACCGAAGTCGTTCGCACGATTGTATTTCCTACGTACAACTCGTGAACAATGCCCCGTGGGTACGCGATTTAACTCGTACGTACGACTCATATTTTGTCGTACGTACGAGTTTTATTTCGTGCGCATGATTTTATTACTCCTGTGTACGAGTTATAAGTCGTGCGTATACTAGTTAAATCGCGTTCCCACGTCGTCCGAACGACATACATGTCGTGCGTACGATATATAAGTCGTACGTACGAGTCAAGTCACACGGACGACATAGGTCGTGCGTACGAGATAAAAGTCGTACGTACGAGGGTAAAAGTTGTATATACGATATTTAAGTCGTTCTTACGAGGTAAATCGCGAGTTAACGCCCCTACAAAACATTGGTAAGATTGAAAAACAGAAATGTTCACAGATTTACATGAAACTAATTCAGTCTGAAGATGGTTACAGCAGAAACCTCGTTCTGAAATATTTCTGCCTAAATTGCTGTATTTTGGGAGAAATGACTAAAAGAAATAGTTTACGTCTCACCGAGATCTAAACTATTTTTCGGAACAGTACGGCGTTGAATGCTGCATTTTCGCGAAACAAATGAAGCGGTTTTCACGATTTTCTCGAGACTCGGTTTACGGATTGAGCTGAAATGTTCAAAGGTGTGCTATTTCTTGCATATGTTAGATCAGACAAAGTATGAATGCTATTCTTTGAACTCGACCAATGTTGTGTATAGGCTTTAAATACCCACGGAGCAACGTGGATGCTAGAAGTCTATCGTGGGTGACTTGGTAATCCTCCCGTAGGCTCATGCTATAGGGTCATGTTCAACATCAAGTGTGTGGAATGGATCGGACTCCAAACGAGACCACTATAATCTGACCAACACCGCCCCACTGATCACCAAAGTCAAGGCACGCCAACCCCAATTCCTGGGCCATATACCCCGCTCTCTGACGAGCTCTTTATGTTCCACCACACGGGAAGATGAAACCTGGACGGCCTCGCACATTTGTACTTGCAGTATGTCCAGCACCTCTTGGAAGTTGCGAGATACATGTGTACTGAACTGAAGGGATGCTACTACCATACAAAAAATGCTTCTCTTGCCCAAGACCGTAGCAGTTTGAAGGTTTGTAGTCGCCTGACCGAATGAGTGATGGGGATCGGGTAGTCTCCGTTACAAAAGGTCTACGACCTGAGGTAGCCCCGCACCTATACCACCGCATGCAGGCGATAACTCTACCAGTCGATGTGCATTGACCTCGCCCTGCCAACCAAGGTCACGTGGTTCGGTCCTGCCCTATCGTCTGCCAGGGATTCGGTCGTTCTGGTTGACGTCACATTCTCGTTGCTTTGGCTGGCTTGCACTCCACGATGCTCGTCCGTGGAAGCACTACATGTATAGCCAAACCTCGGCCGCTATTTGCGAAGGTCAAATGACCGCTTCCACACTTTTTCTCAAATTTCGCTTTGGATATAGATTTGTTCATCCACAGGTATGAAGTCAAGAGTATTCTATACAAAATACAAACTGATTACTGACTAAAGCCCCGTACACTCCGCATTTTGTTTGAGGCGGGGAAACTAACCGTGCAAATGGGTAACTTGGCCATTTCCAGTGAGGACAGCCCAGGAAGTTTTTTTCTCCCAGGTAACTTACCCGTCTCGAATGGGTAAGTTAACCGACTAACTCCTGCCCTGTTAAATTGACCATAGGTCAGTGTAACCGAGCCGAAAATTCCAGTGCGAACAGCCCAGGAAGTTTTCCCCCAGGTAACTACCCGTCTCGAATGGGTAAGTTAAATGACTCCTGCCCGGTTAAATTGACCATAGGTTAGTGTAACCGAGCCGAAAATTCCAGTGCGAACAGCCCAGGAAGTTTTCCCCCAGGTAAGTTACCCGACTCCAATTGGTAAGTTTACCGACTGACTCCTGCCCGGTTAAATTGACCATTGGTCAGTGTAACAGAGCCGAAAAGTCCAGTGCGGACGCGACGTCTCATGCGTTGGTGTTTAGTCAATCGATGAAGTTGTTCCCGTCGTTGTGGTTATCTACCCACGTCGATAATTCAAGTGCTGACACCGGTAAGATTTACCCACGGTCTCAGTATAAAAAACTCCAGTGCGAACGCGACTTAAATTAACCGTAGGTCAGTTTAACCGTGTCGAAACGTCCAGCCCGGACGTACTGCGAGGATGGACGCGCCATACCCCCCTGCACTTTGCAAGACGGTAGACGTACATGTACATGTCCAAGTGAATGTACCCCGATCGCTACCGGTATACAGTCCGGCCAAACCACTTCAACGAAGTATGCGGCACGTGTGTGACGAAAACGGTGGCAATTCCCCGGTATACCAAAACTTGGTATCGTGATTTTTTCCCCAAACGGTCAAACAATTAAAATCCAGCGATCGATTCCATCAAAACCTAGCCTCGGCTCGAGCTGCACATGGCAGGCATCTTAAAGGTAAAACAACCCCGCTCGCGAATTGACGAACACGCGTGGCAGCGAGCGACTCGAAAGGAGACTATAGTCTGCGCGCCCGTGCCACTAAAAATAGCCAAGCACTATAGTCTGTGGTCTGCGGAGGCAGACAATCGTCTGAACGTGAATGTTGCCGGCCGGTCGCTGTGGTAGCAAGATAAAAAAAAAAGACAGACGGCCATCCCAGACGGGTTGCTCAATTAAGCGTGGCGGCCGCTTTCTCGGCCGCATCGCTCATTAATCGTGCATTAATGAATGCTTCGTTAGAGAGAGACGAGTGTCCTCTCTAGCTCTTTTCTCACCTTCCCTTTTCGAGCGTGTGAGGAGTTTGATGGGCCAGGATAATTCTCGCTCTGTTGTCGCGACTCGAGTCCTCGAACTGGTCAGAGGACCGTGCGCCTATTGCATGTGGCAGTGCATTGTGCCTGAAGGCCTGAGCCGACATCTTAAGTGCATGTCATCGCCAAAGAGACACTC
The DNA here is from genome assembly GCA_949987565.1 of Luidia sarsii. Taxonomy (NCBI): domain Eukaryota; kingdom Metazoa; phylum Echinodermata; class Asteroidea; order Paxillosida; family Luidiidae; genus Luidia; species Luidia sarsii. Next base: position 6,973,530 of record OX465112.1, read on the forward strand.
CGTGCGCAACCTGGCGATGCGATAGACTTCTGTTGAGACCGGCCCCAAACTGTCTTCATCATATGTATTATTTTGTTCCCCCCAAATCCGTAATGGGTTCTCTTCATCGGTTCAATCGGAACAGAGGGGCTGGAGTTGTTGACCTTCCCGCGGTGAGCCCTGGTAACTGATCCATCAGCCAAACAACAACAACAGCAGCAGCAGCAACCACAACTGCAGCAGCAGCAGCAATAATAACAATAGCAGCAACAAGAGCAGCAGCAACAACAATAAAAACGACAACAGCAAAACAATAACAACAGCAACAACAGCAGCAGCAGCGGCAACCACAACTTCAACAGCAGCAACAGCAACAACAACAATGACAACAACAATAACAATAGCAGCAACAAGAGCAGCAGCAACAATAATAAAAACGACAAAAGCAAAACAATAACAGCAACAACAGCAGCAGCAGTGGCAACCACAACTTCAACAGCAGCAACAGCAACAACAACAATGACAACAACAATAACAATAGCAGTAACAAGAGCAGCAGCAACAACAACAAAAACGACAACAGCAAAACAATAACAACAGCAACAAGAGCAGCAATAACAACAATATGAACGAAAACAATAGCATCAGTAGCAGTAGAAACAACAGCAACAACAGCAACAGCAGCGGCAACCACAACTTCAACAGCAGCAACAGCAACAACAACAATGACAACAACAATAACAATAGCAGCAACAAGAGCAGCAGCAACAACAACAAAAACGACAACAGCAAAACAATAACAACAGCAACAAGAGCAGCAATAACAACAATATGAACGAAAAAATAGCATCAGTAGCAGTAGAAACAACAGCAACAACAGCAACAGCAGCGGCAACCACAACTTCAACAGCAGCAACAGCAACAACAACAATGACAACAACAATAACATGGCAGCAACAAGAGCAGCAGCAACAACAACAAAAACGACAACAGCAAAACAATAACAACAGCAACAAGAGCAGCAATAACAACAATATGAACGAAAACAATAGCATCAGTAGCAGTAGAAACAACAGCAACAACAGCAACAGCAACAACAACAGCAGCAACAACGATAAAAACAGCAACAACAACAGCAACCAGAGACAGCAGTATCTGGCAGCAGTCTCATACGCAAGAAGTAGATCAAAACACAAAAGGGATAAACCGTCTAAACATTTGACAAACACAATGATTTAGAGGCAATTTAAAAATAGAAATTCCGAGGTCACCAGCCATAATGCTGCTTAAAGGCCCTATACAACATTGGTAAAGGTCAAAAAATTGCCACAGTTTGTTTGTTAAATCATAAAACATTTCAAAAAGCATTACCGAGAAGGTTTTAGCTCAAATGGTAATAATTTATGAGAAAGTAGAGAAATGCAAAAAACGTCACGGTTTACGCACCATTCTGTAGTGTAAGAAATAGTTTATTACTCGATAGTAATAAATTATTTGTCGATGTTTGAGTGAAAATTGATCGAAAAGTACAGCATCCCAGACCGTAAGATTTCAACATGAGGATTCTATCATGACCATCTACAAACTGTGTAAATTAGAAGGAAATCTGTGGACATCGATGTTTCCTGATCTTCCCAATTTTGTATTGGGCCTGCAAGGAAATCTGCTTAGGTCTCTTGTCAAAAAGATCATCGGTTGAGTGCCGGTTGAATTCATCCTACCGATAAAAAGTCCTCCGGTAGAAAGCCGATTGTACTGGACTCTGGGGTGACAAATTCACGATGGCTATCCGGTGGAAACGTCATCGGACGGGTCAAATCATCTGATACCCAACCGATGATCTTTTTGACAAGAGGCCTTAGGTTTCGGGGGGGGGCTTTCGTGGTTAAACGGGATTGCCAACCGTAATTATCTTGAGCTTGGGTTACACTTGTATTCAGCTACTCTTTTTGCTCGGCATATAGAAATACTACGGTACCAGTCGAGCTTTGACAGGCAGAATATGTCTTTCAACGAGGCGTGTGGTGCCCGTGGACGTGACCATGGCTCGTCAGCTCTGCCGTGTGACCAGTGTGCGCTGACATGTGTAAACCATCTTCTTCGAGAATGGGCGACCTTCCACTACTGTATAATATGACCCGGCACAGCGACATGAGGAATATCCCACCAAAACACTTTTCGAGTAAACAACGCCTGAAGTCAAAGTATCTTCTCAATTCGATTACAACAAAATATTTTTGGGGTATTTTCGAAAAGTTAATGTATTGGAGGATATAATGTCCAAATGATTTTTCCGAAATCCGTCTCTAAATGTTGAAAAAACTAGTGTTTGTGTACTGTTTTCATGAAAATGTAAAGTTCCTGCCTTTTTAAATGGCCGCTTTCGAGGAGTTAGACTGGTGCTGCTACCGGTATATTGTGTCTGGTACCAAATGAACGAGCGAAGTCCCCTTGTACAATTTGCAACAAAGTTCACACGGAAATAAACTTGATATCATTTGAAAGCTAATGGTATACTCTTTCACATCATTAGAAACCTTAAACCTCAAAAGTGGGGGATATTCCTCATTATGCTGTGCCGGGTCACATATTATGGCATTGGCCCTGGGACTGCCCAGAGGGTATGGACGGGCACGGGACTCGGCCGGCTATGGGATGTATGTACATGTACATTTACTGTACATACCGGTCCCATAGCGGCCGAGGTTTTTTTGCGGTACCGTTAACGCGTCAGAATTGGAATTGTGCGACTTGAATGCAGGCCAATGTGCTCGCCCATCAATGTTAATCCGCAGAGCGACCCTATTAGAATTGCAGCTTTTTCACCGCTCACGTTGTCCTTATGTTATCTGCAACGCGGACACGACACTCTCCATAATTATGGCAGCAATCCAAGCGGAAGCGAAGTCTGCACTGATTGGAATGGATGCGCCGGCACGTTGGTCTTCATTCAAGTCGCAAAATTCCAATAAACTGATCAATCTGACGCGTTAGCGGTACTGTAAACAAATCGCGTCCCGTCATAGTCATACCATGGGCACACCCATCTCGTCTCGCCCCCACTTGGGTAAGATGCAGCACCGTGCGCTCAGCGTGAATTACTCCTCTGCGAAGGCCGTGATTTCTCTGCTCGACCATTTTTTTTTGGGGGGGGGGGGCGTCAATTCCCTTCTATGTCTTTTGACCCACTCCATAATTTCTCTGTCCTGTGTTGTCCGCCGACCTACCTCGAAGTGGCTTCCCAAACTCCCCCGCCCCGCGACTCCGCGTCACGCTTGGCGCATGCGTGACACGTATTGTGCGTGCGCATGCGTGCGCATGCGTGACGCGCTCTAGCTATCCGCGAAGGAACACGAAACGGGTCCGGTGAAAAACTCCATTCATTTTGTGCTCAAGTTGGGATACGCCGAATACATGTACTGCACATGTATTATAAGTTCGCTTTGATAGTTTCCCGATGTATAGTTTGTATGTTTTCCTGTGTTTTTCGGTGTTTTCCGGTAACTATAGGTCTATTGTATAACCAAGGAGATATCAGGCCTTCTTGGTACAAGCAGAAAGGGATATAGGCCTATTAAACCCAATTTTTCAGCGTCAGTGTGTGCCGGTAGTACGACCTTGGATCTTTCAGATAACTAAGCGAAGTCAAACTAAAGCCTGCGTCCAGGAAGATTGGGCGGGGCGTTAGCCTTTTGTAAAAGTGAGCCGCGAAACGTCCACAAATAGCTTGGGTTATGTAACCTTGCATAAACCCCGCGGCCACTTCTATTTTCTCCCCTAGCCTAAGTGCACTGACCTCCGCGGGATCGGGCGAGAGGTCGGAGCGGGAAAGGTTATTTTGACAGTTGACACTGTGAGGAAATGAAGTGACAGTAACCCGCATCCGCATCCCTTGTGGATGTAGTGATGTAACCATTTGAATTGGCGGTAGTGACCCGGCGAGATCCGGGCCTACTTACTAAGGGATCGACAGACAACGCTGGAATGAAAAAACAAGGCCCAAGGCTTGAGAGAGAATTTAGCGTATATAGCATGGGATGTCGTACAATAAACACTTCCTCCCGTCACACGATCGATTGTCAAGGGTCCCGTGAGAAATCCGCCGCTAGCGGCACATTTGGCGAAGGTCTATACCGTGACCATACATAATTTCTCAAGGTTTCTCCAGACACCGGGGACGTGTGTCATTCTCAAGCATTGGCAACCTTTCACACGATGGCATTTGAAAGATTTCTCATGCATGAGACGCTTTGCTCAAGCCTTCATCAAGAGTTTTTTCAGCGTCGTCTGAAAATGCCTTTATACTATACTAGGCCCCTCTGATATTCTCTGGTCATGGGGCAAGGTAACAGATCTATGCTCTGGCAGTAGTACACGGTCAGTTTTGATTTATATCGGATTCCTCCCAGACCGTATTTACTCTACGGCCATGGAAGTAGAATTTCCTTGGAAACGAGTTCATGGCCGGCGTCATTGAAAGTCCACGCACTCGAAGCATGCTTTAAGCATGCGCCACCTTGCTCCCTGCTCAAAGCATGCAGTACCTTGCTCTATATGCTCCTATATACCAACGGACCACCAACTCAAAGCGACCCAACCCAACCAGTTATTCGGCAAGCACGGGCTGTGTATAGGCCTGTATATGCAAACATACAATCGCTCCATACCCTGCCCTCCGTATGCACTTCTGCGGAATGGCACATATTTGTCCCAGAATCTTGAGGCACCTATACTACATGCACATGAAATACTGTAGCTCAAGCACATGGGGCATTGCAGTCACTTGAGCAAAAATCGAATGAGGTGCATGAAGTGATTCATGTATACAAGGATCGATGTCTCTCTATTTTTACCTCAAGCACATGGGAGTGAAAGTGAGCATCACCTCACGCGCATGTATCGTGCACCATGTGCCTCAACATACTTCATCCATGTGCACGATGTGTGCACCGCTTTTACATTGTTATACACACGGCCGGACGGATGTTCGACTCTACTCATGGACCGATGATACATTATTATTATAGGCCTGCTAAGGAAGCACTGTCAGTTTCACTCGTATCCAGAAGTGACTATCGATCAGCGATCTATTCTCAGATGTGTGCCATCCTTGAACCGTGTCTGGTGTGTGGATCAGCTCCAATGCTCGGATCAATATCAGATCCGGATAACAGTCCGAGTCTATTCATCTAATGACCGAGCCCTTAGCCCACATATTCTTCGAAACTTTGGGGCTAAAGAGTGTTCCGCAAGGTCGTTTGTTAAACAAGTTTGATAGATTTTGACCCACGCAACCCTGCAGTATACAGTTGGGTTTGTTTATTGACCAGTACTGGTACCAGTCGGTTACTTTGACCAAGGTTGGCGACAAAGAAACAAAAAGTTGGTGAAATTATGTGCCCGTCATGCCAGACATGATGTATGGTCAATTTATGTGTACGTAATAGTGTTTGTGAAAGTTTGACCTATTGGGCGCGGATCTAGTGCCTTGTATTGTGGAGACCTAGTCCAATAGGTTGAATAGGTCTCCCTAGGGAAATTAAAGGTCTATAGGTCTCCACAAGGTTTCCAAGAAACTGATATTTGGAAATTACTCGCGGGAAATTCGTGATGGTAAGAATCCGTCACAAATTGAAGTGTTATATATAAGGGACATACGGTCCAAATTTCCATCCGGGAAAATGAATGTGGTTGAAATGGGAGGATTTATTTAAGATTTTCTGCACGATAACAAAGCCATGCCGCCACAAGGATACAAACATCGGTATTGGTGTAGAATTTCCGGGCATGGACACGGAAATCCGTCAAGCACGAATCAGAATGTGCTTCAGTTCCTACCTGTGCGAAATATTAATGGCCGAATTATACAGGTATTGAAGCGCGCGTGCGAGTCTGTGTGCATGTACAGGTACATGTACTGTACATGTACATGTACAAAAAGCGTTTACAACTGTTGTGTAATAAAGCGATGCACAGTACACGTGCACATTTACGGTAGCGTTGAGTGTGCGGCAGTGTCGGTCATTTTAACTGGCCCGCCTATTAAATGGGGTGATTTTTTATTGGCATTTGACGCACGTCGTAAAACGGGACCCTCCACTCCTGATAGATTTACAGTGCGAATCGAAACTGTTTTAAATTGAAGGCAGTTTCTACTGATTCTTCGGTGATTCATTATTGTAGTAGATGAGAGATCCAAATGTAAGTGTTTTTATGTGATATCAAGACTATTTGGGTTCAAGGGGTGTATCATTGTACGATGTATCATATGCTGAATTCTATATTCGCCTAAGTGTTAGTGTTACTGCTTGACTGCGTGAGTATTCATTCGTCTTGATAGATTTCTTACGGCATGAGAATTTCAGGGGTGATGTGAACTTTTGACAGATCGCTCCGGTCCAGACAAATTATTCCAAGAAATCAGTGCCTCTCTGTGCAAATGGGACTTTGTACAAGCAAAGTGCGACTTGAGTCGGCCTTACAAAAGTCGAAGGATCCATCCAGTTTCGACACCGTTCATCTGAACCATGGAGGCCTGAACTATAAGATTCACGAACCGATCTGGGAGTTATGTCGTCAAAGTGTATTGCTGTGTCATGAATTAGGGGTGCAGCACACAAAATCCATCCAAGATGGCTCCGCCGAGCTGATTATCATAAAGTGTGTACCCACAACTTTTTTTTAATAAGGGGTCTTTGGAGGCTAATTAACTGATACATTGTAGAACAAGTGAAGCTTAAGACAACCTGGGGGTTCACTCTTCAATTTGGTATGTAATTTGGACCATATCTGGCTTTAAATGTGGCCCTATTTGGCTGTGGAAGTGGAGGGGTCCATCCCAAAATCCTTGCAGAAATTCTGCTTGGACGGCTACACATTTTGGGGGTGTTTTTTTCTGAGGGTAATTAGCAAAAAATCTAATCGGCTAAGAGCACTAAAATTGAAAAGAATCTGAGAGATGAAGGTCCAAACTACAATTTTAAGTATAGCTACAAGAACTGAGAGACTTTTGGGCATGGGATAATTGACTTTGAAAGTGAGTGTTTTTGTACAGTGTTCAATGGGAGCTCTATTTAGTGTTCTGCACCCTTAGTGTTGGCGTTGACTACAAGGGCGCCCTCACTGTTCCAATCGGGGACTAAGAAGGTGTTCGACCCGAAAACATAGCCTTCGATCGCTTTCAAGGGCAGGGCCAGGAGTGACCCGCCACTGTTGTATCAGCATCAAACTCAACGGTCAGTCGGGGTAACCAGCGGAAAGAGGGATCTTATGACTGGTGTGTGTGTGTAATGGTGACGCATTGTAGGGGATAGTTTTACATCGGATGCATGCTGTAGCACGCCTGAAAAATATTGTTCACTGACTGTCACGCTCACGCTAGACTGGCGCACTATACCGCCAGTGCACAGTGCTGTTAGTGGAAGCTGATTTGCAGCCCCCTTCTTCCTCCGTGTTCGCAGCGTTGGCCAATATTGGGCGCGGCCTTGGGCTCGCCGTTATCGAGGGAGGGATAATAATGAGTCAAGCTCCGACTGTCCGGGCCCAGTTGTACTACTAGATAGCGGACAGCAGGACTCCCGGCCGAACGTCTCGGAGTCCCGAGCGTGCGTGCAGAGCCGACTGCGGAGTGTGTGGGTGACACTCGGGGGATAGCCGGTGGATCATGAGCGAGTCTACGGGTCGTCCCTGGAATGGATTCTCTTCAGGCGGGCGGGGAGGAGATACAGTACAGGCGTCGTGTGTACGCGGCTGAGCTGACTACGAGACGAGGGGTTTGCGCACACGTACATGTATACGTGGGACTGGCTGTGCTTGATTCGCCGTCAGGCAGAGGTGGAGTCCGAGCGCCAGCGGCGGGCACTGCCCGTCCCGATCGTACCCTGGCCGTTTAATTTTGTTGCTGCCTGGCCGGCCGAGGGATGGATTGGACTGCCAGCTCATCTTCATTCACTCCCTAATCAAGCCCCCTCTTTTGGACCCTGCTTGGACCCTCCTCTACCTCCATGCTTGGACGTACCGTGCTTGTGAGCAGCCCTCCCTATTAAAAAACAAAACAAATCGGCGTTGTGTGTCACCCCAACCTTCCCCCCTCCTCCTCCGGCAGCAGAAGAACCCAGCGTGGGCCCCACTGCCCCCCCTCTCTTTTGCTCCCTGCCAAAATTTAAAGGGCCCTCATGCGTGATGTCAATCCTCTTTTCCCTCCACAGACCCCTCCCCCTCACCCTCTCTCTCTCTCTCTCGCCTTCTACCCGCCAGCCACCGCTTGGCTGACCAAATTTAGAAGTCGTGGACAATGCGAGCGGGGGACGGGGATCATGAGATGGGTATTGCCCGGTGAATGACACCTTGTTGTTGTCCCAACTCAACCGTGGAAAGGATTTAGCCGGCGCATCGATTCCTGGGTCAAGCTCTCCCCCCCCTTTCCTCCTCCTCCTCCTCTTTCAGATGAAAGAAGGACTTGGATTGATCGGCGCTGATGTGTCGAGGAACCTTTAGGCCGAGGAAGGCTGTAGGCAAAAGACTGAGGCGTGTTGCAGAGGTGGGGGGAAGGGGGGAGATCACATCAGTGTGAGTCTGTGACACGCCGTGGACAGTATAGCTCGTCTCTTTTGTGGCGCAGTGGTGCGCTCCAAAATTATGGCGTCGGATTTCAGTCCGCGTCGTTCGGCGCGGACAGAGCGTGCGAGCGGCCCATGACGGCAGCCACTGCCTCCATGACTCTCCCGGCCCGCGTGCTCGGGGCTTACGCCCTGACCGCCGCCGCCGCCCTCACCTACCCGTCGCCGACGGGCGAGGCCGCGGACAGCAGCGGCAACGCCAGCGCCGGGCCCACGGCCGAGGCGCCGCGGGACTGGGACGCGGGCGACACGCACCTGTACCCGGCCTGGGCCACCTGGCTTCTGGGCCTCCTGATCGGCCTGCTCATCCTCCTGACCGTCTTCGGCAACGTCCTGGTCATCCTCTCCGTCTGCCTGGACCGGCGGCTCCGGAAGCCGCCCAACATCCTGATCGTCAACCTGGCCGTGTCCGACCTGGCCGTGGCCGTGGTTGACATGCCGTTCGCCGCCGCCTTCGAGCTCCGCGGGGCCTGGGTGTGGGGGCCGGCCGTCTGCGACCTGTGGATCTCGTGCGACGTGCTGGCCTGCACCGCCTCCATCATGACGCTGTGCATGATCAGCGTGGACCGCTACCTGGCCATCACGCGGCCCATGTCATACGCCGGCCGGCGGACGCCGCGCCTGATGGCGCTCCTCCTCCTCGTGGTCTGGACCACCAGCGCCTTCATCGGACTCCAGCCGCTCCTGATCTGGGGCGGCAACGAGCACGCCGACAACTCGTGCCTCATCTCGCAGAACCCCTACTTCACCATCGTCTCCACCTTCGGCGCCTTCTACCTGCCGCTGACCGTCATGCTCCTGGTCTACGTGCAGATCTACCGGGCGGCCCGCAAGAGCGAGCTGGCCGACCTCAAGCGGCGCCACCAGACGGCGGTCTTCGCTCTGGGCGCGCAGGGAGGTGGAGGCGGCGGCGGTGGCGAGGGCAGCTCCCCCGGCCGCCAGCTCCGAAGCCCGTCGGTGGACTCCTCGGCCGCCGCCGCCGCCGCCGCGGTGGTGGCAGCGGCGGTGGCGGGCGCGACCACCGAGGCCGACCCGCCTGCGGACCACCACGGCGAGCAGGGCGGCTCGCCCCGCTCCTCGGAGCGGCACTCGTCGCAGGAGCGGCGCTCGTCGCAGGAGCGGCGCTCGTCCGTCACGCGGGTGGCCGAGTTCCTGATCGCTCGGGCCCGCTTCTCGTCCGGCTCCATCCGGGCCGGCAGCGAGGGCGAGGCCGGGCCCCGCCGCATCTCGCTCAAGCGGGAGCGCAAGGCGGCCAAGACACTGGGCGTGATCATGGGCGCCTTCATCGTCTGCTGGCTGCCCTTCTTCCTGGTAGCCCTGGTCCGGCCCTACTGCAACTGCGACATCCCGCCGCTCCTCACCTCCTTCCTCCTCTGGCTCGGCTTCACCAACTCCCTGCTCAACCCTATCATCTACCCGTTCTTCAACCGTGACTTCGGGCCGGCCTACCGGAGCATGCTCCGGTGCCGCTGCCTCGTCGGCGGCCGCCGCCGCGCCGGCAACTTCTACAAGCGGCGCGTCACCTTCCTGCCCATCGACGTGGCCGTCAGCGGCCACTCGGCGGGCGACGAGGACGACGACGACGACAGCAGCAGCGGAAGCGACGACGAGGTCGGAGTCAGAGGCGAGAACGGCCGCACGGCCGCCCGTCGCACGTCGCGCTTCGCCTCGGTCCCTTAGCCGTGCAGTCAAGACGAAGGGAGGCTGCAAAAGCAACCTGGCAAACCACGGAGCAAGGGCAGCCATTATGGGCAAACTCTGAAACGGATAGCCCCTTGCGATGGTGAACACAGTCGAGTATACAACTGTATATAGGAGACAACGGTACGGTATAAGCATAGAGGAAGGAAAACTTCCTCCATGGTATAAGGTATACGGTAAGCAAGCAAGCGTCCACTCTTCGCCACCAGCTTGCCTCTTATAGTTATACGCAACCCGAGAACGGAGCTGGAATGAAGTGGAAAGGGTGTGCATTACCATATAGAGGCATCTACCAATCTACGCTTCAGAATCTCCCCTTCCAGCGCTCTACGCAAACAAACCGCAGCTAAGAATACCACACGTTTATTTCGTGAAATATGATTTGTATCGTAATGTATAGATAGTGTTATCAAATCAAACTATTTAATTTGTTTACTGTAATGCGTTACCAACGCTTATTGCTGTTTAACGCTATGCGATGCTATTCAAAGGGCCTTTTACCTTTCTCCGGATAGAGAAGTGGGGGAAGGGGTGTATGCGACCCAGGAATAATCGACCTGGGTCGCATACACAATGCCGTGTACTGTTCCCGTTAAGCCCGTCGGATTAGACGCGTACCGGAGGGGTTGCCAATTCACTGGAATAGGCGATGCGCTGCAGAGCATTCTAGTTAGCGGGGAATAAGTGTTCCCAGGAATCGATAGCTCCACGCAATGGAACTTAACGGGAGACCGGCTGATGTGTTGTTGGTTAATCGCCTCCTTGGCTCCTAATCGCTATGTCCCCCCTGACATAAACACGTGTACTTCTTAACCAAAAAATGGCCCCGCAAACGGTCCAACGAATACCTATGGTAGAATAAAAATCAGCTTTTGGTGATGTCTTTAAAATCAAAATCGTCTAAAACAAGGCTGACAGACACTCAAGGTTAAGGGCTAGAGAAATAAGAAGATAGAGAGGGACTCAGGAAGGCTGGCGGTTATAGGAATTAACATTCCCTTTTTCTTTTTTTTTTAAGGTGATGCACCAAAATGTTGCAAACTGCTTACTGACTTAAGTTACCAACATGCAAATCTCAAAATTTAGGGGCCTGACGTTTCGATCCTAGCAGGACCTTTTTTTTTAAAGAGCAAGATCGTAGGCAGGGGGAAAGCAAGAATCAGGAAGGGAAGGGGATTGATGGAGGAATAGCGGTTTTAAACCTGTGGGTGTTCGGCCAACTCACTTTTCAGATATCCACACACAAAAATCGGTTCAAAACTTGGTTTCCTCCAACTTCATAATAAAAGTAGAGCACATTACCTGCACGTGGGTATATTTATTTTCACAGGAATATGTTATTGGGTATAATTACATATATACATATATTTAAAACGTTTTAGTTATGTAATTGCATGGGAAATTCTATGATAAATCCCCATGGTGATCCCCCCTTTGGAGATTTCAATATAAAACGAACACCATTTCCTTCATTTGGTTGGCATTTCACGAGAAGATTGACGACCGGTGAGGCCGAACATTCGCCATTCTGGTAGAATCTTAACTCAGTTGTCGGTTCAACTTCAAATTACCAGCGTTAACTTCAGTTCGAGGGTCGTGCAATACCTGCAGATGAAACGCTTGCAGCTCTATTATACCGTGCAAAGCTTCCACGATCATTCAAGACTGATACGGCTATAGGTTTAGGCGCAGGTACGGAACACTTATGAATCTCAGCGCGGAGTGTTGAGTTTCGTCATTGTTTCATCGATATTAGCTCCTAAATAGCTGCCAGCCATTTCTATTTTGGAGGAATCAATCCTCTCTCTCTTTTGGGTAAAAAAATATCACTTTTTTCCCAGCTCTTGATAACATATTCCGATTTTTGGCTTGGAAACACACATGTATTCCTATGTAGTTTCCTCTGTGATTCCTCTGTTTTTTAGCAGAAGTCTTCCTAATTTCCTTTAAGATAGGTTGGCAGCTATCTGCACTCCGTACACATTTCAGCGTGTACGTGTTACGGTGTATAAAGATTTATGCCAGTAGCGGGTGCGAAGAACGAATTTGCTAACGGTTACAAAACCGACTCGGGCGAAAAGACTGCGCTATCTGTATACATGTACTCGGATCATCAGCTCATCAGATGCAAGCCCACGGCAGCCACTTTGTTAGGTGGCGTGGCGGGTGCCTATGCATCCCTCAGTGTTTTGGTCGAATTCGGTGCAGTTATTAAGCTTAGCTGTCATTCGGCAATTGTTAATGCGGTCAACCTCGCTCCCAGGGGGGCCTCATTATTTTGGCCATCGTGAGTCCCACGCACATCGATAGTCCCTGGGTATAACTGTAAGGGTTGTGTGTGGAGGCATTGCTATTCCTGATTCCTATTCAGAGGCGGGATTTTTTTTTTCGTTTCCTCTCGGAACCGTACCATCGTTCGGCTGAGGTTTTTGCACCGTTACTATAATTATAGCGTTCATTTTTAAAAGGACGAGATGCCAAATCTCAGGCAAGTGGACTTCCATGTTTCCACTTCGTGTGGAAAAGGGTATCATGGAATAGAAAAAAAAGCGAAATCTCAGCCTCAAACGGAAAACTGAAAGTTGCCCATTCGTCCGCTCATGCCTGACCGAGACCCAAGCCTCAGCCAGAGCCATAGCCGTGGTGTCGAGAGTGAGGCATCAGCCACTAAATCACATCGGCGCCCTGAGGAGAAACATAAAAGTAGAAACGAAATTAAGCACTATTTTCTTTTTCATACACGGTGCTATCGGTGGAAATTCACCAAATGTTCTCTTTTCTCGAAAGCGGCAGATTTTCGAGCGCCGGAATTTCACGGACTATCTGATACCATGCTGTATACAATTTCATTCTCGGAGTGTCCGGAAATTGGGCACATTGCAAATGGCACATCCTCCCTTTATTGTGATGAATGCATCCCCATAGAATAGCAAGACACGACTATATATAAGATCGGCAATATCTGCAGAGTGACGGTGCAAACTCTTCGGTCAGGGAACGTGTGAACCACGCCACCATGCCATACTTTGTAGGTGTGTTATTACTTTCCAAAGCTAGGCAAAGAGACCATGTAGTGTGAAAACTAACGCCTGTGGATATTCTGTCTGTGCTAGGGAGAACTGAGAAATCAGGGTTGTTCATACCCCCCCCCCCCCCCCCCGCTGCTAGAAAGCAAATGCGGTTAGTTTTCCGCTCGCGTTCACGGGCCTTAAAATCGCTGCGCAAGAAACCTGACCCGTTAACATTTAGAAATGTCCGAATCACGATTTTGAATCCCACAAAATAATCGTTGTTGGAATTGCGAATGTTTATATAGAGCAGTGTTAAAAGCCCTAGAATTTTTCACAACTTCAGTCCCTTTTCTCTCAACTTGGTGGTCAGAAGTGATGAAAACATACAGGCTCCGTGTTGCATAACTTTCCGAATAGGCTATTCATTGTGAAGGTATTGCAAGTCAAAGAGTGTTTGTGGTGACATCGTGTACAAGTAATTTCTCTCTCTCGCTCGCTCTCTCCATCTCTCTCCATCCCTCCCCTCACTCCCTCTCCCTCCCTTCCTCTTTCTCTCATTCTCTCTCTCTCTGATTTTCCCTCTCTCTCTACACCATCTCTTCCCTCTCTCTCTGTCACTCTCTCCTCCCTTCTTTCCTATCTGCGCTCTCTCCTCCCCTCTCTCTCCCTCTGTCCCTCCCCCTCTCTCACAACTCTCACTCTCCCCTTCCTCTCTGCTCTCTCTCTCTCTCTCCCTCTTTCCTTCTCTACCTTGGTGAGTTCGTCCGGTACTTAGTGTCACGTGGTTCTTCTCAAAAGGAGATTAAATTATTGTGCACGCAGATCCCGAGACAGATAACTTATTATGCAATCGCAAATGTTGGTAATGGAATGGGTCATATCTGCCATATGTTGAACACCAAAGTATAGGCGTGTATAAAGGCCAAGGGACACTATAATAATAGCAAGCCCAAAAGAACACGATAATACATGTGCGAGAATGAGTTGGTTGGTTGGTCGGTTGGTTGGTATGAAGTGTTCGGAATCTCTCGTGTGGTATCGCGAAGATCCACTAAACAGAAGGATAGAATGAAAAGAAGCCGTACATCGCTGTGTTACCCCTTACACTACCTTGGGCTGACAGTAACAATTACTTCAATTATTCTTCTCAATCTGGCATGTGCCAGTATAATTATACTGTAAAAATGTACTCTGTTAAAAAAAAGTTGGCCCAAAAGGTGTTAGTCCGAACTGTGTTCGCTTGTATCAAACTTGTATAAGAGTTGGTGATTGTTTGTGAACAACACAATTCAACTGTTTGGCGTTGGTGACCAATAATATGAGAAAGTGTAATTTGACCAACGACGATCAAAATGCTAATTACTAATTGCCCAACATTTTGTTATTATTGTTGGTCGCATCAAGCCCAACGCTAGTATACTTATAATGTATCGACGCATTATTGGGTAAACCTCCATCGGGCTACCGTTTGGACTACCCAGTATGAAGGTGTTCGCCGTCCTCTTTGCAGCTGTGGCCTAAAATATTGCTGGAACCTCACGTAATAGATCAAAGAGTTTATAACCGAATTAATCTACACAAAATGTTGCAAACCGATGAATGACTTAAAGGCCCTATACAACATTGGTAAATGTAAAAATATTGCCACGGTTTATGTGTTAGACCGTTAAACATTCCACACAAGAAATCCTGCCAAGGTTTTAGCTCAAAATAATGGTAATCTGAGAAAGTAGAAAAGGGCAAAAAACCGTCACTGACGGTTTTCGCACCGTTCTTGAATGTAAGAAATAGTTTATTACTCGCGAGTAATAGAGTATTTGTCGATGTTTGAGTGAAGATTTCTCAAGAAGTACAGCATCCCAGACCGTATAAGATTTCAGCATGAGGATTCTATCATGACCACCTATACAAACTGTGTAAATTAGAAGGAAATCTGTGGACGTCGATGTTTTCCGATATTCCCAATGTTGTATTGGGCCTTTAGGTGCAAGACTTACGCAACATTTGTACGTTGCGCAACTTACGCAACTTTTCTTGAAATCGGCAGCTGGCAGTTTCGATTGGAGAACGACATTTCTCATAGAGGAAGGTCTTCCTGTAGGATCGAAGTGCCACGTTTATTCAGTGTTTTCGAGTTATAAATTTTTTGACCCGTATATTTTTTTTTATTTTTTTTTACAATGCATAAGAATCGTGTGGCGGATTTGCAAGACATGATTTTTTCAGCAGAATTGTCACAGCAATATGCAAAATTGTTGCAAGCTGCTTACTGTACTGACTAAAATGACCACAATACCAATCTCAGATTTGAGGAGGGCCTGACGTTTCGATCCTTGCAGGACCTTTCTCAAAGGCAGGAGAGGTCAAGGGTTTGAGAACGGTCTTGCTATTAAGGATCGAAACGTTACCCCCCGTCAATGTTTAAAACATTTATTAGTATATGTATGCTCGAAGAAGAAGATTTGTATCACAAGTTTGTTTTAACAGGTCTGTTAGAAGATAAGCTATAAAGGCCTACATTTGAAATGATATAAGATTGAAATATCCAAGCCCATCGATTAATTTGCTCCATTGTTGTATTTGAATGTGCCCATTGACATATTATGGGAAATAAATAACTAATAAGACTATACGAAAGGCAATTCTTCGTCTCTCGTATGTCAATCACAGCAGTGGGAATAGGCAGCTAGCCAGTTACTAAGTTCTGGTTTGTCTACTTCCCTGAGTGTTTGTCTACTTTCGTGAGTGTTTGTCTACTTTCGTGAGAGTGCGTAGGGATCTCATCGCAGGGCTCTGGTTATTGACGCTTTCATGGGTTTGTAAACGAAAGCAATGGAGAGTATGCATTGGCAGCGTTATACATGTAGTTGATTTACTACTGAGGTGTTGGAATTCCGTGGGTGACTGATGACTTTACAAGGTTATGTGAAGTTAATGAGATTTGGAAGTGTGCCCGTAAGTATCCTGCGGTGACGCCGTTACAATAATCTCTATTGTGAGCGAGTGGTGCTGGTTTATCAAACGTTTGATACAGTAATCTATAATGCACGCGTGTGTATGTGATTGTACACGTGAAAAGGGATCGCCCTCGAAATGTGGCGTTTCGCATGTCATAATCCTCTTACACATGTCGGAAATGATTGAATGACGTGCAATCCTTGCTCAGTGCTTTGCCCGACTGCTGGCTGACAAACACAAAGCAAATCAGGCAGCTCGGGCCGGGCCTTCTAACCGACGACTCCTGCTGTTTTACAGACGTTAATACCCACTTGACCACGAAGCATGGTCGAGATCGCATGGTAGATTCGAATGTTTACAGCGCTGATATTTCTGTATGATTTTGCGTGGAGCAGAATGTAATTCAATGAAGGTCTATACCCTACTCGATATCGACGGTATGTAATTAGCGCTTCTTACCGCTACAATACCACAACTTAGTTCTGTAGGCCTTTTTGGAGCGACCAGTCATTTTGATGGCTGCCACAATGAAGGATCGTCCTTCCTCGCAGTAGTCCTTTGTCGCTCCTCTTGGGAAGGTCGCCTGGACTCCTTTGTGTAACCCCTTGTATCCCCTAAAGCAAACCTAACGGACGGACCCGCGACATGGTCGAGACACCTTCGTGCGCTTTTGATGCAGACGGTCCTATACCAAGGAGGTACCTCCTTGCCTATATACTAGGTCCGAGAACGAGCCTGTGTTGAGTCGTAGACAGCTTGCTGTGAGAGCCCAACATGTCGGTCCCCAGCACTGCATCTCCAACCAAGCAGCTCGGGGACTTACACTCACCACTCACCTTCGGACCCGAATTCTATGAATCCAGGTCCCGGCGTGATAACTGAGGTTTTTTTTTCCCCCTCCCGACATCCGTCGTGGATGTGCGAACGGGGACACCGTGATTGGTATCCCGTTCTGGTACTAACGCCGCGTTGGCACGTGTCAGATTCGGACGAAGAAGAACGGTTAGAAATGTCCCCCGAGTTGATTTGGTCATTCACTAATTGGTCTGGCCTGTACGTTAATGAATGCGCGGGTCATCGTGTTGTTGGGGGGACTATAATGTATATAAGGGAAGTATATAGCCTGTACATACTGCAGTGTTATCCTTAGCCCAAGACCCGAAGAGTTCATTGCGTTCTAGAACCTATAGTCTTGTCTTTATTTCTCCACGATGCTCGTTGGTAACCTGCGCCCTATAGTCTTCCAAATAGACCGATTACATGACCAATGTTTACATTGCCATCACGTATATAGCGGGTATATTGCATCTCATTTGGTGCAGAACAGAAGGGGAAATGAGCAAAGAAGACTATCATATTGTCCACATTCTTCTTGGCACAGTTCCATCGCTGCCCTGTGCCAAATGAGTCGAGAAAAGGTTACCCACTGTAAGTCACGTGATGGCATGTAAACAGCGGTTGCGCAATCGGTCTATTGGCTGGACAGGAATACTACTGACGTCACAATTACGAGCGCTCCTATTACAATAATGCAGCCGTTAGGTCCGCGTTAGCCATGGCGTGATGGGCAGGTCCTGGTAATTGGCAGGGCTATAGGGAGAAACATTAGAGACAACGAACCAAATAATAGGGCAAGTCTATATAAGACCCTCTGTGGGGCGGGACGGGCGATCCTAATGGACGGACTGTTGATGCGCTGAACGCATTCAATTCTCGCACCTCCCGCTTTGAGGCTCTTTTTAGAGAACAGATCGTCAGCATCAGCAGGGGTTTAAAAAAACAAAAAACAGAATCCGTCACACTGCGAATTTCTTCCGCTCTTATGCGCTACAACTGCGCGCCACACCATAGAAGAAAGTGTCGTGGTGTGTGTTGTGTCAAACACCAAATGTGGATATCACCGCCCTAACTCCGTTTGTACATTGTATAAGACAGTTTACTTTAATCCCCTGGTTAATCCTCGAATAGAGCAGTCGATGTCCTAAGAGGATGTTGTTTGGGGGAGGGGGTTGAGGATACCCCAATCGTGTCTGAGATCACGGAGTCGGATGGTCAGTCGTCTCCCGATAACCGCTGTCGACCACCGTGCCTTTCCGTCGTTCTTCCTCCGCTCCGACCCCTTTGCCGCTCGACCCCGTTTCGCTCGGTTGGACCCGCTCCAGGCTGTCCGAGAGACGCCGAGACGGGGGAGATAATGCTCGCAACGCTTGCCCGGTATATGCGCTGACTCGCTGATCTTTGCGGAGGAAAATTATCTTCGACGAGAGAGAGAAAGAGAGAGAGGGAGAGGGAGAGAGAGAGGGAGAGAGGGAGAGAGAGAGAGGGAGAGAGAGAGAGAGAGAGAGAGAGAGAGAGAGAGAGAGAGAGAGGGGAGAGGGAGGGAGAGAGAGAGAGGGGGGAGAGGGGGAGGGGAGAGATGTAGAGAGAAATGGAGAGAGAGGGAGAGAGGGAGAGGGAGAGAGAGGGGGAGAGGGGGAGAGATGGAGAGAGAAATGGAGAGAGATGGAGAGAGATGGAGAGAGAGGGGGAAAGAGAGAGAGGGAGGAGAGAGAGGGAGAGATGGGGAGAGAGGGAGGGAGAGAGAGGGGAAGGGGAAAGATTGAGAGGGAGATGGAGAGAGAGGGAGAGAGAGATGGAGAGAGGGGGATAGAGAGAAATGGAGAGAGAGGTGAGGGAGATGAGGGGAGAGAGGGGGAGATAGAGAGGGGAGAGAGGGAGCGAGAGGGGGGATAGAGGGAGGGGAGAGAGAGAGGGGGGACGAGGAGCGAGATAGGGCTTGAGAGATAGAAAGAGGGAGAGATAGTGGTGGAAAGATAGACAGAGCAGAGAGGAGAGAAGGGAGAGAAGGACAGGGAGAGAATGAGAGAGTAGAAGCCGTCCAAGTGTCTGTCCAAGGCGTGACATCTGTCACGGCTCCGTTGTTTACCTGGCTCCGTTTCTGAGACGCTGGCTAAATATAAAAAAACCCGAATTTAAGGGAGGGGGGCAGAGATCAAATTTCCCCGGGGCACGGTTTGGCTGGGCGAGCCACCGCTGTCCCTCGATCAGCTCGAACAAAGGCTCTTTTCCGCCTGTATGGTTTCCTTACCCTTCTCCCCCTTTTCTCCTTGGGTGATGCATGGGTGAAAAAAGGTGAAATTTACGAGTCGGAGAGAGAGAAAGAGAGAGAGAGAAAGAAAGAAAGAGAGAGAGAGAGAGGGGGAGCTATTTGCTAAATTTGGCGTGAATCGCGAGCAGTCTATTTCCAGTGTCTCACCCCTCATTTGTACTGATTCTGTTAACTTTTTCCCCCGCGCTGTCTTGCCTCGAACAACAACAGCCTCCATTGTTGCGCGGTAGCTTGCTATAGTCGGCGGGTGGTGGGCCCTGTTCGAGATGGAGGAAGTCTTTGACAGATGCATCGGTTGCTCTTCTAATTGTTTTGTGTGTGAGGTTTTTTTTTTATTTTTTATAAGAATGCCTGAAACACGCCGGATACCAGCGACGTATCAGCGCCGTCCGTTACGTCCGGGATATATACATGTATATAGTCTGCATCGCTGCGACATAGGCCTAGATGTCGCACGTACGAAGGCGCGTACCGGTACCTGCGGAACAGTGTTAAATTCATAAGACGTACCGGTACGTACGAGATATAAGGCGTACGAACGAGCTGAACCGCGTACCTATAAAATTATACAGAACAGTGTTCATAAGTCGTACGTATACGATATATAAGTCGTAGGGGCCTATATACTTACGTCTTACTTACTTACGTCGTAACTCGTAGGCACGTAAGTCATACCGTACGTGCGTACGCGTACCCAAGGGACATTGTTGTCGTACGTACGAGATATAATGTCGCACGCACGGCATTGATGTCGTACGAGTTAGGTCAGAAACGTTTTCCCATATCCCTGACACAACTTCGCGCTTTACAGCCACTCACGGTTTAATTCTCCCCGCCTAAAACTGGCCCAAATTGGTCGCCTTTTGACAGTTGCCCACCAAGATTAGACCTCCCCCAGTGGAGTTATTTTCGTTCCGTGTTCAATTTACCCGGTCGTTAGGAGGATGGTGGCGGTTGTGCCGGCCATTCAGTGTACGGCTTATCTGGCTGGGTGAATGGGCTATTTTTGAGCGGCGTCTTTTTCCCCTTTGCCCATCATTCATGCCTCATCTCTCTCTTTCTTAACGGCAAGGCTCAGTGTTCAAGAACGGCGTCAACAGATGCCTTGCGTGCGCACAGTGCGACCAGAACCCGCCCTGCCACACACACACACACACAGACCTACCCATTTGTGTATCCTTGTAGAGACATCGCTTTGTTCTCGTGCACTATAAATATAGTACATGTATATACAACCGAGTGAGAAACGATCATGTTTAAAAAATTCTCCCATTTCAACTACATTCACTTTCCTGGGTAGAATTTGGACCGTATGTCCCTTTTATAATACACTTCAATTTGCGACGGATTCGTACCCATCACAATCCCGTTTTTGAGTTACTGTATTTCCAAATACCAGTTTCGTGAAAACCTTGTGGAGACCTATACACCTTTACAATTTCCCTGTGGAGACCTATACACCTTTACAATTCCCCTGTGGAGACCTATTTAACCTATTGGACTATAGATCTCCATAAGGCACTAGATTCGCGCCCACACACCCATATACATGTAGACACTGGAAAAACGAAGCTGGGCAATCAATGTTTCATCCAAATGTTGACCATAAGGTCGTATCCTATTATAATACTGGCTGCGGCTAGAAGTAACACGCAACCCTATGAGAACTGGCCGGAGCAGCTCGTTGTCGACTTCCATAGACTCGCGTGTACTTCCAAGTCGTAGCCAATGAATCGCACGCAGCCTAAGCAGCCGATATCACGAAACATCAAAATGTTGCGTACGCGCTGCCTTTGCTAAATACTGCAGAAAAGAGCCATTGTGGCGCAAGATTACGCAACATTTTGTACGTTGCACTTTTCTTGAAATCGGCTGCAGGGGTCCAAAAATCATTCGGTAACTGTACTGCATGCATGCTCACCAAATAGCCTAAGCACCCTAATTTATTCCATGGGCCAGAAATCATAACGTGCAATTTCATTGAGTTTGTGTGGCAACGTATTCATTTTTTTTTCTGGAACAATACTGTTAACATGATATAAATTAATATTCCATTTGTTACCATTTGTCAAATGTGCTCTATAATTAGAAAACATCGGTTGAAAATGAGAAAAATATGGCATCTGTCGTTGGCGCGTGCAACCTCGATTCTTCATGATTGCGAGTTCTGTGTATTGGGAAAAGTCTACGTGTACCTGGGGACGAGTTCGCCAAGACGGAATTAAACCAACATGGCGGCGCGCGGCGTAATTATGTTGGTCAAAATCAATCATTAAGTTCCGAAAATGAAGCCAGAAAAAATAGTGAGGATAATAGATTTTGGCCAAGGGCACAGATCACTCAATCGAGCTCCCATAAAACGCAGTACAAAATCCCTCACTTTCGCGACGAGAAAACTCCTACCAAAAAGCTTTCACTTATTGTGGCTATACTGAAAATTGAAGTTTGAACTTTCATCTCTCAGATTCTTTTCAATTGTTGTATTTTTTACCGCTTGGATTTTCTGCTAATTACAACAAACAAATATGTAGCCGTCCATGCCGAATTTCTGCTAGGATATTGGAAATCACCCCTCCACCTCTACAGACGAATAGTACTGCAAGTAAAATGTGCAAGGCCGTCCCGGTTTCATCTTCCCATGCAGTGGGAATATTCGAGTTGTGTGGCCCACACTTTATGATAATCAGCTCGGCGGAGCTGTCATGTATCGTGTGCTGAACACGTTGGGCCAACCTTTCCTTTTTCTTCATCGTGGGCCTACATGAGGCTGAGCCCACCCTTTCAATATAATATGTGACCCGGCACGACAACATGAGGAATATCCCACAAAAAAACTTTTTGAATAAACAACGCCTGAAGTTAAAGTATCTTCACAATTCGATTACAAATAAAAAAATTGTTTTTGTATTTTCGGAAATTTTAAGTATTAGAGGATATTATATTTTGATATCATTTGAAAGCTAATGGTATACTCTTTCACATCATTAGAAAATCTTAAAATCTCAAAAGTGGGGTTATTCCTCATTAAGCTGTGCCGGGTCACATATTTATCTAAAACGTGGTCAACACTGCAACTCGCTCGGGCTCCAAATGCCTCGGTTTTCTGTGCGTGCTGTCAACGGTCCCTTGTCTGATCGAAGGTTCTCGGCCCGTGATATGCCGAACCAGGTGCGATGCGCGCGCACGTTGTATGTTGACGGCCGTTTCGGAAGCCCGTGTTCCGGCCGTGACGTCAAGCGGGCCCGTCCTTGTCATTCCACGGGATTAATTAAGATCGCTCACCCGGCCACCACCCCTCTTACCGCTCGCTCAATCCAGCACCCGGGATCCCCCTTTGTCGTCGTATAGTTGTTGTTTTTTTCACCCAACACCCATGCCGATGTTTGTATCCTTGTGTAGACATTGCTTTGTTATCGTGCAGTGTACAACCGACTGAGAAACGATGTTTTATTAAAAATATTCCCATTTCAACCACATTTCTTGGGTAGAAATTTGGACCGTATGTCCCTTTCACATTTCAATTTGCGACGGATTCTTACCCGTCACAAATTTCCCGTTTTGGAGTTATTTAAAAATATCAGTTTCGTGAAAACCTGGCGGAGACCTATACACCTTTTACAATTTCCCTGTGGAGACATATTCAACCTATTGTCTTATAGGTCTCCATTATAGCCACTAAATTCGCGCCCACCCATTTCCGGGTTGTTTTCTTATAGCATGGAGTTATCCGTGGTCATTATAGTACACACCCTTTCCATCGCCTTGTATATATTTTGGTGTTTTTTTCATCAGCAATCGTTTTTGGAGAGTCCGACGTTTCGACCTTGAAGCGGGACCGGTACCGAGCCGATTATGCCTTGGACAATGAGTCTGATTCTGTCAACTTCACACCCCCGCTAACACAGTTGTTAATGCTGAGATCGAAGTTGGATAAATGGGACCTAATCACACACGGAATTCCAGCCAAGAATAAAGAGGCGATTTGAAGGTTTTCATGGTAAGACTAGCAGAATAAGTGATCGGTTTGCTGTAACACCGTGCAATTTCTCTTTTGTGAGTGTTTGTGTAGGTGTATTCGTGGTTTTGAAAAGAACTGAACGAACTCTATAATTATCAGCCAAGAATAGTTCACGGGTGGGAACTAATCTCCTTTTTAGTTCGTGTTGTTCAGGCATCCTTCGTTTTTCCCCCCGTTTGTTTGGTTCTCAGAAGAAGTAGACACAACGGAGATGCATGTATACCGAGGTTTAGGCTAAGGGTGACATGTACATGTACAACTAATCTCCTTTTTGAGTTTCTGCTTCGGTTTGTTTTCGTTTGTGTGGTTCACAGAAGAAGTAGATAAAAACGGAGATACAATTATACCGTGGTTTAGGCTACGGGTGGCATGTACAACTAATCTCCTTTTTGAGTTAGAGTTGTTCTGAGAACCTTCGACTTGTTTTCGTTTGTGTGGTTCTCAGAAGAGAAGTAGATAAAACGTAGATGCATTTATACCGTGGTTTAAGCTACGGGTGGCATGTACAACTAATCTCCTTTTTGAGTTAGTGTTGTTCTGAGAACCTTCGTTTTTTCCCGTTTGTGTAGTTCTCAGAAGAAGTATATGTACACAAAAGGAGCTTATTTTGTACCGTGGTACCTCAGACTCGGAGCAAGGAATCTGCTATGTGTGTCGACATAGTGTGGCCAGAAATTCTTCTTGATAATGGAGGTCTGAGCTTCCCGCACGCAGTGCATGCACACTTCACGAAACCGTCTCCGCCCGTAATCGTGCCCCGAGTACGTTCTAAGGGCAAGGCCGTCTCGGGTCAGGGTACCGGGGGCCGGGTGGGGAACCTTCGCCGGACCGCAGAACAGGACCGGTGTGGGAAAAACCGCAGGAATGGAGGGTCATGAGCAGCGTGCAGGGACACGTGCTGTCCGTCCTCGCCGGACCCGGGGTTGGTGATGGTGGTGGTAGAAGGGGTGGGGGTACGGTAGACCGAGTACCCCGACCCTAGCCTTAGAAATTGAAATCCGGCCTAGTATAGCCCAACATCGTTGCGAAATGTAGCCCTATTGATCCGCTCATATCTTACGCACGCTATGCGCAATACCCCGCCTCGCAACTTGCGTGCGTATTACCGGCATGTCGTGTGCGCGTCTTGGTACTTGTTACTCGGGGGCGGCCAGGACAGCTGCGTACAGGCTCGTACACAATCGTACGCATACATGACTATTGTGCGTGGTATGGCAGCGGTGTGGTCTGCGTGCCGTGTACATGTACAGCTTGCACCCGGCGTGGTATAGTGCCGTTGTGCCGCGGTTTGCGGGCGTTTGGCCCGTATCTCTGCCCGGGAACCGTATACTGTATACCGGAGAGACCGCCTTGGACAAGGCTACCCCGACCCCTTGAGTCACAACAGCCGGCCGCACTTGTTTGTTTAGCATCACTCTCCCTCGAGTCTCGAGTGGTGCTTGAGACTCCTGGCCTTGATGTGGGATGTGGGTGGTAAGCATGGATGACAGGGCATAGTGATGGTCCCCTCTATAATATACTCGTCACGGTAATTCGCACGTCCATTGGGCCATGGGGACGGACATGGATGCCCACTTGTCTGTCCGCATCGATGAGACCATGGAGGAAGAAACATGATGAGACCAACGGACACCAGCAAATCCACCAGCACCGTCCCCGAGATGACGTTGCTGCCTATAGAACGTCTCAACCACACATGGGCACAGCGCTGCCCGGTCTGTATAATGCTCGAGTCACACTATCTCATCTACCTTTCCTGTTGGAAACATAAACGTTATGGGCCCATATGTTTGTGCACAAACAAAGTATTAAGAATTGAGTCTCAGGTCACCCAGATTGTTCACGTTCAACTGATATAGCCCCCTCCCCTCCCCTTGCCCCCGCCACGTAAATTGTTTGTACACAAACATATGGGCCCATGGCGTTTATGTGGTACGGAAAAAAACCGCTTCCTGGTGTGTGCTCTGTGTGACGGTGTGTGATAAAAGTCTACTTTTTGAAATACATGTTCTGTAGATCCATATACAGCACATTCTAAATCAAAATACGCTCGTGGTATTTTGCAGGTTCGGGAAGAATTATTATTAAGCGTTCAATTAAATACTACAAAACATACTGGGTTATACGGTATACTTGACCCACATTTGGACCGGTGTTGGTTAGACTACATTAGCCTACTACTAGAAACGGCCGTGTAACAGGTCAAATCGTACCTTTGCCAAAGCAATGTCATACCATCTCGAACCTTGGCCAACTCGTACCGGTACCTTCGCTCAAGCAATGTCACACCAAGTCGTACCGTTGGCCAATCGTACCGGTACCTTCACTCAAGTAATGTCATACCACCTCCTTGGTCATACCAACTCGTACCTTCGCCAAAGCAATGTCATACCGACTCGTACTTTGGCCAACTCGTACCGGTACCTTCGCCAAAGCAATGTCACACCAACTCGTACCTTGGCTAACTCGTACCTTCGCCAAAGTAATGTCACACCAACTCGTACCTTGGCCAACTCGTACCTTCGCCAAAGCAATGACACACCAACTCGTACCTTGGCCAACTCGTACCTTCGCCAAAGCAATGTCACACCAACTCGTACCTTGGCCAACTCGTACCGGTACCTTCGCTTCGGCCCCTTTTGTGGAATGTACATAAATAACAACTAATCGTGCCTTTCTTTTAAAGTCAAATCTTAAAAATAAATTGTCGGCAGAATGAAAGTTTTAAAGTTATATAAACTACATATGGCGGCTCTACCATTTCTACAAAATATTTACATGTTTGTTAATTACAACAATCAGTCGTCTTGCTGTTGATTGTATCATTAGTCATTGGAATAAAACAACAAATTTGTTTACCCAGAGGTTATTCCAGGTCACGGGGATTAGTGAGTGTGGGCAGGGCCTGGGTTCAGTGAAGGGGAAGTACATACATGTATAGTTACGTATTTCCTGCCAACTCGTATCTTCGCCAAAGCAATGTCATACCAACTCATACCTTGGCTTACTCGTACCTTTGCCAAAGCAATGTCACACCAACTCGTACCTTGGCCAACTCGTACCTTCGCCAAAGCAATGTCACACCAACTCGTACCTTGGCCAACTCGTACCTTTGCCAAAGCAATGTCACACCAACTCGTACTTTGGCCAACTCGTACCTTCGCCAAATCAATGGCACACCAACTCGTATCTTCGCCAAAGCAATGTCATACCAACTCATACCTTGGCTAACTCGTACCTTTGCCAAAGCAATGTCACACCAACTCGAACCTTGGCCAACTCGTACCTTCGCCAAAGCAATATCACACCAACTCGTACCTTGGCCAACTCGTACCTTCGCCAAAGCAATGCCACACCAACTCGTACTTTGGCCAACTCGTACCTTCGCCAAATCCTAATGGCACACCAACTCGTACCTTCGCCAAAGCAATGTCACACCCAAAGCAACTCGTACCTTGGCCAACTTGTATACCTTTGGTTGAGACAGCTCGTGCCTTCGTGCCAAGACAAGTCGTAAAAAAGTAAGCCTTAATGGTAAATGGTTAGAAACATCTGTATAGGAAGGTTTGCGGTGACACCATGTATACATTCTCCCAAAGGAAGAGGTGTGGTTCTGAAAAGTACGTGATTGGTAACTCGACGTTTTGACCAGTATGCTCTGGCCGTCATCTCCTGATTATTTTCATCTCCTGATTATTTTCACTAGGGTTCTTTTCAGAACCACGAGCCTGGTGTCACCGCAAACCTTCCTAAATTGATTAACCCACCATGCAAACCCTTATATAAGTCTTATATAGAAATATCTGACTGACGCCTCTTCTCTCTCCTCTCTCATTCCATTCTTTACACTGAGTTGCATTCTTATCTCTATAATTATAAAGAGCCCTGGAAAGGCTAGTTGAGTGTTTGGGAAGGCCGCCATGATGATATATATAGGGTTGGATGCCATGTATAGCGCATCAAGGCAGAGCGTTGGTAAGTCAACCTAGCAACGGGAGAGTCCCTTCACAGACCTCGACACAAGCCAAGCTTCGGCGCAGTGTTTCTCCCTCGGAGTTTCGGCGTCTTGTCCGAAACTCGGTGACGTCTTTTTAGAGCCATACTCTTAAGAGATGATGTACATGTACATTATAGGCCTGCATGGTGTCACCGCAAACCTCCTGCTTAATTCTCAAAGACGAAATGAGCTGTGTTTTCCTGCAGTGGCAACGGTTATGATCCAGTCGGTCAACCAACTCTCTTCACTGACCGTGACAACTTGTCAATTTTTTATTTTACCGGCCAGCTGTTACTGTGGCGCCGTGCCCTTGTCTTTTCCACATGCCGCAATCGACCGCTAATAAGCATTACGTGTAGTTCAGTTCTTTGGTCGGTGCATGGTTGGATGGAGCAGATGGCGAGGATGGGATTGGGGCGGTGGGTCGGTCGGCTGGTCGGTCGGTCGGTCGGCTTGTCGGTCGGTCGGCTTGTCGGTCGGTCGGTCGGCCGGTCGGTCGATGGGTCAGTCATTCGGTCGGTCCCCGGAACGGTCAGCTTGTGGCTCGCTGGGTCGGTCGGCCGGTTGGTGGGTCAGTCGGTTGGTTGGTCGGTCGGTCGATAGGTCGGTCGGTGGGTCAGAGGGTCGGTGGGTCGGTCAGTTGGCCGGTCGGTCAGTCGGTGGGTCGGCCGGTCAGCCGGTAAGTCGATGGGTCGGGGGTCTGTCGGTGGGTCGGTCGATGGGTCGGTGGGTCGGTCGGTGGGTCGGGGGGGGGTCGGTCGGTTGGTCGGTTGGTCGATGGGTCGGTGGGTCGGTGGGTCGGTCGGTGGGTCGGGGGGGGGGTCGGTCGGTTGGTCGGTTGGTCGATGGGTCGGTGGGTCGGTGGGTCGGTCGGTGGGTCGGTCGGTGGGTCGGTCGGTTGGTTGGTCGATGGGTCGGTGGGTCAGTTGGTGGGTCGGTCGGTGAGTCGGTCGGTCAATGGGTCGGTCGCTGGGTCGGTCGGTTGGTCGGTCAGCCGGTCGATGAGTCGGTCGCTGGGTCGGTCGGTTGGTCGGTCAGCCGGTCGATGAGTCGGTGGGTCGGTCAGTGGGTCGGTCGGTCAGTCGGTGGGTCGGTCGGTCGGTGGGTCGGTCGGTGGGTCGGTCGGTCGGTGGGTCGGTCGGTGGGTCGGTGGGTCGGTGGGTCGGTTGGTCGGTGGGTCGGTGGGTCGGTTGGTCGGTTGGTCGGTCGATGAGTTGGTCGATGGGTCGGTCGGTGGGTCGGTCGGTGGGTCGGTCGGTCGGTGGGTCGGTCGGTGGGTCGGTGGGTCGGTTGGTCGGTTGGTCGGTGGGTCGGTGGGTCGGTTGGTCGGTTGCCCGGTCGATGAGTTGGTCGATGGGTCGGTCGGTGGGTCGGTCGGTCGGTGGGTCGGTGGGTCGGTCGGTCGGTCGGTGGGTCGGTCAGTCGGTCGATAGGTCGGTCGGTCGGTCGGTCGGTCGGTCGGTCGGTCGGTCAGTCGGTCGGTTGGCCGGTCGGTCGGTGGGTCGGATGGATAAAAGGTTGGTTGCCTTGGTCGGTGAGCCGGTCTGTTGATTGGTCGGTGGTACGGCAGGGCTGTTGATCACCTACTAACTTGCTCGCTGGCATTACCACCGACGATTGGTCAGTCGGCTGGCTGAATGGGGGTATATAGATCAGTGGATTGAGTGCTTCTACTCAAGCCGTAATATACCTCCTTTGTATACCGTCAGTCAGTCGTGCACCGTTCGGTATAGATCTATAATATGGTTTCTCTTCATCAAGCAGTCGTACGGATTCCTTGGATTTTCACTGAAAGCTTTACAATGTCCGAACCGTAAAAGGGGAGAGATTGGAAGAGCCATGAAGAGAATCCTTGGCTTAAGCTTGTTTGAAGATTCAATCGGATCCTTCAGACGGCTTCAAAGAAAGTTATTTTTGGACTGATAAAAGTCTCAGGGCTACTAGATTAGATTCAGAAATGTTGTATGGCCTATAAATAAGAAAACAAAGTCGAAACGCGGTTTTTGCATAGTTAAGTTTGTTCCTATTGTATTGTTCATTCCTTTGTTCCTATTATTTTTGTGTTTTAAAGCCCCTGCACATCATTGGTAAGATCGAAAAACAGAACAGTTCACATACATGAAACTTATACAGTTTGAAGATGGTTATAGTAGAAACCTCGCACTGAAATCGTGCTGCCTAAAATGTTGTATTTTGGGAGAAAAGAGTAAAGAAATCGTTTACGTCTCACCGAGATCTAAACTATTTGTCGGAACAGGACGGCGAAACAAATGAAGAGGTTTTCACGATTTTCTCGAGACTCGGTTGGCGGATTGAGCTGAGATTTTCACAGGTGTACTATTTAATGCATATGTTGGATCAGACAACGTATGGATGCTATTCTTTGACCTCGAGCAATGTTGTGTAGGGGCTTTAAAGCCCCTACACAACATTGGTAAGATCGAAAAACAGAAATGTTCACAGATTTACATGAAACTTATACAGTTTGAAGATGGTTATAGTAGAAACCTCGCACTGAAATATTTCTGCCTAAAATGTTGTATTTTGGGAGAAATGACTAAAAGAAATAGTTTACGTCTCACCGAGATCTAAACTATTTTTCGGAACAGTACGGCGTTTGAATGCTGCATTTTCGCGAAACAAATGAAGCGGTTTTCACGATTTTCTCGAGACTTGGTTGGCGGATTGAGCTGAGATTTTCACAGGTGTGCTATTTCATGCATATGTTGGATCAGACAACGTATGGATGCTATTCTTTGACCTCGACCAGTGTTGTGTATGTATTTTATCTATATAATAGATATTTAATGAACGTTCGTCCTCGTTCTAAAGCTATCGAGAGAGAAACCCTTTGGCAATGTTTATAGATTGTTTCAAGTTGATCGCCAACCATTCGACTTTTTTCCCTTTTTTTTACCCTTAGAGGGATGGTACACCATTTGCAAAGTGTCCAATTTCCGGACATTTCAAATTTGAGAAATTACTTGCTGTTCTCATTAGGAAGGTTTTTATGGTATCAGGTAGTCGGTGAAATCTACGTGCTCGAAAATCTGCCGTCTTCGAGAAGGGAAAATGATTGTGTTGAATTTCCAACCATCGCTCCGCGCGGAGCCATCGTTGGAACAAAGCGTTCCTTTTACAAATACCGCCCTCATAGGGGCCTATATCTGAAAAGGGGTTAGCATTTTATTTCGTTTCCACAGTTTTTCTCATGACATGGTTGGCGTGGATTGAGCCGAAACTTACGCAGGCGTGATACTTTATGTGTACGTTGAGTTTGACAAAGTATGGAAGCGATTCTTTGACCATCGCAAAATATTAATGGTTTACCCTATACCTGTAAGCATAGAGCTCTCTGGCATTAGACCACGTGGTTCAACACTGACCAATTAGCCGTCTTTTGTATAATAACATTGTTTGCTTGAATGTCACTCGGTATAGTTGACTATATTCAGGAAGGCTGCGAACTCTATAAGAACGGGGTTGCTCCGGTGGTAGAGCGCTGGCACGTCAAACAAGAGGAGACGGGTCCACGTCCCCGCCCAATCATTTGCATAGCTATTTTCGTAAACCATCAAACATTTCTCATCTAGTTTTGACCGGCGAAGTATTGATTTGACCGGGGTTTTTTTTCAAATTATTTGAAATTTCCCAGTCAGATTTTCTTTTCTTTGTTCATTGAGGAGAGTGTCATGACATGATCTGAGTAGGCCTATATAGAGTTTGGTTGTCTTGCCGCTTTACCTGGAAAGGAAGAACAAAGGGACCAAACAAAGGCCATTGTCCGTTCGAACGGGAAAGGCCCGATAGAAAAACACCCGCCAAAATCAATACCGCCATGTCTGTGTCTGTGAAGTGAATACACTCTAAGTGGACGGAGCTTATGCTGTAATTGATTCATGTTGACGACCTAATCTTAAAAGCATGAGTCGATATCGCCTGCGCGTGGTGACAAATAGAAACAAATTGACCGCTCTGCCAGATAACAAATTAATGGCCATGATCATTACAACAACAACAACAAAAACATGTGGTTGAGAATCTGAGGTTTGGATTCTGGCGAAATCCAGTCTTACTTTAGATAGAAAAAAGAAGTCTACCTTTTGAGTAAAGAAAAGGGTATAATTTCATAGAGACGATTAAGCTTGAAAACAATTTCATTTATAACAACAATTTCATTTAAAACAACAATTTAATTTAAAACAACAATTTCATTTATAACAACCATTTCATTTATAGCAACAATTTCATTTATAACAACAATTTCATTTACAACAACATTTTCATTTAGAACAACAATTTCATTTACAACAACAATTTCATTTATAACAACATTTTCATTTAAAACAACAATTTCATTTACAACAACAATTTCATTTATAACAACAATTTCATTTACAACAACATTTTCATTTAAAACAACAATTTCATTTACAACAACAATTTCATTTATAACAACAATTTCATTTTAACAGCAATTTCATTTACAACAACATTTTCATTTATAACAACAATTTCATTAAAGTTGTATTTAAATATCGGGCGCTTATCTAGGGATAGGCCCTATACAAGTGGAATTTTGACTGGCAGCCTGGTTGTATTGAGCAGGGTTTTGGATGATTAAGCAAATTTGAACGCTTATAAAAGCAGCTCTATCAAATTGGCCCGAACGCAAGATTTTGAGAAATTTCTCCACTTTTATGGCCGCAGCCCACTTCCTAAGTAACTAAGTTTTTCTTGTCCTGGAAAGTAATTTCCAGCTTTTTCCCGATGGCATTTTTACAGCCAAAAGCCTGACAGTAGGGCCTACACCATCGTTTAGCTCTCGAGTGTACACAAACGGCCTCTCAACCTGCCCGCAGTATAAGGGGCACATCCGGGCACCTCGATACTGTCACTACGGCAGTTATCCGTCCTGCACGTCACATTCCCGCAATCAGCGGCGGCTTTTTCGAAAAGATGGCTACGTACGGGAACGCAAATTCGGCCTACAATTCCACGAATTGTCTCTCTTTATGAGAATCGTCCGTGGGTAATTGTAGGTTGTTTTTAACACCCAATCTGATAAGTTAATTTTATTTCTTGGGTTGTATTCCCCTTTAAGAGTCATATACCAAATAATTATGTTACAAACAGATGATCCAAATCCAAATCCCATGCGTTTAGAGGTTTGACGTTTAGATCCTGGCGGGAACTTTCATTGAGGTAAAAAAGGGTTCTGCTAGTTGGAAACGTTAAGCTCCTTTCTAACCTGTGTTTAGATTTTTAAGTTCTTGTCAGCATCAGTATCTTTTCATCATAGCGGAAGCAGAGGAAATGTTGACTGGGCCGGGATTTGAACCCAAGTCTCGGGGTTTGACGTGACAGCGCTCTTACCATCTGAGTTGAGTTGAGGGCGGGCTTTTCAAATCGTCAACTGCATGTGGGTGCATGCGGGTACATGCAGAACACTATCAATCGAGCTCCCATTGAACACTGTACAAAAACACTCACTTTCAAAGCCTATCATTCCACACCCAGAAGTTTCTCAGTTCTTGTAGCTATACTGAAAATAACTTATTGTAGTTTGGACCTTCATCTCTCGGATTCGTTTCAATTCGTTGTGCCTTTACAGCCAATATCGTCGTCTTTCGTTTGCATTTCGACAAGCCGGGATCGTGCGGCGACTGGCCGCCGCGGTTGCGACAAGTCGACTTTCGTGGAAACGACAGTCGAGATCTCGGCGATTCTTTGCCGATCGCGACGTGGCGACTAGTCGACTAGTCGATATTTCGTCCCACCGCTAGACCCATGAGAATGCCTGATAATATCTGGTGGGCCTGCAGATAATCTGTGCCTGATGCCACTGCGGAGGAAAGTCTTCCCTTTAATTAGACCCGTCGAACTGACCGGGTATGACAGGAGCGCATGCGCAGAAAGCGCAACCATCTATAGACTAGTATAGACCTATAGCCGGTCACGCGATGTCGCTTACAGGGTTTTTTTCTCTCAAAATGGCGTCGATATACCCATGGTATACGGTTCAACAACCGCTGACCAGCAACGAGAGAGGGGATCCTCATGGAGCTGTTTAATAGCTCCATGGTATTAGCAACACATGCACCTTTCTAAACCAATTCATGTCATCGCTTCACAGACATGCTAGTAGAATACCCCCCCCCCCCCCAAGCCTGGCCAGGTTATGTTTCGATGAGTTTTTATAATAATACACATTGAATGGACACGATAATGTGTAGGGAATAAACGTAAGGGGGAAAAAAAAGAGCTGAGATTAGCGCGGTCTTTGACTTGTCGGCTTGCCAAATCCGTCTTTCTTCCCTTCTTGTCCAGTTTTTGTTTGTTTACTTTGCTAGTCTCAACCCAAAGCCCACGTCACAATGCTCAATCTTGTTTGCCTTTTGTGCGCCGGACATTAGCTGGGCCGGCCCCATAATGTCCGTCCCCCCTTGTCCGATCCAGCGCCGGCCCAGAAATCAGCCGCATTTCACAACCCCTTGCGCACCAACCAAAAGCGGAGTCTTGGGCAAGACTGGTTGTTACTCAAACTCCGGGGCCATTGTCCTGGCGGATCTACCCCCCCCCCCAAAAAAAAAAAAAAAAAAAAAGAAGACGAAGAAGAAGAAGAAGAAGACAAAGAGGAAAGATTCCCTTCTACTCCATCTCTTCCCTGGTGTCACAAACCCTAACAACCCACCTCTGAAAACAGCCCGTCTGGGCAGCGATATTTTTCCGTACCACATAAACGCTATGGGCTCATATGTTTGTGCACAAACAAAGTATGAAGAATTGAGTCTCAGGTCACTAAGATTGTTCACGTGTACGTTGTATTCGCCTTAAAGCCTTATTGGCTGTGCAGAAAGACTATCCCTATAGCTTTAACTTTAACTGGTATAGCCCTCTCCCCTCCCCTTGCCCCTACCCCGGTGTTTGTGCACAAACATGGGCCCATAGTGTTTATATGGTACGGGAAACAAATCGCGTCCGGAATTTACTACTTTCTAAATGGAAAAGAGTGAATAATTCACTCTCTCAAGGAGTGAACATCGCTCCAACAAGCCGAAACCGTTCCAAAAATGAGTGAACAACACCGTAAAAGATGTGAAAACCGCTCAGAGTTGAGTGAAATCCCACTCTTGTAAGGAGCCATATGGAGGACAACTCGAAAAACAGTTGTCCTCCATATGGCTCCTCTATAGAGTGGTGTTTGACTCCATTCTTAGCGGTTTCCGCACCTTTTACAGTGGTTTTCACTCTTTTTGAGCGGTTTTGGCCTTTCTTGAGGAAATGTCACTCTTTGTGCTAATGGATTATTCACTCTTTTGCATTTAGAGAGTATACTAATCTTGTCCTCTTACCCCGTTTGTCGATAGGCAGATAGACAGACAGATAGATAGACAAACAGCAGACACACAGACAGACAGCAAGGTAGAATTAGAAGACAGAAAGACGGCCAGACAAACCTATGCCGACTACATGGTCCAACATTAGAATGCCCGCACATCGCCCAAAGCTTGTATATTGTATTGGTAACCCCAGCGAAAGCAAAGTGGAGATGTGCGCCTGTCACTGTGCTAATGGTTAAACCATGGAGGGTTTAACGGCCACTGTGCACATTATTATACATGTATAAATGTACATGTATTAAGCTTCCAGTCTGCCACTCTTCAAATGTTTAATCAGATACTTCGCGCAATCGATTGTGTCCGCACGCTGCAAAACTTGTATTTGTAAAAAAAAAAGAGCAACGTGAGGCATTGAGGGAAGTCTGTAGAGCAGATGTTTGGGTAAACACCTATTGTATTGTGTCGTTACCTCGCGCCTGGCTGTAGGTTGTGCAAACCTAACTCGTCAGGTAGGCCTTCTGTACCGATGAGCGCTCAATGAGATACGACCATTACAGATGGTGACGGTGCATTACGCACACATTGTATATCAGCATGCTCTTTTTGCAAGAATAAAACCTGACGTTGTTTTTAATTAATCCTGCATAGTCCAGGTATGTATAGGCCTATGGAACTAGACGTTCCCGCTAGTATACATCAGTGGGCATCTTCAATCAAAGACAATGCACTGGCTTAATTTGTTTTTAAGAAAATTACGAAATGCTGCAATAGATGAAACCTAAAGAGTTAAAGTCGAAATCCCAAAGTTATGATTTTCTTGCTGAGAAAAAGCAAGTTTATTATTAAACAAATCCTTTAAAAGTACTGTGGGTCTTTCATAGCTAGCTTCAGGGGATGACTGAGTAGGGGTGCCACTGTCCTCGTGGTATTGTTCTGCATCCCCCACTACACAGAATTATATCCGATTTCATGACACTGAAATCAATGTGTGTTGATGTGTATGCCGGCTGAACGGCAGAAAGTCGGTACGTCCTTCGCCTCTACCCTTCATTGAAGCATCTGTGCAGCTCCTCGGTGTGAACATGCTCTTATAATAATAATGTCAACGTGCTCCCTAGTCATCCAATACTTTGGTCAGGTAGTACCGGTGCCGCACAGCGAGCGCGCTTGATCCGCACTGTCCGATATTGTTCAGGCAGCTACATAGGGGAGCATTGTTGACGTTGAAGAGCTTATTGACACCGAGGAGCTGCACAAATATCACTCCAAACCACTCGCCCCATCGATAACCTCGAACCAGTCAAACTCCAATCATTGACTTACAAATTGGGTGCTATAATAATCACGGGACGGGGTACTAGTCGTTGGATACAGTCCTTGTAATCTATCACCAGCTTTTCCCGACAAACAAACATCTTGAATAGAGTCATGAAAAGCTGTCTTAATAATAACTGCGTGATCAACGAACTGCTGCAGCATGGCTCAGAACTGACAGTCGTTATTGTTATCTGAATTACGAAAAGATAGTCAAACTAAATAAAAGAAAAATTGACTTGGAACTGCAAAGATAGTTAGCATGATTTTTGAGAAGGACTTCTATTTCACTCCAGGGCTGCATAGGCTAGCTAGCTCGGGGGTAGAGCGCTGGAACGTCAAACCGGAGCCACGGGTTCAAGTCCCTGTCTGGTAAAAATGTCCGTTGCTATGATAAAATCCTCGGTTTGTCTGCAAATTAATTAGGGATGTTATCGAAATCAGTGGTAATCCGTGTTTCACAGGGATCCGGATATGGGTTGTTAATAATAATCCATTCGCTGGTTCCCATACCAGATATCGACGAGCTGGGCGGATGTGTACAGCGAACCAGTGGGTGGATCAAAGACCGGGATCCGGAATCGTGTGAAACGAACAAAGATGTACTGTACATGTACATGTATGTACAGTGTGTACATGTACATTACACTTACAGTACATTCCGCCTGTGTCTCGGTAAAGTAGTTTTGACCCAAGACCATCACTGGTTTTGCGTACATCAGTACCAGCGCTCATACCATCTGAGCTATTCAGCCCTTAGATAGTTGGCTCCCCAAACAGTACAACTAGTCTTTGCCGGGGTGGGGGCGTCAGTCAGAAGCATTTTAACTTAACTGTCGTACATTTCTGGTGTTCGCCCCCCCCCCCCCCGCTTTCATTTAAATGCCAAGTACAGTTTAGCTGGTAAGACGCCCGGGCTTCACAAGAGGGCGCTATGCCACTTTACCATAGAGCCATTTTTAATAAAATAATCTGTAACGCTCACTCACTCTTTTATGAACGTTTCGAACTTTCTGGAAGGCTCCGCTAGGAGCGAAAAGCCAGGCCCCCGTAAATGTTGAGATCTGCAATGTGGTAATTCAAGTACGTAAGTTCGCAACATTTTTGGTTTAATTCTTAATGTTTCAGGGCTAGTGTGTCCAGTTCATGAACAAACAAATAAGCGCCCCCCCCCCCACAAGAAAATATCACTTTTCTTTGCTCTTTCATCGTTGATGGAAAATGATACCGGGTCAGATGCCTCGCATAGTTTGAAGAAGAAAAAAATGTTGCGAGTCCAGAGACATTTCAAAGGTTTTCAATAGGCCTATGGTAACGATTTTTGGGCTACACTTTTGGGGCCTTGTTCTACAAGCCGCAAATCACAGGTAATTACGTGTAAATGGGATGTACATGTGTAAGTTCGTTGGGACAGGTGAACCATCAGCTATTAAGCCATTACCTTAAAGGTTATGGAGATAATTATACAGGTACATTACAGGCGGCATTTTATGATGTGCATGTACATGACCGTACGATGGCTATAGCGCCCTCTCTTGGCAAAGTCACCGACACCCGTTATCTCGTTCTTCCGTAGTGCGTGCACACTTGATGCACGGGTATGCACTTGTGCAGTACGCGTGTGAATAACACCGTGGATAGCTGTAGGCTCAACGACACTCAATCGGGAGTGAGACTCCTACCACCAGATTACCCATTATGGATACTTTCGGCCTCTGAGTTGAGACCGATCGGGCATAAGTCGA
Organism: Luidia sarsii; assembly: GCA_949987565.1. NCBI lineage: Eukaryota > Metazoa > Echinodermata > Asteroidea > Paxillosida > Luidiidae > Luidia > Luidia sarsii. Next base: position 7,011,323 of record OX465112.1, read on the forward strand.
AAGCGACTCTTCTCCTCCCGATTTCTGCAATCGGCGTCTGAAAGGTGAGTCTCGCGATTGCCCGACCAAGCTTTCACTTTCAGAACTCGCGTCCGTTCGATCGCAGTCTCCATGTAAACAATGTTGGGCCTTATGATTGTGTGCGGCGTGTGCAGCGTTGGACTTGTATACATTGTACATTATTGGACCGTGGAAACTGGAAAGGTTACATACACACACGGTGTATGGTGCCCTAACTTTCCCAAGTCCTACAGAATCCTAGTATTGTCCTAGTGCAGGAATGTGTAGGATTGAGGGCATGTGGTAGTTGATGCATCTGTAGGAATTTGCAGGATTGAGAGCATGTGGATTTTTTTGTCACTTGAGGAAAATGTACAAAAGATCCAGGTTATACAAGGCCCAATGTGATGTGATTATCCCAAAAAGGAGTAGGTACCAATGTGGTCCAGGGAGACACTGTTGGACTGTCAGGTTTGGGGCTTTTAACTGAAGGTTTGAAGCAATGTGCAGGGTTCAGGTCGTGTGCTAGAAACAAGTGGTGGGTGGTTAGGGCTTAGAAATGCTAGAAAATGGTTTGGCTAGACGCTGAACTCCCCAATGATCTAACCAGACCTGTATTTCAAAGGGTAGTTGTTAATTAGGCCAATTAGTATGACGCAAGACCCAATTTCTTCAGGGCCCGGAGAACGCCCACCTCTTTTGTAACAAATTTCTGTACACAGTGAGTATTATTAATACTAGTAATACTACTCTGTAGTACAAAGTAGTATACATACATGTGGGTAGTTAGGGCTTAGAAATGCTAGAAAATGGTTTGGCTAGGTGCTGAACTTCCCGATGGCCTAACCTATGTGTACATGTACATGTAGTTACAACATGTGTGTACTAGTGAATAGTAGTTCATGTACATACACGTACATGTACTGTGTACATGTACATGTTTTTATGTTTGCATTTTCGGACACTGGTAAAAATGGAAACTCTTCAGCCTGTGCTTATTCCAGTCTTAGAATGCTCAAGATTTTGTGTCTAGTTATTAACAGTGTATACCTGGATGTGTATGCACATTGTGAAGATGATTGTTATGCCTTATGTAAATTATGCAATATACTTGCCACATAACCATCCCATATAATTTAAGTCATGGTTTTTGTGGAATTTGGGGACGAGAGGGATTTGAATGGTGGGTCATTTGAATTCTTTACTTTCTTCCGAAACAATATCCCGGACTGACTAACTATCATGCCAAATGGCTGTATTAGGACAATGGTGCCTTTGTATCTGAATATTCAACACCCCCTGGAAGCAGTGGCCTGTGATTGGCCACAAGTTTCTTTTCCACTCATGCATGCATGCTATCATTGGCCTGAATGACCCTTTGCATTTGCATATGATCTGCATACATGGGCTGACCCTCAATGACCCCTTATGATGATCATGAATACAGATTTTCAAATTAAAGCAAGTTTTGAATTAAATCAATGAAGATGTGTCCTGCTTGATTTGTAATCAGTATTGTGTGTTCAATGCTTTGCCTGATTGCTTCAGGAGTTGAAAACCAGCTCTCGCAGGATTCGAACCTATGACATCTGAGCTGGTCAAGGTCGCGTGAGGAATTGCATCTGTAGGCCTAGGCACAGATGCCACAGTTATTTATATGAGGATTCTGAGAATTTAATTCAATAACCATTCGCCCTATTTTGCCAAGTTAAATAGCCTCCTAGGCTGAGTGCTGGATTGCCTTCAGGAATAATTTGTGAATTTTTCATTAATTTGCGATTACGCTCATTGAAAATATAACCAACATGCTTAAATTGTACAATTAACAACTTACTCCAAAGATAAGCAGTCTTTATAAAGCATTTCACAGGGAAAAAAAATCTAAAATTGGAGTTCTTGTTTAAATCAATGCAAGTTTGCAACAAAGGTAAAATAAAACTCCAGACAATGGTCCAGTGTGGTCAGTGGTCACATGTGCACTGCACAGATGTTGCAATCACCAGGCAAGGCCTAAAATCTACCAGATATTTCTATCCTTAGGGACCTCATATTGGTATGCACGACGGTATATTGATTTGACCTTATCATCATAGTAATTGTTATTGCCATTTTGAAAATAATTATTGTAATCCAAGGAAGCATTTAGTTTGGTAACCTGAATGATTTGAAATCCCACCAATTCAAGATTTCAGTCATCTATTAATCACCAATAGATCATGGATTTCACCCAAACTCTTCTCCAAAGATTGTGTAGAAAAAAGCAAGAAAACCCCTTTGTTTGCCTTGCACAAAATGGCAGATTTCTGCAGTGTTTTTCAACCCCCCCCCCCAATTTTTTTTTATAAATGAATGTTGGACCACCGTATATAGATTCAGTGCATTGGCATGGTGGAACTGCATGGACCTGTTTCTGAATGGCATTCTATTAAATATCTGCCCAGGCAGTCCATTGCTCCACATGGAATTCTTGTTACAATAATATCCTATGAGGCAGTTTGCCAACTAATGTACATTTAATAGCTTGTTTGCCAACAGTTTAAACTAGGCCACGGACGTGTACCTTTAAGTATTTACCTTGGGCAAAGGCACTAAGTGTTCTCTCGATGCAATGACACTTTTTTTTCTTACAAAATTATATTTTGTTGTTCCTTCTTTTATTTGTAAGCATGATGATTCAACCATCCTTTTCCCTTTTCGCCTCTGCCAATGAAAATAGTCTGCCGGACGCTAGTGGTAAATATACAAAACAAAAATGCTGGGGCCTCCTCTCCACCATAGCTGACTGGAGGCAAAGTCTTCGCTGGGCACAACAAACAACCCTCTCGGGCCATTGCTAGCTGCGTGTGTTTGGTTGCCACACTGTGGGGAGGAGGGGGAGGAGGAGGAGAGAGAGGAAAGGCAGAGATGGGTGTTTGGGTCTGCACTCTTGGTCATGCCTCTTGTTTGGGGGAGGCCTCTGGGTCTGACAGCCTCTGACCATCTGGGCATGCAGGGGTGCCATCCAGTGGCGACTTCAAGCCTACAAAAACACAGCTAAGTCCTGCTATTCCCAGGTCTCTATTGTGGTGGGATGGCAGGCCAGGGGAAGAAGGTGAAGAGATGGAGGGAGGGAAGGGAGGGAGAGAGGGAGGGAGACGGGTGCAAGAGGGAGAGAGGGATTGAGGGAGAGAGGAAGGGAATTAGGGAAAGGAATGGAGGGAGTGAGGTAGAGGGGTGTGGGAGGGAGGGAGGAATTGAGGGAGAGAGAGGGAGTTAGGGAAAGGGAAGGAGAGGGGAAAGGAGGGAAGAAGGGAGGGATTGAGGGAGAGAGGGAGGGAGAGAGTTAGGGAAAGGAAGGGAAGAAGGAAAGGGGGGAGATAGGGGGCAGAGTTAGCTGGTTAGGGAAAGGAAGGGAGGGAGGAAAGGATGAAGGGAGGGAGGGAGTTAGGGAAAGGAGGGAGTGAGGAAAGGATGATGGGAGGGAGGGAGTTAGGGAAAGGAGGGGAGGGAGGAAGGGGTGAGGGGAGGGAGGGAGTTAGGGAAAGGAGGGAGTGAGGAAAGGATGATGGGAGGGAGGGAGTTAGGGAAAGGAGGGGAGGGAGGAAGGGGTGAGGGGAGGGAGGGAGTTAGGGAAAGGAGGGGAGGGAGGAAAGGATGAGGGAAGGGAGGGAGTTAGGGAAAGGAGGGAGTGAGGAAAGGATGAGGGAAGGGAGGGATTTAGGGAAAGGAGGGAGTGAGGAAAGGATGAGGGAAGGGAGGGAGTTAGGGAAAGTAGGGGAGTGAGAAAAGGATGATGGGAGGGAGGGAGTTAGGGAAAGGAGGGGAGGGAGGAAGGGGTGAGGGGAGGGAGGGAGTTAGGGAAAGGAGGGGAGGGAGGAAAGGATGAGGGGAGGGAAGGAGTTAGGGAAAGGAGGGGAGTGAGGAAAGGATGAGGGGAGGGAGGGAGTTAGGGAAAGGAGGGGAGGGAGGAAAGGATGAGGGGAGGGAGTTAGGGAAAGAAAGGAGTGGAGGAAGGGAGGGAGAGAGAGAAAGGAAGGGAAGGAGGAAAGGATTAGGGGAGGGAAGGAGTTAGGAATAGGAGGGGAGGGAGGAAAGGATGAAGGGAGGGGTGCGGGAGGGAGGTGAGGAATTGAGGGAGAGAGAGGGAGTTAGGGAAAGGGAGAGAGAGGGGAAGGGAGGGAAGAAGGGGGGATTGAGGGAGAGAGGGAGGGAGTGAGTTAGGGAAAGGAAGGGAAGAATGAAAGGAGGGAGATAGGGGGCAGAGTTAGCTGGTTAGGGAAAGGAAAGGAGGGAGGAAAGGATGAAGGGAGGGAGGGAGTTACAGAAAGGAGGGGAGGGAGGAAAGGAGGGAGAGAGGGAAAGGAGGGGAGTGAGGAAAGGATGAGGGGAGGGAGGGTGTTAGGGAAAGGAGGGAGTGAAGAAAGGATGATGGGAGGGAGGGAGTTAGGGAAAGGAGGGGAGGGAGGAAAGGATGAGGGGAGGGAGTTAGGGAAAGGAAGGAGTGGAGGAAGGGAGTGGAGGATGAGGGGAGGGAGGGAGTTAGGGAAAGGAGGGGAGGGAGGAAGGGATTAGGGGAGGGAGGGAGTTAGGGAAAGGAGGGGAGGGAGGAAAGGATGAGGGGAGGGAGGGAGTTAGGGAAATGAGGGGAGGGAGGAAAGGATGAGGGGAGGGAGGGAGTTAGGGAAAGGAGGGGAGTGAGGAAAGGATGAGGGGAGGGAGGGAGTTAGGGAAAGGAGGGGAGGGAGGAAAGGATGAGGGGAGGGAGGGAGTTAGGGAAAGGAGGGGAGTGAGGAAAGGATGAGGGGAGGGAGGGAGTTAGGGAAAGGAGGGGAGTGAGGAAAGGATGAGGGGAGGGAGGGAGTTAGGGAAAGGAGAGGAGGGAGGAAAGGATGAGGGGAGGGAGGGAGTTAGGGAAAGGAGGGGAGTGAGGAAAGGATGAGGGGAGGGAGGGAGTTAGGGAAAGGAGGGGAGGGAGGAAAGGATGAGGGGAGGGAGGGAATTAGGGAAAGGAGGGGAGGGAGGAAAGGATGAGGGGAGGGAGGGAGTTAGGGAAAGGAGGGGAGGGAGGAAAGGATGAGGGGAGGGAGGGAGTTAGGGAAAGGAGGGAGTGAGGAAATGATGAGGGGAGGGAGGGAGTAAGGGAAAGGAGGGGAGGGAGGAAAGGATAAGGGGAGGGAGGGAGATAGGGAAAGGAGGGGAGGGAGGAAAGGATGAGGGGAGGGAAGGAGTTAGGGAAAGGAGGGGAGGGAGGAAAGGATAAGGGGAGGGAGGGAGATAGGGAAAGGAGGGGAGGGAGGAAAGGATGAGTGGAGGGAGGGAGTTAGGGAAAGGAGGGGAGGGAGGAAAGGATGAGGGGAGGGAGGGAGTTAGGGAAAGGAGGGGAGGGAGGAAATGATGAGGGGAGGGAGGGAGTTAGAGAAAAGGAGGGGAGGGAGGAAGGGATGAGGGGAGGGAAGGAGTTAGGGAAAGGAGGGGAGGGAGGAAAGGATAAGGGGAGGGAGGGAGATAGGGAAAGGAGGGGAGTGAGGAAAGGATGAGGGGAGGGAGGGAGTTAGGGAAAGGAGGGGAGGGAAGAAAGGATGAGGGGAGGGAGGGAGTTAGGGAAAGGAGGGGAGGGAGGAAAGGATGAGGGGAGGGAGGGAAAGGATGAAGGCAAGGGAGGGGAGAGTTAGGGAGAGGTGGGGAGTGAGGAAGGGAGGGAGAGAGGGAGGGAGTTAGGAGAGGAAAGGAGGGAGGAAAGGAGGGAGGGGAGAGGAAGGGAGGAATGGAAGAGGTCTGGATTGGACATCACTGTATGTTTTCACCCAGTGGCTAATTAAGCCAGCACTGAGCCAGCGAGGCCATTTCCAGTCAGCATTATTTATGGCCCTGCAATTTTTCTTCCTCCAAATTTAAACAATTAGCTGCAAAGTGCACACCTTATGAACAGCTAGGTTCATTCAGAATTGAAAGAATGCTATTTAAGGTGTTGTTGAGATTTCCAGGGCAGGAGTGGATTTCACAAAGCCTTACGATGCATCGTAAATTCGACTTACGATGGATAACCAATCGCAAGTTGAGTTAGGCCGTATGGTTTCTGTGCATCGCTCATCGTCTTGCGATTAATCGCAAGTTGCGATGGGTTTAGTGAAATCGGCTGCATGCCTGTTGTTGAGTGCCTTTGGCTACCCACCGCAAACAACACCAGCTGTCATTTGGCCACTGGGCCACTGCTAGATTCAAACCCAGCATACACTGTATGCCTGCACAGGAGTCGGGAGTTGGCGAAAATCTAATTTTTATTATTTGTCACGGCACTTCTGTGCGATTATTGTCCCACTTTGTCTTTCTGGAAGCTTTCTGAAAGGTTTTATGCAAACATTGGGTCCATGGAGAGTAGGTGTCCTGATGTGGTCAAAGCCCAAGCACCTGGGTTGTTATATATTGTAACCAGCTCAAAACCACGGGCAGTTTGTCATGTCAGGCAGATAGTAGGGCAGCACACAGGAGACATACGTGACCTACACATGTACGTAAGATGGCATAATGAGGCATCTACTCCAGAAAACCTTTTGTAGTAAACAGCGTCAAAATTTTTGAGCATTTTCAGAAAGTTGATGTAGTAGAGAATCTTCTGTCCAAAGGAATTTTTCAACAAATGTCTGTAATTTTTTTTTTTAATTGTTGAATTCTTAAGTGTGCTGCGCGTACACAAATGTACATGTACATGTACGTACACTGCAATCACAGTCAGTGCACCGTGTGTGCACATGACCTCAAACTTCATTAATTATTCATTCATTCATTTATTCCCACAGTTTCTCAGGATTATAAATGATATGTAATACAAGGAAGTACTTTAACCATACTTGTGAAACTATATGAATCCATGTAGGGACCTTATATTGAAATACTTATTAAAATGATAATTACAATGATTACTATTTTGGTCTAACACATGTTCCTCATTTTGGGTGACCTGACCTGACCTTTATTGGATACAAAAACTGCTCACTGACATACAACATGTCGTGTACATGTATACAGTTATTACAGTACATGACCACAATGCAAATTTCAGTTATTTATAGTGAGCCTGACGTTTTTATCCCAGCAGGACCTTTCTCTGGCTCTGCTGGCATATCATTCCCATGGACTACCATACGCCAATTGGAAATCAGGTTTTTTTTCTGTCTAAGCCCATCCTCACACGATTATATATCAACACCATGGTAAAGCCACAGTTATGGGGTCTAATGTACATTACGTCCGCTGTGACCGTATTCTGATTGAAAGACTTTGGCACTGGGACCTCCATTATTGCTCATCCAGGTCAAAAGCAGATCGCAGCGACGATTGGCAGAAATCCCATCTCTCACTGCTCGCTGCTCTCCTAGCCACGACCCTAGCTGACTGGTTGCCACGGCAGCAACTTTGGTGATAGCTAGGCCAATTATAATTCCTTAAATTTGTGTATGCACTTCCTGTCGATGGACATGTACATGTACTGTACATGCATGTACTGTACATGTATGATGCACATCATGTACAGTGTATATGTACACCATGTGAATGTACACGTGTACACATTATGTGGACGTACAGTACATGTACTGTACATGTACATGCACATCGTGTGGACGTACATGTACTGATGATGTATGCATATTATGTGGACTTACATGTATACTTATACATGTACATGCACATCATGAACATATAGACGTACAATGTACATGTACATGTACATGCACCGTACATGTAGTGTACCATACTGTACTATGTACATTGTACATGGACTTTTTGTGGACGTACATGGACTTTGTGTGGACGTACATGTACATGTACACGTGTACATGTATATTGTACACTGAATGTACATGTACCGATACATGTACAGTATTGTGTGGACATCGTGTGGACATACATTGTACATGTACATTGTACATCGCGTGGACGTACATTGTACATTTACATTGTACAGTCTCATACAAGTACATGTGTACGGTGTACATACAACATGTACATGTACATGTACATATACATGTACATGTAGCAAAGTAGTGCATGATGTACACATGCCGTGGACAAACATGTACAGTACATGTACATGCACATATGTACAATTGTACATGCACATGCAGCGGACATAGTGCATGTATATGTTTGTTGCACTATGAGGGATACCAGGGAGGCTTTCAATCCATCACACACTCCCCGATGGCAGAAAGTCTTCCAGACTATGTATTAATCTTTGGACCCGCAGGGTGCTACTGCTAAGCCCTCCATGGAGTACTGACCCATTTAAGTATTCACACATGAGCCTCTTCTAGCATACCGCCTTAGCAAGGGGCTCTCATGTCTTGTGAGAAGCCTACATTATAATCATAATGCCTACAGGTCCAGGTCCCCAGTCTCGTACATGTACTTCTCTATGTTACCACTTTGGTGCATTAGTAAATGCCATCCACATACTGTAAACTTTATATGTCAACATGGCAAACTGCTTTTGTAGTGAGAAAAAAAAGTGTTCAAAATCAACTTGCCTTTAAAGGCCCTACACAACATTGGTCGAGGTCAAAGAGTAGCATCCATACGTTGTCTGATCCAACATATGCATGAAATAGCACAACTGTGAACATTTCAGCTCAATCTGCCAACCTAGTCTCGAGAAAATCGCTTCATTTGTTTCGCGAAAATGCAGCATTCAATGCCGTACTGTTCCAAAAATTAGTTTAGATCTAGTTGAGATGTAAACAATTTCTTTTACTCTTTTCTCCAAAAATACAACATTTTATGCAGAAATACACTGGTATTTCAGTGCAAGGTTTCTAGATTATAACTATCTTCATGTAAATCTGTGAACATTTTTTTTTTTATCTTACCAATGTTGTGTAGCCGGGCTTTAAGTGACTTACAGTACATAATTGGAATGTATATTACAGTATACAGATGCAAACACCGATAGTTGCCCGTAATGACTAAAATGCCCATAATGACTAGAAAGTCAAGTCAAGTCAAGTCAAGTCAATTTCCCACTGCTAGTACATGTACATAGATGTAGATATATGCCTTCATTGCCTTGAATCACCAGTGTGCCGATAGTTGTAGTTGTGGGCGCTTAGAAATGATACACAGAATGATGCTCCAAATTGCAGTCTTACCTTAAATTCACTTTGAAAAGTACAAGGAATGCTCCAGGCATTGCAGGCATTCACAGATCTATGTGTAATTCCACGCTGTCATCATTCATGCACTTTTTTCCCCGACTCCTTAATGGTTGTACAATGTAGCATCCCTTCCTTACATTGGATAAGCCCACAAAAGAGCCGTTCAAACGTGTAAGGTGTCTCAAATCACACAACTTTCTTGGAAAAGAAGGGGAAAGATCAAAGAGAAAAGTGTGGAGGAGTGAACACAAAAGAAGGATTATCAGAAAGCTGCATGGTGTTTCCTCCTGGATGTTGAGACCATGTGGTTGAATAGTCCAAAGACGCTTCATCCACATTTTCTCACGCTTTGATTAAAAATAGTTTGGAGAAGTTTATGTATTTATTTATTTCATAGATTAGGAGTGCCTGATGTTTCAATCACAGTACAACCTTCCTAAAATGCAGGAAGATCAATTGACCACTCTGCCTTTGAGAAAGGTTCTGCTAGGATCGAAATGTCAGGCCCTCCTAATTTAATGAGATTTGCATTTTAAAGGCCCAATACAACATTAGGAAGATCGGGAGACGTTGATGTCCACCGATTTCTTTCTAATTTAGACAGTTTGTAGATGGTCATGATAGAATCCTCATGTTGAAATCTTACGATCTGAGATGCTGCACTTCTCGAGAAATCTTCACTTATATAAACATCGACAAATAGTTCATTACTCGCGATTACTAAACTACTGTATTTCTTACAAGTGCTACAGAAAGGTGCGAAAACCGTGACGTTTTTTTTCATGTAAATTTCTACTTTCTCAGATTACCATTGGAGCTAAAACCTTCACAGGATTTCTTTTTTTGAAAGTTTAATGGTAAAACACACAAACTGTTGCAAGATTTTGACCTTTACCAATTGATGTTGTATCTAGGTCCTTTAAGCAGGAAGCAGTTGGCACCACTTTTGCATAAAGATATACCATTACCATCTATAGGGTATTTATTGATTAATTTATTTAGCAAACCAACATTGGAGAAACCACCAATTACAAGAAAACGAACTGCCCGTGTGTACATTATGCCAGTCCCATGACAGCTCTATCTCGTAATACAAAAAGTAATCATGAAGTTAAATCAATTTGCTGCAATCTGCTGGCATTTTTTTAGGTGGGGAGTAATTAGGCGTGATATCGTGTCATCGTTACTCATGTAGTGTCAGAAAGGTGTTTATCCTAAGATTGCATGACACATTGTAATAATAAACATTCACACTGCATACATTAGCTGTGGAGAACTTTAATAGAACCAGCCTATGTGTAAATGTATACATCATGCCAGATAGTCTGTGTGCATGTACCAGTATACCAATTATTGTTTGTATCCTTGTAAGTTGTGAAGACATTGCGTTGTTATCGTGCACTATACAACCAAGTGAGAAATGATGTTTTAAAAATGCTCCCATTTCAACCATAAGGCACTAGATTCACGCCCATGCACGTGTACATGTATGTACACGTATGACAGTGTGTATGTACCGGTATGTACCGGTATATGATTATTCACTTGTCTCAATTAGATCATTAAAACTGTGTGTTATTCAAGTGCGCCCTTTTTGTAATGTGTGAACATACAATGTACATGTTTGTCTCTGGACTCTGGCTATTCTAGTTACACATGAATGGAATTTGTGTGAGTTCATGACAGATGGTCAAACACAGGATTCTTTGCAGAATTTCTATTGACCCTGGCACCAGCTCCGTTAAATGGAAAATCCAGTCGTGTACATGTACATGTACCTCAACTTCAGTATGTCTTGGCAGCCGTGGAGTAAAGAGGGATTAAAGCCGTGTCCGCACTGGACTTATTTTTTACCGAGCCCGTGGGTAACATTCCAATGGGTAAATCTTCCCGGCGTCCACACTTGGACTTTTCGACTCGGGTAAACTAACCGAGATGATGGGTAAAACTAACCGACTCATGTACATGTGCATGTACTGTAGGTACACAAACACGTTGTTACCCTGCGCCCACAAGAGTCTTGCATACAGTAACGTAACGTGCGGGGCGCCGGATGTGGTTTTTAACCGAGTCGTTTACCGAGACGTCGTGTCCGGATTGGACTTATTGACTCGGTTAAACTGACCTGGTCAATTTAACCGGGCAGAAGTTGGTCGGTTAAACTACCCACTGGAGTCGGGTAAGTTACCTGGGAGGAAAACCTCCTGGGCTGTCCGCACTGGACTTAAAATGGTCAATTTACCCATTTGCTCGGTTAGTTTACCCATTTTAAGTCCAGTGCGGACGCGGCTTTAGACGATTCCCAAACACATCTTAAGCCCTTTTCACACTACAGGGTGAATCCTTGGGGATTTGTTTTACCCCACCAACACCCCTGCAACCATTCACACTGGACCCATTTGGAAACTCCCGGGGACCCTATTTCCCCTTGGAAATCATAAAACCCCGGGATTTTCTCCTTCTACCCTACCCCCAAGCAGGGTAAAAAATCCCCGGGGAAAAGCTTATCCCCGGGGATTTCTTCCGAAGTGTGAATAGCCCGACCGAAATCCCTGGGGATTTCGCCTAGTGTGAAAGCCCCTATTGAGGAGTGTCCCCTCCATTGATGTTCTCATTCAGATGCTCTCTGGCTTAGTTTTTGCGTGAGCAATCCGTATGGAGGCCCCATTTACGATGGAAACTATACTCGGGAATGTAAGACTTCTAGAAATTTCCGGATGTCTGGAAGTGGCTTGATTTTATTTATTTATTTTTATTTTTATTTTGTATTTTTTTTTAATGTCAATTAGGAAACTCAAACTGCTTATTTGTATCTGTTAAAACCCTAAAAACTGAAGGGCGCCTACACCCCTGCACTATGAATCTCTCGGTTGCATAAGCGCTTACTCACAGTCGCATCTCTCGGTCGTGTAAGCGCAGTCGCACAATTTATTGGCCTTCAGTGATTTTCAGGAAATTACTTTGTCGGTGACTTACTGTACATGTATGTATCCCTGCGTACTAAACCCCACCTTGCATTTGTGTTTCATTCTTTTCAATAGGGCACATAAACGAAGCCACTGCTGAGTGCACACTGAGAGGGAGGGCAGGGATTGTAGCCCAGACTCGATGACCTAGTGCTGCCTGCATCTGTGAGCTCCGCCGCGTTTGAACAGTGGGCGAGTGCGTGTGGAGGGTGGATCAGCGGAGGTATTAGCTGGCCTGGAAGGTATATATATCCATGGCACGGGGCACGCAGTTAGACCGGACAGCGCCTCTCTGACTGGCGCGCCCCCCAACCCTTGTCGTCGTTCGGCGCATCGCCACGTGTACGCACGAGCCTGCAGATGTGGACTGAGTGGCTGGCAGGCAGCTGTTAACGTCGAGCCTGCGAGACAGTCTCAGGTGCTGTCTCTGTGCCCCACGACCCTCTCGGCCTCTTCGGACTACTGGGGAGCCTTCATCTCAAACTCGGACCCGCAATGTTATTGGGCTTTGCTTCAGCAACACCACCGTCATCATCATCATCATCACCATCATCAGCAGCAGTAGCATTGTTGTCATCAAAGACGTCATCAGTCTGCTCAGGATTACTGTAGTGACAAATATCAGCTCTCTCTCTCTCTCTCTCTTCCCTGCTTCCCCCCGGGAATCGTCGGTGCATGTGGCTCCAAGAACGACCCGTACGCGGAACAGAACATACACTGTACACCCACAAACACGCATAGACGACTCGATTGTTGGGTGGTGGGTTTTTTTCTTCTGTAAGCAGGAGGTCGTCAGAATTCTCTTCCTCTTCCTCCTCACTGACATTGGCAGTCTTACTGAGGGGAATCTACCCCCCCCCCCCCCCACTCTCCCGTGTGACCCACATGGGAGAAACCCCCCGGCATGTAATTAAACATACGGGAGTGGAGTTTCATCCTCGGCACTTTTGGAAAAGGATACCCACCGGAAAGTAATTTCAAAGCGAGGAATATTGGGCGAGGGATTGACGCGCCGAGCATTTTTTGGGGGAAGTAGGGTACCGTTGGAGGGTTGTATTTTAACCGACAAACGTGTGTTTTGCCTCCCTGACAGTGTCAGGGGCAGCAGAACCGAGGAACGGAGCTATCAAGATAGGTTGCACCATGGGAGCTAACCATTCCGGTCGGAAGCAGTCCTTCGACGAGAATGGCGATGGTAAGGAATTGCAAACTCGTCGTGTGACGTCACTTGTTTTTATTTTCTCGGTCATGCATTCTGCATGCTCACCAGTCCAGTTGCGTGCAACTTACGTGTAGGAGATTTGATCCTGCAGAAAGGAGGTTTTGGGAGTGTTTGGTAGTTCTGAATTTCTTGGAAAAAGTGAATGTGCCAAATGCCAATTTAAAAACCTTGTGTAGGGCCTGCTGTTTCAATCCTAGCAGGACCTTTCTCAACTAGGCATTCTGCCTCCTTTGCAAAAGGTCCTGGTTCTGATGGAAACTAGAAAGTCAGACATTTTTCAGATTTTGATCATTTATACATACCACGTAAGCGGTTTTCTTTTTTCCTTGACTAATTAAAAAATTGGCAAAGAAAACTTTGACTGGACCAGGAGTTGAACCTGTACGTGCCAGTGCTCTTCCATCTGAGCTATCATGTGTAATGTACTGTACTCGTTGCTGCACTAGAGGCCTGGGTTTGAATTGGGGACTGGATTTCACAAAGCTTTTACGATGCACCTTAACTCTGCTCAAGATGGGTAACCCATCGTAATTTGTGATAGGCCATATGGTTTCTGTGCGTCGCTCATCGCCTTGCGGTTGATCGTAAGTTACGATGAGCTTGGTGAAATCCACTGCTGGTTTCAAATCCAAGTCCCTTCAAAATCTTCTTTGCTAATTGAATGCAGTTTTAAAAAAAAAATTGTCCAGTCCAGTAGGCCCCTATTTCTCTCCTTTGTCTTATTTTTTCTTTTCTATTTCCTTATTTGCATTGTTTGCAATTGTAATTCTAGGCCCAGTGCCAAGTACCGGTATTGACTCGCTGCGGGCACACATTTGATTGTGTGAACTTAAGGCTGTGTCCATACCAGTACATTGGGTTATATTTGAAATTGCAGCTGGCTTGTATGCATTTGTGCTGCAGTCTGTGGCCTCAGGTCTTTTCCCGTTGTGTTCCGTAATTATTTTGATATTGAATTTGATTTGTGATTTCCTGGTGTTGTTATTTCCCCCGCCCAGTTGTGCATGGGTATATAGCCCATGCAGAACAGCATTATGATCAGTTCCTGGCTTCCGGCATTGTTGCATTTTTACAGAAGAGTGGATTGATTGCGTCTGTATATTGTGCCTCAAATTTCAGTGGATTGAAAGACAAAAATATAACCAACAAAAACCTCAGACTGGTCTCTAGAACAGAATCCACGTACAGTATCTCTTTCCATTTAATACCATCACAGCCAGCACTCGTACCATCTGAGCTATCAAGCCCTTAGATGGCAGCCTTCCCAAAATGACCAACGAGTCTTTGCTTGGTTGAGGGTGCCAGTCAGAAACATGTGTCCACATCACTTTCTACACCCAAAGTGCTGCGAGCAAACATTTCTTTAGACACCCTTGCGTTTCACTTCAGCGCTTCAGCTTTACAAACTGAAAAAAAAAAATGAACACCCCACATGTGTTCATCATGAAATTCTTGAAGAACTCAAACCCCCCTCCCCCTGTAAAAAAACAAATATCATACATGTTGCATGATTGCATCTGATGAAGTGACTGTTTTGTTGAGGACAGGAATAATTGTAGCCATGCAGCTGAACAACTCACTAAATCACTTCTGGCGTATACAGGCCTGTAGTGTGCATTATGCCTATTGGCGTAACCCTGGCTACAGCAGAAGGGGAATGCTGATCAAACAAGATTATTTCACTCCAACTCCAAGGTCAGGTCAGACCTGTTTTTGAGGG
Organism: Luidia sarsii; assembly: GCA_949987565.1. Lineage (NCBI taxonomy): Eukaryota > Metazoa > Echinodermata > Asteroidea > Paxillosida > Luidiidae > Luidia > Luidia sarsii. The sequence goes on from OX465112.1 coordinate 7,026,359, forward strand.
CTATAATACAATGTAGCTCATTGCATAGGGCACGTTATTCTGGAAAGAGCGGTACTGTACACTCTAATACTACATGTATATAGTGCATGCACGCTGAACTGAATGTATGTGTGTACTTATACAGTAGGCCCAAGCAGTAGAACAACATAGATAGGTCCCTGGAGCTGGACTGGCCTGTCAGTGTCATCAGATACCCTGGTTTTTCTCTCATTCTGTGAAGCACTGAGGGATATGATACACCTCATTATTAAGGCCTTAGCATGAACCTGCCATAGCTTTCTACAGATGTAAGGCTGTGAATGTACATGTACAGTAATCAGTGGATGGGCAAAACAAATTGAACTCAATTGAATTTCCTTTGAGGTAAAATCCACTTTCACGATTTTTGGTGAACACTGTTTTGTTGTCTTTGTTTTGCTGTATTGCTGTTTTCTTGTTGTTGTTGTTGTTTTGTTGCATTTAATCAGGGAAGGAAAAATGATTAGGAATTTCAAAAAAAGATCATTGCGATAAAAAGCAAAGAAAATGACTACAATCAGTATACTTGTATGAGTAGAGAATTTGAACCCAAGATGTCTGGCTGACTTCAAATTCCAAATTCTGCATTATTAGTTCAACCGAGCAGATTAGTGGCTCTATGCTTTTTTTATCACAAGAATTTACACATTTTACAATTTGTTAAGCGAATCAAAGGTCGTATTTGCTTTTTCCACGCTATCTGCATGTTTTTCGTTTTTCATTTTGTTTTTTATTTCAAATTCTTTTAGATCTTAGGAATACAGATGACCTGACGTTGCAATGCTATCAGGACCTTTTGCAATAAAGTCAACCTGGTTATTATCTTTTTTCCGATTGGCCTACACCCAGTGTTCCTTATGATACTGTTCATCATAAGATGCATTCACTTTTGTAGACTGAGTGAATTTTAATTGAATCACGATTGATGAAGCAATTGGGAAGGGGGGGGGGGAGGGCAAAATTAGCAAATTCTTGATTGCAATCATTTTTTTTGTTTTACTAATGCAAACCAAATAGCGCAATTATACCTTAAAATTGACCAAAGAGAGAGAAACCTGAACCTAGATTTTATCTGGAACTGCACACGTGTGCAACGTGTAACTGTTATAATTCTTTGAATTGTTGTGCTCCCATCGCACGCAGCCATGTGGTAATAAACGGCCCATCATGGTGTGACGCCAGATGTACATCTGCACGCATTGATGAACTGCGGGTTGTACAGTAACTTACCAATTTTCAATTTGGGGTATCATTCACACACAGAGCATCCAGCAGATAATCACAGATCCCACAAAAACACAAGCTGAACAAGTTTGTGATTTGGATTGCGATTTTTAATGGAAAATATACGTCAGAATTGTGTGTTGATATGGGGACAAATTGTAAGAATGGCTATTCACCAAAAATGTACAGTAAATCAAAAAGTGAATCAGACTTTTTTTTGTGAGTGTGAATGTGCCAAAAGCGTGGTGAATGTTTCTGTAGTCCCATCTATGATGGTATTCTGTGTTAACTGAGCTATATAAAGCTAGTGTATAGGGTGACGTGTTTTGTATTCCATGTTTTCAAATTTGCAGTGCGATTCAGGACCAGCACTCTAAGCACTGTTGGTACATGTACGTGTCTGGACATGTATATGAATATTCATTTGCTGGGATGGTTTTAGAATACATCATGGCCACCAGCACATATCTTTGAGTTCCCCTCGCAGCTATGCGAGCAGTTTTGTCGCTAGGCAACCGCATCAATATGGTCTGCCTCGCTAATTGGTTTAGCGCTAGGGTATATTTTTATAGGTCGTCGTCTTCACTGGTCGTGGTCTCCATCGGTCTTGCGTCCACTGTCTCTCCAGGCATCCAATTATCGATAACTATGAAGTTATTGGGACCAAGGGTAGAGATTGCATGGATACGCGTGCAATTGGGTGTTACAACTTCCTGAAGCCAATTTGGTTTCCTTGCAAGCAGTTTACAGTCTTCAACTAATGAGAGGTGTTTGGTGGCGTTTGCGCACTGTACAGCTCATGTTACATCTGAAATGTGACCCTAAACCTAGCCCTACAATGTAGCAAGCTTACTTGGTTGCTGCGAAAGAAAGCTAGTGTGTACATAGACACATGCAATGTACAGTACATGTGTACATTACGGTATGTGAGCGTACACTGCACATGTACAGTACATGTACACACGTACACATGTATAGTCTACAGTCTTGTAGAAAGCACTTTCCTGTGAGCATAGAGCACACAACCATAAGTACTCAGCCATGACTATGAGTACTTGTGCTTGACCATGAGTTTAAAAAAAAATGAGTACAGTGTATTAAACAATAGAGTATGGATCGATACAAAAAATGGGGTTTTTTTCTCTTTCCAGTAGGACCAGGAGTACATTTTTTCACAGAATGGAGCGCATGTGTTCAAGTACACATGTATGAGCAAATTTACCTGAGTACAGGTACAAGTACAGCACAGATTTTTTTTTATATTTATATTTATCCAGTCCCTCTAAAGTTTGGAACTTTGGGAGTCATCATCTACCGGGTACATTGTACTGTACATGTACTTGGTACATTATATTTCAGTAAACAGTTTTGGGCATCAATTTTCAACCTTTTGCAGAGGGATGGGCTGGGAAAGATGGTTCATAACTTCATTGAATCATTTGAATTTGTTCTGATGAATCTTCCTAGCATAGTATTGTCATGGAGCTAGCTCCATGGTATTATCACACACTGAATATATACACCGGTATGCATTCATACTGTACTTATATTTACAAGATATCTTTGCCCAATTGAGACGTTGTAGTTGCATGCGCAATACTTTGATCCTAAAGACTTGGTCATAATTACAATCATGTAGTACCGGTACATACATACCCTGCAGCCATAGAGTTGCTTGTTTACTTTTACCCCCTCCTAAAAAAACAAACATTGAATGTTGGCTTAACACAACAGTTGAATTATGGACTGGCCTACACATGTACATACATGTATCTTTGTGAAACGAAGAATGGGGAATGTTGCCATGGAAATACACCCACACGTACATGTATGTACGCTACATGTAGCTTTGACAACACCCTCTCTTTTTTCACGTATTTTGGTGGTAAATAGATTTAGGTGCAAATCAACAATTTGTGATTTGTTAGGACAATAATTCTATGTGTTCAGTAGAGTGCTGCATGTACAGTGTACATGTAAGGTATGTGTACATGTGCATGAACATACAGTACCCGGTACATGTATGCATGATATTTTGTACAATTGTACATGTACGTGATACGTATGCATGTGCACACCAATATGTACATGTAATGTACATTTAATGTATACCAGTATATGTACTATTATGTACATGTTCTTCACATACATGTTGTAAATATTTAGTACAGGTACTGAAAGTCATGTACATGTACATTAATTTTAAAAATGTACATGTACATGTCTGTGGCAGCATACACGATGTACACGATGTACATGTACCGGTACACACATGTGCATCTGGTAGCACAAAATACAAAACGAAAATGGTGGTGTATCCATTCTCACTAATGTTTCCTTATCACCATCAATGTCCTCTTCAATGGGTAAATGGGGACAAGAGTAACGATGCAAGGCAGCAATCATTTCCTGAGAGTGAGAGGAAGGCATGAAATCACAAGCAGCTTGCTATGGAAGTACATCCATCTTATGACCATCACAGACCATCACTTTATTGAAAGTTTAGCTTCATGGATAAGATGGATATGAAGGTATACGGGATACCATTTTGTGCAGACAAACATGAAAGTACATAGTACATACACATGTGCATAATATGTAGAAAATGTACATGCTTGACCCTATGCAGCAATTGTCATTATCATGATACAAGTACAGTGTAGTTTTACAGGCAGCACATGTCTATGAAGGACATATGCCTGCCTGTCAGCATTAGGTTGAACACATAGTCCATGCAGTTGTCAGGGATACACTGTTTACTTGTCTTATTTAATTATGCATTGTCCCTGGTCCAGTGGTAAGGAGAGAGGGGGTTTCAAATTCACATGAAATTTATCCACACACTGACACAGGATGTGGGTGATTTTTGGTTGGGAAGCTCTGGCAATGCATTGTGTACAACATTGCACACTAGTAAATGGTCTACAGGCAGATCTACGTAATGTACCTTTAGATTACCCTGTTGTTAGTATTGTGTCTGAAGTCAATAGGTCCATATCTAAGTTAATACACGTACATACCGCGGTACTACATTGTGTACAACGGTTATGGTAAATGATGGTTACATGTCTGGTATTTAATAGCCCGAATTGAAAAATTAGCAAAGAAAACTTTAACTGGACCAGGACTTGAACCCAAGACCTCTGGATTAATGCACCAGTGCTCTTCCATCTGTGCTACATCTATGGCCTCCCAAATAGTCAACTAGTCTTTGCTGGAGTGGGGGCACCAGTCACAAGCAATTCTACCTTTAACTGCCGTACACGTATCTCCAGGGATCACCGTGATACCCACGCTTTCATTCAGTTGCAAGCAACTAATTCCTTTGTTTGTTTCATTAATTTAAGGCCTAATAGAATCTACCAGGAGCCAATTGCGTAGAGCTGCTTAAGCACCAACATCCAGCTTATAAAGCATTAAAAGCCTTGCTGAAGTCAGGTTGCCAGCCAAAGTTCCACAGTTTGTATTTTATGCTTAGTCTGGTACCCAATTATTGGAATATTATGTTGAGGTCAGTATAAGCATTGAGTATGGCTGACAATCTTAAATGAGACAAGGATGAATTATCATGCTGATCGAGTAGGTTTTCTTGCTTAAAGCCCCATCACAACATTGGTAAGATCGAAAAACAGAAATGTTTACAGATTTACATGAAACTTCTATTTACAGTTGGTTATAGTAGAAACCTCGCACTGAAATATTTCTGTCTAAAATGTTGTATTTTGGGAGAAAAAAATCAAAGAAATTGTTTACGTCTCACCGAAACTATTTTTCGGAACAGTACGGTGTTAAATGTTGCATTTTCGCGAAAGAAATGAAGCGGTTTTCACGATTTTTCTCGGGACTCGGTTGGCGGATTGAGCTGAAATTTTCACAGGTGTGTTACTTTATGCATATGTTGGATCAGACAACGTATGGATGCTATTCTTTGACCTCGACCAATGTTGTGTAAGGGCTTTAAGCGGCTCGAGGAAATTGGGCCCAGGACTGGCGTAGAAGGCGTCAGCGGAGAACAGAGAAAAAACCGTGAACCATGAATGGGTGATAGGAGATCAAATGCATGTAAGTGTGCATCATAGGTGTGCTACTGCGTACTTCTTCTCTCATATGCCAATCTCAGTGCTCAGTCAAAATTGGCAGTTACTGAGGTACATGTGTGCTGTAGGTGACCAAGTCTGATTTATCTACCTCTGTGAGTGGACATAGGGCACAGGGCACTCGTTAGTGATGTGCTCATTGGTTTGTATTTGTCCACATGGACAGAGGTCAGTCTGTGATTCCCCATTTCTTCATGGTTGCTGCATAGTGCCCATGCCCAGACAGTTACTCTGTATACATGTACAATTGAACATACATGTACTGTACATGTACATGTACATGTACAGTACATGTACCTTCACAGCTACATGTAGGCTGGACTTATTAAACAGTGACCCTGAAGCGAAATGGGTTTTAAAAATAAAAGTGCTGGCGGGCTATAGGCACCTGAAATTATGGTTTCTGTTTTTCTTGTAATTAAGCCACAAATACGAGATCTGGCCAGTGGCCAAGCAATCATATGCAGTGGTTTCCCAGTTGGCTAACTTCCAAGGAAAGAAAAAATTGGTCAAGCATAAGCTGGTTTATTACGGTACATTACACAAAAAGCAGCTACACGTATTTCGTTCAGTATGAAAACAGTTATCGTAATGTGCTTCTTCATTAAGCCTAACTCTGAAATGTCACCAAAGTCCAGACAGCAGTCAGTAGGGCTGTTGCCATTACACCAAATTGAAATTGAATCACGATTCAAACTCTTTTGCAGGTGTGGACACAATAAACACGATTATTAGTGGGATTTTAATCGCGATTCAGGCTTCACTATTAGTGAGACTTTTTTACTTCCACAATGCACCGCTCAATCTCTGATTGACAGGAAGTGCCGTGCTTGCTAATCGCAATCGGTTTGCGATTTTTGGGATGCGATTTTTTGGCCTGTGTGGAAAAAAAAAAAAATTAATTGCGATTCAAATCACGATTATTTTCGTAGGGGGAACGGCCCTAGTCAGTTATCTTTCAAACCTTTCCAGGTAATGGCCGGCCAAGCCAATCAACAATATTTGGGAATTGTTTACAGACTACTTTTGTAAATCTCCCAAAGTCTTGCTTTGTAAGGAGGGGGGGATCAGTCCTCTGAAATCATCCAGGGCCATACATTGTGTCAGCACACAATTTCCACAAATCCTCCCCGATTTTTATAGCCGTCCTTTCCCAACCCCATCCTCCCAAATCCATTCTTGTACCTGTCCCTCCGCAGTGCAGATTCTTCCACAACGTGTGCATGTGTTACGGCCTTTCTTTATCCTACCACATCATTTACAAAGTTCTGCTATATACCTTCTTTGCCAATTCTTCCTCCTAAGCACTCGGCCTTTCTCAAATGCTTGAGTCCCAAATTCCTCACCACTCCGGCGGCTGTCATCGATAAATCTCCCCTAACCATCCACAGCTCCTGTAGCCAGCCTTGTAAATCTTCCACGGTCCTCACAGGGGACAGCCCTTTCTCTATCCACCCTACAGTGTGTAGATCTCTCACCATTTCCACAGACGTCTCTGAGAGGCCTTCACCCTTTATCCTCCAAAATCCATCCCCAATACTTGACATGCTAGATGCCCTCCATCAGTCATCGGTGCATAAAACCTCCCCGATCTTTCCCCATTCTTCCCAGGTCCCTACCAAATTCTTCTCCAACCAGGAGGTTCCGGACTTGTATCGGAAATTCATTTTTGTTTTGGACCCAAAGTCCTCTACAACTCCTGAGACCATCCTATCCAATCCACACAATTTCTTTACTGGAAAGATACATTAAATTCACTTACAGATGATTTGGGGGGATTTTTTCGGAAATGTTGGTAAAATGTTTCAAGTGACATGCCCTTGGTCCAGTTACAGATGATCTTCAAATGCTGACAGATTCAATGCACAGGAATAGATTTAAATAGCACAAAGAATCTGCAAATTAATGTTCACCGATCAAATCATAACACCTTCATGAATGTCATATGTATTGAAATACAAGAAATTGATTCCATGACTTGGACATTTGTTCATTATGTACAGTAGATGCAGTGTAGTGATGTTGGCATTGACCATTATCCTGCCGGCTTATCACAGCCATTACGCAGCTATTTGTCACACATTTTCTTAGGTGCAGTTGTGGCACCCTGCACACCTCTCTTGTGCTGCCGCATACCCCACCACATGGGAAGGTTGTGTCACCCTTGGATGCAGCGCACGTACACAATGCTAAGTCGGACGCATCTGTGTCTAAATATCCAGAGGAAGATTGGGGATGGGGGAGTGGTTTGGGTAGGGGGGGGTGGCTGACGTTTGTCATTCAGCCCATGCAAAGAGACCAGTCTTAGTCAGCTGCAAGTGTTCACTTGACTTCACAGGATTAAGATGATGATTGAGTCTTCTTTCTCTCACTATTGACGTTATACATACCTACATGTACATGTACATGTACCGGTATGTGAACATGTAAATGTACAGTACGCTGTACACGTACATACATGTACATGTACTACCAACGTGCACATGAGTGTAGTTTACAAATGAAAAAAAAACATGCAGATGTAGATACAGTACCTGTATGTATACATGTATACGTATCGATTGTATGCATGTACACGTACATGTACATGTATATGTGCATGTAGATACGCTTGTACAAATGTACACACTATTTGCGGCATACATTGTACATGTACCGGGTACAATGTACGTACATAGTAAATGTACATACGAGTACATGTACATGTACATGTACATGTACTGCAGTGCCCTCTGGGTTTTTTTTACGTAGTGGCTGTTGTTACGGCAGTCGTCCGTGTGGTTCCCTGACTTAACAGTATTTGTCAGGATGTTTAGCTCTTGGAACCAGACTATCAGCTAATAGACTGGTTCAACCAGCCTGCAATGCTGACGAAATACATGTACAATCAAGTCAGGGAACCACACGGACGACTGCCGTAACAACAGCCACTGGTTTTGTTTAGTCTAATCAAACCAATTCTCTTTAAATGCTGTGTTTGAAGCAAATTACTGGTCCAATCTACCAGTGGATCCGTGGACAGATCATTCGATTGCACATTAGCAAATGATGTACATAATTCACTAACAGGCATACTGGTGGTTTTAGCATGCTGACGATCTTCAGTAAGCATGCAAAGGTGCATATTGACATTTGAACATGCACATTTTCATGATTCACATTTGCAGATGAATTCACAAATAATGTACACCTGTTCGTCTTCTTAAAGTGATGCTCGGAGCAACTGCGAAGCACTTTATCTTTGCATACCTTGTTTTTTTAAAACGTTTTAGTGCTCTTAAATGTCAGTCTTGCCTTCAAGACAATGGTTGTACAGCGTAGCTGTAGGCCTACACAACGTATCGGGTACCTGTGCATGAAAAATCTACATATAAATTGTCTTATTCTGTTGCTCAGCTGTGCTAGAGTACATGTATTTCTAACAGTAACTTCCAGCTTGTCAAATGATTAATTGTAGTTTATGTACAAATTTGCCTAAATTCTAGTACAGTATATTTTTTTCTAATTGAGGAATTTATTGCAAAAGTTATGGTGTAAGCGGATATATTCTGCATGCGGTTTTGCACATTAGTCTGTGTAGTCTGTACGTGTACAAGAATTTTAGTCCTCTTGGATGTATAAAAGGCAAATCTTATCATGACAAGATTGGATTGCGATGCCAGATTAAGATGATTGATTTCAAGTGGGGGAAAAAGACAAGGATAATTTCTTGCTGGATAATTTAATTGTTGTGAATAAGACATGCCGGCCTGGTGAAGCGTGCACATCAGAACCTACGGTTCTTGTACACGGTGCAGGCTTGCAGGGATTGATGTATAGTCACATTAGTCAAGTAAAGATATCTTATCCTCAGATAGAATTGTCGGCATGCGAGGCACAGGCAGTTGTCATGACTAATTTTGCACCTGGTATGCGCGTGTGGATGGACTCCTATTCAATCATTCCGTCTGATATGTCAAAGGATTGTCTGTCAAGTTCAGTATACATGCTGCGCTATCTGACGCCAATGCTAATTTTATGAAACTGAGACGCACATGGAACAGTAAATAATGTACCAAATAGCATGTGTCTAAACTTGTCTTTTTTTTCCCTCACTGTGTAGTTACATTATCTGTAGTCCTGCTTGCATACAATATGTAAAATATGTTCTTTATTTGAAATTAACCGGTGGTTTTTACCTGTTTTTTACCTTTTTGTTGACAGTGGACTTCGACCACTTTCAGATCTTGCGGGCCATCGGCAAAGGAAGTTTTGGCAAGGTAATACAAGATATTCTAGGCTATTCAGCACACAGTTGAACATATTCATTCCTCTCTCAATGAGTGTTTTCCATTTTCAAAGTGGTTTTCATTTGTGTACTGTGTGCCTGTCTTTTTGTTGACATTTTAAAGATTGGTGATGCTAATTATAAGCAAGTATCAGTGGTCTTGAGTTGACATGTTGAGTTCATCCACATGGTTAGGGCTACAATTGCTCAATTTTGGAAGTCTGAATGGATACCGGTACAGTAATATACGGATACTTTTGCATTCAATAAACCTTTTCAACTAGTTTCCTTCTAGATGCCAGGAACAAAACATATTTTTTGTCCCCCGGAACACTGGGTGGGTAGTTTGCCATCGCGTTTGTCATCCAGTCACCAATCGAATCTCCACTGATTTCACTAAAACTACCCACCCAACGTTCCGACAAAAAATATATTTTGTGTATCTACTTGTAGATGAAAACTCTGTGTAACTCCATCTGGGTTTTGGAGAAAAGAAATATAAAAAATTCACAAAGTTACGTGCTTCGCCCTAGAGTTGTGCGATAAAAATGCGTTGAGATTGTCATCTATACCCATGATGCTTTGCGAACATCGAAAAGGTTTATAGTACTGCCACTACTGAGCACGTTCATCATACATGTGTTTCAATGTGTGCTCATTGCCAATAAAGATCTGTTACACATCTTACCCCTTAGAAAATGACTGATGCTACACATTTTAGAGTACTTCAAATCAGACTCGACAAGACTTTTGGGACTTCACAGTTAAAGCAGTTTTAACAGTTTCATTTAAAAATTGATAAAAGGTACAGATTAGACATTTTTCAACAGTGGCAGAAATTATGTTGTTCAGGAAATGGCATTGGTCAAAAACAGTTCTCGTCTGGTCTGTGCTTTTGCAAATCTACTGGGACAGTGACTAGGCAGGAAGGTATGGTGGTAGTATCCAGGTTTTATGCAAACTTGGAAGTGAATTCTAAAGGAATGGGTCTAATTTGAATTCATGCAATTTACTTCATTCAGGAAAGACGCAGAAACAAGAGACATACATAGGAAATGCATCCTGATTTAGAAATTCAGTCAGACACTGCATGTACTGTGAATTCAAAATTGAGTCATGATTTGTTTGCCGTGTGACGTGAAAATAGTCTGTTACTAGTGTTAGCAAATCTTGGGGCTCTGAAACGTGCATACATGTAAATATGTAGTCCATAGAGCACTCGGTCCATTGTCAGAATATCAAGAACAGCCTGATATCTCATCATGCTTGTGTCCTGTATTGAGATAATATAGGTGGCCATTAGTGCAGTCAATGCGCAAACATGGCCACACATTGTAATAATACAGCTACTTGGCTGGAAATTCTTGGAAAACACATTCATTACTAGTCAATGTACAGGGAAAGGATGTCCGGTACTATCATGATAGGATAAGGATGTGCCTTATTAGAGAGAAGCAGATTTACGAGGCCACGGCATGATGAGGTACACACATGTACAGGGCTCAAAATATCCACTAGACCGTGGACCGAGTCAGCGTGATTTCAGTGCCGAGTGTTACACTGGACCGGCTGTCTAATTTTTTTTTCTTGCATCATGAAGAAAATGGCACTCAAATACAACTTTGACTTTGATCTACTGTACATTATAAAAGTAAACTGCAATTTATTATGGTATTTCTTTCACTGCGTGCAAAATTTGGAAAAAAAATTGGAATCTTAATTATCGCACAGGTCTTGTAAAAATATTTTTCTTAATTTTTTTTTCTGAGATTGGAGCACTGGTCCTTTTCCATTTTGACACCAATTTTATTAAAATTGGAGGTGCCGTTCTATGACAATGAATATTTTTCAGGGCCACGGTATATCTTAGGTGTTTATACATGTAGCTTAGTAGGTTGTCCAGTTCCTTTTCTTGCCACCTTTCAACCTCCCCAGCTCAAAAGAGAGCCAGGTACCCATTCGGACGGATGTGGACGGAGAGAGTTTTCCAGCGTCTGGGCCCAATTTCATATGCGTGAAAATCTGCTGAGCAGGAAAAGTCTTTCTTGTGTAAACACGATTACAAACCGCACGGCGATGTGATGTCAATTGCTTTTGACTTGTATTCCTGCTTAAGCAAATTTCGGCGCTTAAGCGGCTCTATGAAATTGACCCCTGGGGCAAATTTCATAGAGCTGCTGTAGCGCCAAAATGTGCTAAAGCGCAAAAACTCATGAGCCACAGGATCCCCTTGCCAACCCAAAGTTCACTTTTGTTTCAGGCTGATTAAAGAAGAGTTGAATACAAGTCAAAAAGCAATGGACATCACATCGCAGTGCAATGTGTAATTCTGCTTACATGAGGAGACTTTTCCTGCTTAGCAGATTTTCACGCTTAAAGTGGCTCTATGAAATTGGGCCCTGGTCCGAGGGGGATTCGAACTGTTAGCAACCTTTTGCACTGCAGACGAACCCACTAACTGTTCGACCACGGTGCAACTTCCGCAATAATCAGTCATGTTCTGTTTAAAAAGGGTTAATTTGGGTCCTCAGGGCTCGAAATATCCACTAGACCGTGGACCGAGTCTAGTGATTTCAGCGTTGGTCTAGTGCTGGTTGTGCCTGCACTGGACCGGTCTAGTGTTTTTTTTCTTGCACAATGAAGGAAATGGCACTCAATGTACATGTAACTTTGACTTTCAAATAGCATTTGTAAACAGCAACAGTAAACAGCATTTTCTCATGGTATTTCTTTCACTGCGTGCAAAATTTGGTTTTTGTTTAGCTTTTTTATGGCACAGGTCTTGTAAAAATAGTTCAGGTCCAGTAAGAGTCTTAACAGTTACTAGACCCGTTGTCTTGTACATTTTCTTCTTCTGAAAATCAAGCCCTGGTCCTTTTACTATCAGAGTTAGATGATTTTCCTGCGTCCCTTAAATATTCCCAAACCATGCACATTTCCAGTGCACGGGTTTGAATGGTCCCTGAACCTGGGGGCAGTTGTTACAGACCAGGGTTCAAAGCCTGAAGTGATTGCCTGGATCGCAGAGACAGTACATGTACCGGGTAGCTACTCTGATGAAGCTAAGGACCATCTGGAGTGACAGGAATATCACTCTTAAATCCAAGATCAGGTTGATGCACTCCCCAGTCTTCTCCATGCTTGCAAGTCATGGACACTAACAACAGATCTTGAAAAGAGGATACGGGCAATTGAGATGAGTTGCTTACGCAGACCCCTAGTCCTCGGCATCTCTTACAAAGACCGCATCACCAATAATGAGGTGATCAACCGCATACAAGGAATCATCGGATTGCTTGAAGACCTCCCGCAAGCAGTGAAGAAACGAAATCTCACAAGATCACCTGCAGTCGATTTCACTAAACACATCGTAGCTTACGATCAATCGCAAGACGATGGGCGATGCACAGAAACAATACTGCCTATCACAACTAACGATGGGTTATCCATCGTAAGTTGAGTTACGATGCATCGTAAGGCTTTGTGAAATCCAGCCCTCGACTCTCCAAAAACTATACTGCAATTAGGCACTCTACCAGGAAATACAGCAAGAGGGAAGACAAAAGAAAAGATGGGAGGACAGCATACGTGAATGGACGGGTATGGGGTTGGAAAAGACACTGAGAGAGGCTGAGGACTGAGAGGGGTGGAGAAGAGTGGCTGCAAAATCTTCATGGTCACCCAGAATGCGGGATACATATGTAAGATGTAAACCATTAGAAACCATTAGAAATGTCTCTGCAGTAACCTACTGTACATGTATCCTTGATTTGATTGCATGCAATGTGCATTGGAGTACAACATACAGTATAATTTATGTGCATACAGTATATAATGTACATCATCTAATTCCTTTGAGAGCTGGGCAATTCAGACCCACCCATCCCTGGTGTGCACACAATGTCTAATGGTTCCTAATGCAAATATTGCAACAATCTGTGCTTAGTTTTGTCTCACCAATCAATAGTTATGTACACATGTACAGTACATATACCGGTACCTCTACACAGATTTTCATTTAGGTGTTTATATATTTCATTTCCCGAAGGTACATATAGAACCTAAAATTACAGTCAAACAATACATGCCCACACAGTTTCATATTCTGCATACCATAACAAACAATTCAGAGGAAACGCCAGAAAGTGATACAGTGAACCAAAATGCCAACGGGAGGGTGAGTGCATAGAAGCCCTACGATCCACGTGCTTACACTTCAGTATCGTTTTCAGACATTCTCGGCTTACTTCTTGTGCCCCCAAATCCCCCAATGAAATGCCGTTAAGATTTGATGAAAACCTTTTGCCACGAATGCCAATATATCAAACTGTCGGCTATAACGAACATACCTTTTGGCTCCCGATTTTTGTATACGGTACACAATATGTGGCTACAACCGCTATATCGAACGATCGCTATACAAAACTATTTTCATGGATCCCAGGATGTTATAGCGACGTTCCACTGTATGGAGAAAGTTCCAGCACATTTACCTGAAAGAAACATTTCTATGGATAGACTCTTCAAAATGCATGTATTTGTGAGGGAGTCACATACAATACTGTCTCATTGTACCCTCATTGCTGTATGTTTATGTATCCATTCACCAAGGTAATGGGTTTGCAGACTTGTTTGGCCATTTATGTTGTATTTTTTAGTGTGTGGTCATTTTACATTTGAAGCAGAGGGGTTGAAAAACTGCCCACGTCGCATCAAGCCGCATTTCCACTGGACTAAAAATTTAACCGAGACGATTGTTGAATTTCCAATAGTCAAATTTGACCTATCATTCCCACTTGGACTTTTGAGTCGGTCAATTTAACCGAGACAATGGTTAAAGTAACCGATGTGGCAAATTGTAGGTGCTGTGCATGACCTTTGAGGTTACATAATGACGGCGGTCACGGGAGAGTTAGGTCAACGTACATGTACAGATAGCTCGCGACACGAAGCAGACATTGTGCACAGTGCATGTACGTGTTTCATCATTGGCTGGATGTGTTTTTTACCGAGTGGTGTGTTTCCACTGGACTAATCGGGTCGGTTAAACTTACCTCCTCACTTTTACTGGGAAGAGATTGGCCGGTAAAAGTAAC